>CM058064.1:16447030-16905507 GCA_030157275.1 Cynaeus angustus
GTGCACCGCAATTCCATCACTCAAGATCCAGTAACTGGAATCGTCTACCGTCTTTGTTCAGTCTTAGACGAATATATTGCGAAGGGTCACAGTCTGATTCAATTTCGTTCATGTTTATTTATGGATTTCGGGGGGCTGAAGATGAACGATGCGAAACGTATGCAAATCACGGGAAATTAACTGGGGTGAAATGGAGGGAGGTTTAGAGTGATTAAGAAGAGATTTTTTAACTATCTAAGAGATTTATTACGGAAAAAATCGAAGCCGGTTTTAGAAAAATGACGCACTTGTGACCGGAAGCTTTCCTGTATCTACCGTGAAGAAACAATTTTACGATGGCTCGACATTTCAAAACTATTAATCTCCCATTCTAAAAGTCACAGTAAATTATCCATAAAGAAGATTTGTAGTTACACCGGAATAGTTTTCCAGTGATCCAGATTTACGATTCTGTGTCCTAATATCGAGCTTCAAAGTTTCCAGAATGCGGTGAGCTTTTAGTCTGCTGGCGACAACCTAACTAGCTTCTGATTGGTCGAAACAAGCTTAAGAAACCACCTCCTTCAAAATTTCGTTTGTTAATTTGACAGTGCAGCGATGCAGTAATCAAAACCTGCGTCAGCATCTAATTAGCGAGCAAATTTATTAACAATTGCGTTCGTTGGCACTTCCGGTTGATAAAGTATCACAACGGTACACTGCTGCCAACCACGAAAATGCAATTTTATCAGGATTAAATTTCTCTAAAATAAATAACTGAGAGCGTTGCTACAGTAAAACCGATGTTTAATTCTACAGAGATCGAGTGTGGATTGGTTTGCGTGTCGGTGGTAACACCGCTATAAAATTATTTTCAGGTTGGCCACATTTGTTTGCCGTCGGCTGGTCAATTAGCGGATTCGCTGATCTATACCTTTGGGCACACTGGAAATGAATTTTTTTGCCAAGGTTTTGTTTGAAGTAGAGTTTTGGTCTTTTTCGTGCTTGTAGATAGTCTAATTAAGTATAAAGCGGTGCTTGTTTGATCTAGTTAATATTCTTGATGCGCATAATTGATACTACAGTCTTGTTTGTGACATTATCGAAAGAAGAGTTGTTAAGAATACAAAAAGTTTTGTTTGTTATGTAGACTTCAATTAATTTGTATGCTAGTCTGACGTTGACAATCAAGTTGAGAGACCTCTGTCATTGTTAAATAATAATAGGGTAAATTGCATGCTCTAATAATTTATTGACATTCGCTGAAATCATTAAATATGGACGTCCAGCTTGTGTATTTTACGCCCGAGTCTCGAAAATAACCATCGATAAAGCCAAAATAGGAACTGTGCATGTAGTAGAAAAAATTGTCTGCTTTATGATTTTGCAATTTGGCTCTGCTCATAAAAAAGTCAAATACAGTAGCATACGCAAATTTTGTTCATGCAGCGTTAAAATTATCAGAATTCTGGGTTATGATAGAAAATGTTTGTTTGTTCTAAAAAAATGTCCGTTTTGATTCGTAGTTTTCTAATTTAAGACATGAGAAACAAAGCTCTCTGGATAAATGTTATTGCTCTGTCGCTAAAGCCACCACAGTTCTCTGTTCTTGGCGCAGTTAAAAACCAACAGTCATTTTTATTTATTGCATTTCTGATTCTGGAAAATGTTGATTTATTTTTGTTTCAAAAATAAAAATAGTCATTTTTCTTTCAGCTGATAATTAGATTGAGGGATCATATAAAGATGACGAGAAGTTTGGTGCCGAGGCCCTAAATTATCCATATAGAAAATTATTAAAAATTCTAATGACAAATTTGGTGAATGCGCTTCTTCTAAAATTGACCAAGAAATTCTCGATGAAAACGAAGAATTCATTAAATGAAAAAAAAAAAAAACAAGAATTGACACTGTTAGGACTGGCAAAAACTCCTGCTCCAAATAGTTTGTGGACTAAAATATCAATGCTGACAACTTGTCTAAAGCTCCAGGAAATCATTGACATTTCTAGGTAAAAGTCATGTTAAACTTGTCATGATTAAATGATTCATGTTTTTATAAGTATGGAAAAGTATTTACCTCTCTGAAAAGAAAGTCGGAGATTTACAAACCAAAGAAAGCAAAAGTGTTAACAGCCAAACAAATTAAAACTTTTTTGTGGAAGCATCGGGTGAAACTTTTCTGTTAGTAAAAGTAATTTTATTGTTTGGAGTCTATGGAGCTTGTAGATGTGAAAACTTGTAGGATTGTGTATTGATAATGTTGAGGATATTGCTAAAATTATAATAATCATCCTGGAAAACACGAAAACCCAAACTTCAAAAAGATTTACAATTACAGAAGATGGGCTGTGAAAATATGCAGCACTTAGACCTTCTACTCTGGAGAGTCGCCGTTTTTCGCCGATTAAAGAAAAGAGAAATGAACTAGACAGTTTGTAAGAGTGCATAAAATAGAAAAACATCGCTGTAAACTTTGAAAACCCCGAAAATTTTACTGGACATTGTTTTAGAAGGTCTAGTGCTACTATGTTGGCAAAGAACGGTGGCGCCCTTCTTACATTAAAACATTTTAGATGATGGAAATCTTCAGCGGTAGCAGAACAATACGTCGAAGAATCTGTTAATAAGAAAATCAAAATTTTTAAACAACTTTTTAGTTCAGTATATGAAGAAGCAACAATTTGTGCTAATCATGAAGAAAGAAAATAAAATCCTAGCAAATTCCTAGTTTTTGGAAAATTCAAATTTTACTTTTAATATTAATTTCTGTTCACCTTAGTTTGTTTGAATGCTGTATAAATTATTGTTACTAATAATAAATAAAAATTGATAAAAAAAGCTTCTACTGATATTAGCGTTGTTAATAAATAACGGTCACGGCCAATATCGATGTTATAACAGCCATGGAGACAGTACAGATAAAATGGAAAAACAAACAAGTATCACAAAAAAGTTTTAATACTAATTTATTATTTTACACATAAAAAAGCTGGATAAAAATCATTAAAAGTTCTAAAGCTAAAAAAAGCTGAGAGAAAACAACTTTACTTATAAAAAAACCTGTATCTACCGAGAATCTAAATAAACCGAACTTTCCGAACAAAAAAAAGAATTATAAAAAAGTAAATTTTTACCTGATATAAAAAACCTTTTGATTTTCCCCACGTTGTAATAATTTCAGAGTTTTAAATTTTGTATAAAACATTTTTTTAATTCTGAAAATAGTTTTTAGAATCTCATAAACTTGAATTTCTCCAATATATTCAGAATTTGCCCAAAAGTTTCAATTTCTAAAGACGTTTAGATCGTTCAGGTAAATTTTAGAATTATTATTTCTAGAAGTGCTATTATTTTAAAATTACCAGATTATTTAATTTTTGTTATTTTTTTTTTTAAAGTATTTTAAAAATTCTTTCTAAATTTCTTTAAAGTTTTCAAGATTTTTGATTCAAATATAAGTTTTTAGTTTGTTTATTTAATTTTATTGAAATAACAAAATTAAAAAAAAAAACTATCGTAATGGATGTATTTTTTAAACTGTTTAGAAATTTTGGAACATTTACTAGTTCAAAGTTTTTAGACTGTAAGTATAATATTTGTAATCTTAAATCTGCAAATTTTATTGTTCCATACTTAAAACCACTAGAAATGTAAAATTTAAAAATTAAAAAAAGTGTGCCTTAAAACTAAAAATTCCTGTTTGTTATAAATTGTAAATCAAACTTTAACTTTGCAATTTAGCAGAGATAAAAAGTCAAAAACAGTAACTAATTTAGTGTTAAAATTACAAGAATGGTAAATTTTAACAGATACTGGAAATTTTTGGTTCGTTTTAAAAACAAAAAATTGTTAAAATTTGCCTTTTACTCAAAGACTGCTTTTGACTCACTTAGCTCGTAAAAACTACCAAAGTTTCCGTTTTTAATAAAATTGCAGAAATTTTTTAGCATTTAAAAAAATTGTTTTTTATGCTTTATACTTTTTTACTTAAACACAGTTAAACAGCAATTACAAATTGATATTTTTGATTCTAAAAATAAAATTTTTAATATTGATTTTATTTTTTTTCCTGTATAGTATAATGCAAAATTTAAATTTAAACTTCTAAATTTATAGCTACAGAGTTAAAACTACTAGAATTACTAATTCAAAATGAACAAGGTTGTAAAATTTTTATTTCTCCTAAAAATGTATACTTCAAAAATTTATCTTTTTTAATCTAAAATTTTGCAGCTAAAACTGCTAATGAGAAACTTTTAGTGACATTTTTGCTAAAGCAGTTTCAACAAGAATGGCAGGTTTTAATGAAAAATGCCAAAAATTTTATTGGCTTTAAAAATGAACCTGTCTCTTTTGGTCTACAATTTTATAATTTAATTTTAACTGATTTCTTGTTAATGCCACCACATTCAGATTCAACGATTGGCTAAAATCGTTATTAAACTAATCTACGATGGACATCAAAACAATTTTTATTAGCGTCTAAATTTATAAAATAATTAAATACCTAAATAACAAAATTAAAATAATAGATTAAAAATTAAATTGAAAATAATAAAATTTGAAAATAATATACCTAAAAATAGAGCAGAGTTTAATTTTAACCGTGATAAATTATAATATCCCATATAAAATTTACATTTTTCATCATTTTGATATCTGAATATAACCCAAAGGTTAATGACGAAATTAATGTATTAATCAAAAATCACTACTCTAAAATTGATAATTTCAGTACCGGCGCATCCACCGTAATTTTGTATAAAAAATTCAATTAGATGTGTTACCAATTACTAATTATTGATTCTCTATTTAGCCCTAACCTGCAAACACGCAGCATTTTGTATGTTTAATGCTGAAATTAAGCACTAATGCACAAATATAAAATATCAAAACTCTATAGTTATTATCCTGATATGTAAATCAAGCGTTCACAATAATTGATAGCATATTTGCACGCAAATGTTGTGCTGCAGTTTTCACGCTCATGAAAAATCCAGTGACTTTTTTTATTCCCCCTGCTGACACCGTATTCAGTGTTACCAACTAGGTCACCACATTTTTTTATTCAGAAATAACTTCAATACATGTCTCCCAACTTCTCCTTTTGCTGGATCGGTGCAAAGCTTGAGCTTTTCGTGCCATCTCTTATTTCTTATTTTCTCATTTTATACAAGAATTCCCATGTTATATCAGTGTGTTCGGACAAAAGAAATAAAATGCTTGAGAATTATCATAAATTTTAACCGTGCACAGGGAACAATAACTCACTTTAAGAGCACCATTCGCGCCCTAGATTCGTATCGATGGCTCTTTGGCGTACAAACTCAAATTAAAATTGTAGTTTATATAATAAACAATAATTTCGTTGCGGTTCGTTTCGTCCTGGCAGTGACGAGAGTGAAGAAGCGAATTTATTTTATTTAATCAGAGGAGGAAAACGCGGTAAATAAAACGCCACTTCCGGCTAGATTTTGCGGCAGATGGAAAACGTAACAAGAATGGAGGGAAAATTGTCGGAAGTTAAGCTTTATGAAATTAAGTGCACTGCAAGAGAAAATTAAAGTTAGAGGCAGTCAACGGTTCAGAGCGTGCAAGAATCGCGTTGATTTGATGGGAAAATAGTTTTGAAATAAAAAAGATATTTTATAATTTTGTAATGTCCGACCGAAGATTGTAGGGAAACAAAAAAGAAATTTTGTTTTAATTTGTAGCTACAAACTAGAATAGTAACAAAATCCGTATTCCTGTAAAATCGAAATAATCTGAGTTGGCGAGGTTGTTGCTTCTGTAATTATAGAATTCTCAAAATACAAATAATGACAAATTCAAAAAATTCTGCGAATTTCAAGAATTTTAAGATTTCGAGAAATTCAACAAATCTTAAGAAACCAAATAATTTTTAAATTTTCAACAATTCAAACAACGTAAGAAATTATAGGATTTCAATAATCTGTCTAAACAAAGAAAAAAAAAAAAAGAATTCGAAGACTCCAGAGAAGCCAATAAACTCAAAAGATCCGCAAAATCCAACAAATCCAAAATAATTAAAGTGTTACACAAATTAAACAAAATATGTCCTTAAAAACTGAAAATCCAAAAAAATGAAATTGAAAAAATACACAAAATTCAAGTCAATTTAAAAAATTAAAAGATTTAAAGAATCCAAATAAACAAAAAAAAAAATTAAAACGATGATTACAGAAAATTCAATAAATTCTAAAGTTTCAAAAAAATCCAACAAGTCGAACATATCTAAAGCATTACAAAAATCAAAAAATTTTACGTCCTCAAAAACCAAAAATTTTAAAAATTGAACATAAAAAAGTGGGATTGGAAAGATACGCAAAATTCAAAACATTCAAAGAATTATAAAATTCGCGAAATCTTAAAAACAAAAAAAACAAAATTACAAGAATGTTACAAATTTAAAAAAATGCAAATAATTTATCAAATCCCAACAAACCTAAAAAATTTAAGTATTTGAATAATCCAAATAAACAGAGAAAATAAAAAGAAAAAAGAAAAATTCAAAAATTCCAGAAAAGCCTATAAACTCAAGAAATCCACAAAATCTAACAAATACAAAATATCTCAAGCGTTACAGATATAAAAAAAAAATTCAAGCCTTCAACCCAAAAATTTAAAGAATTCCATAATACAAAAACAAATGTAGGATATTTAAGATACACAAAATTCAAATCATTCAAAAAATTTAAAAATCCAAAGAGCTTAAAAACTTCAAGTAAATTACAATCCAAAAATTTGAAAAATTAAACAGATAAAATAAGATTCAAAGAATCTTGAAAAAATTAAATCCAAATAATTTATAAAATCACAACAATGCAAACAACCCACAAAATTAAAGTTTCAAATAAACAAAAAAAAATTAAAAGCATTTGTTGATTCCAGAAAATACAATAAATTCAAAAAATCTAAAAAATCCATCAAATCCAAAATATCTAAAACGTAATAGAAATGACAAAATTTTACGTTTTCATAAACCAAAACTCCAAAAAAATGTAGGTAAAAAAACAAAAACTTCTAAGAATTGAAGAAAATCCAAGGAATTTGAAAATTTCAAAAAATCTTACAACAAAAAATTCAAAGTAAAAGATTCAAAAGATACAAAATTCAAATCATCCAAAGAATTCAAAAATCTAAAAAAGATTTAAATATATCCTGAAGCCAAAAAAAATCCGGAAAATAAAATTCCAAGAATCGTGAAAATTTCAAAATATCAATTCAAAAGAATATCTAAAGCGCTACAGAAATCAAAAAACTTCGCAAAATTAAAAAAAATCCAAAATTCAAAAAAGTAGAATTAAGAAAATATTCAAAATTCAAATCATTCAAAAAATCGAAAAAATCCAACGATTTCAGGACTTTAAATTTACAATTTAAAAAAATCCAAACAATATAAAAAATTCTCACAATTTTAACAACTAAATAAAAAGAAAAATCAAGCAATCCAAATAACTAAAGAAAATAAAAAATAGATTCCAGATAATCTAAAAAATCTAAGGATTTAAAAAATCCAACAAATCTAAAGTATTTGAAGCACTACAGAAATAAAAAAAGGTCTTCAAAACCAAAAATTTTAAAAACACATATATACAAAAATAATGTAGGATTTTAGATATACACGAAATTACAAATCAATTCAAATTTGAAGATTTTAGAAAAGAGATTTAGGAGATTCTAAATCATACAAATTTAAATAATTATACAAACCTCTAGAATTCTAAAAATTAAAAAAATGTAAATAGTTTAAAGAATTTAAGAATTTTAACGAATTTTAAAAATCCAAATAATTTTAAAATATAAAAATTTTAAGAAATTGAAACTCTCAGAAAATCTATTAAACATATAAAATGTGATTCTAAATAATTCAAAGAATATAAAGAAATACAAAACTATAAGAAAATTCAAAGACTAAAAAAAAAAAATTGTGATTTTAAAAAATTCAAAACATTCAGAATTCAGTTGCTTAAAGCTTAAAAAAGGTTTGTGCAAGAGACCATTAATATTACAATAAAATCTAAAAGTTTCTAAAAAATCGAAAACTTCGTACATTTAAAAATAACGATTCAAAAAATTTTTTTTTTGAATAAATAAATAGAATAACCATGTTTAAAATACTAAATTTCCGCTTATACGAAAATCTGTCTATATGTTTTGTCATTTTCTAACCTTAATTTTGTAATTAAATTTTTTTGAATTTTTGTAATTGTACACGAAAAACTAGGAAAATGAGCAATTCGAAAAATGGTACATATTTTGATAATCTAAAATATTCAAAGTTTATAACTATTTATTAGAAATGCCTCGAAAACAAATTGACAAGTTATCTAATAAAAATAAAATGAGAAACTAATTTTGAAATATGAGAGATATTTTATAATTTTGTACCATTAAAAATTCGTTGTGAAACAAAAGATTTTTATTTTAACTCGTAACTACGAACTAGAACAGTTAGTAATAAAATCCGCATTACTGTAACATCGAAATAATCTGAGTTGCTCCTTTACAGCTTTAATAAACAACGAAATATAAAAGTTACATTGTGTAACTATTCCCGTCATATTCCGGCTCATAACTTTAACAGTAACAGTGTGTATATCGTCACCTAACCTAATACTTCCATAAAATTTACTGATCATTACTATCCCGTAATTCACGGTCGTTTATCTACCATAACCGCCCTGTAATATCCAACATTCATTAATAATACATCAGTCACATCCTTCTCCCATGCGTCTCCTCCAATAATCTCCCGTAAACCCAAAACATCAAACACAACCTTCCGCCGAAAATAAATGATGAATGAAACCGAAATACCCCTAACCTTTCCCATAATTGTTTTCCTTTCATTCTTACCAACCAAACAAAACCCGAGATTATCGAATTACGAATAACACAAATGACGAAACGTGAAGAGCGAAATTGCTCCCAATAATGTCACCTTTCGTTCGATCACCAGTCGAACGTCAATTTCCGGTTGTTCCGGTCATGTTATTTCCGTTATGTTTGTTCACCTGACGTGAACATAATCGCAGATGTTTTATTTCGGATGTTACGTTATGCAGTTGGTGAAGACAATGATTTGCTTTGGTAATAAAAATTTATTGGGGATTTTCTGATGCGATGCTTCTAGTTTCGCACGTCGGTGCTGCTAGAAATGGCGATTCGATTCGATGTATGGAACGACTCGAGCTTAAAAATATACAAGAGGTTGCTGAACAAGGGAGGAAATATTCCAGGGGATGTTATTTTCTTATTGGAGATGGAGGTTATATTGAAATTTTGCTTTAAGACGCCGCTTTTGAGGCGAGTAATGGGAAAAATAGAAAAAGCTGAATTAAAAACCGGCTAGATAAAGTTTATGAATAAGTAATAGGTGCTGTTCAATTAAGCTAAGACTTACAGTAACTTGGAGCGGAATGGGACGCCAATCGATAAATTCATTTCATCCATAGCCGTATAAAAATGAAATATAAAAATAGAAGATAAAAATAGTAGATGCGCCGCTCACAGAACTTTTACATCTAACATCTGGTCATTTTTTTAATTGTGTATAAAACGCAAATTTTATTAAAAAAAAATATTTAGATGGGATATTTTTTCGCATATACTGATATCCATATCGTGATACTAAAGGATTCATAAAATAAAAAATTTGAAGCAATTATTTATAATCATAACGACAAATTAATATAACGTAACGACGACAGGATTTTCTCTATGGTTGGTCTCTTCTGGTCGCCGTTTTTTTCCGACTAAAGAAAACACAAATGCATTAGACAATTCGTAACAGTGCATAAAATGGAAAGGATTCCGAAAAACATCGCTAAATTTTCAAATTTTAAAAACCCTGAAAATTTTACAGGACATTGTTTTCGGGGCTCTAGTGCTACTATGTTGGCAAAGAACGGTGGCGCCCTTCTTACATTAAAACATTTTAGATGATGGAAATCTTCAGCGGTAGCAGAACAATACGTCGAAGAATCTGTTAATAAGAAAATCAAAATTTTTAAACAACTTTTTAGTTCAGTATCTGAAAAAGCAACAATTTGTGCAAATCATGAAGAAAGAAAATAAAATCCTAGCAAATTCGTAGTTTTGGGAAATTTAAATTGTACTTTTAATAGTAATTTCTGTTCACCTTAGTTTGTTTGAATAAATAAAAATTGATAAAAAAAAACCTTGTCTGATGTTAATGTTGTTAATAAATTAATAACGGTCACGGCCGATATCGATGTCATAACATCGATATCGGAGACAGTACAGATAAAATGGAAAAACAAACAAGTATCACAAAAAAGTTTTAATACTAATTTATTATTTTACATATAAAAAAGTTGGACAAAAATTATTAAAAGTTCTAAACAGCTGAAAGAGAACAGCTTTACCTATAAAAAATCTGTATCTACCCAGAATCTAAATAAACCAAACTTTCCGAACAAAAAAAAAAGATTTATAAAAAGTAACTTTTTGCCTGATATAAAAAAAACCTTTTGTTTTTCTCCACGTTTAAATAAATTCATAATAATTTCAAAATTTTAAATTTTCTATGACAATTTTTAATTTTCAAAATAGTTTTTAGAATCCCATAAATGTGAATTTCTCCATTATATTCAGAATTTTCCAAAAGTCTCAATCTCTAAAAATGTTTAGATCGTTCAGGTAAATTTTAGAATTATTATTATTTCTAGAACTGCTATTATTTTAAACTTTTCAGATTATCTCAATTTTGTTTTTTTTTGCTTAGTATTTTAAAAATTCTTTCTAAATTTCTTTTAAGTTTCCAAAATTTTTGATACAAATATAAGTTTTTTTTCATTTTATTGAAATAACAAAATTTAAAAAAAAAACATTGTAATGGATCTATTTTTAAACTGTTTGGAAATTTTGGATCATTTACTAATTCAAAAGTTTCAGACTGTAAGTATAATGTTTGGAATCTTAACTGCAACACACCTAGATCTTTATAAAAAATTGGTGTTTTTTATGCTCTCATTATAATTATTATTAACATTATTATCAAGTAAAAAAAATTTGAAATATTTTAAAAAATCCTTTGCTTTATAGTTTTTAAACTCTTGACTTTTTATTAGTTTTTTAATGTAAAAACAAAGAAAAATATTATAATTTTAAAAACATTTAATGAATTTCTTCCAAGTATAAAAAAAAAATAAAAATTCGAAAAATTTAGAAAATCTAAAATTCTAAGAAGCTTAAACAAATTAAAGAATCTTAACAATTTAAACACAATTTTTATAAATTAAGTTAAGAAAAAAATAACAAAAAAAAATAAAAAATCCATCGAATCCAAAAAAAATCAAAGCAATAAAAAAAATAAAATAGAAATTCTTCTAAAAAACAAAGAATACAAAATTTTAAAATCCAAACATGTGGAATTTAAAATATACACAAAATGTCAATTGAATTTAAAAATTTTAGTAAATATTAGAAGTTAAAGAATTCAAATAAAAAACATAAAAATACTAAACAACCCAACGATTCTAAAAATCAAAAATTAAAAAATTGTGTGAAATTAAAAAAAAATTAGAATCAATAATTAAATAATTCACCAAATTTTAAAAAGTTTAAGTATTTTAAGAAAAAATGTAAATAATTTAAAGAATTCAAAAAATTCTACAAATTTTAAAAAGTCAAATTATTTTAAATCGGAAAAAATTAAAACTTCTGAAATTTTAAAAATTATAAAACATAAATAAAACATAATTCGAAAAATTCGAAGGATCTAACGAAATGCAAAAAATTAAATAAAATAAAATACGACAAAAGAAATTAGATCTAAGAACTTTAGAAAAACTGAAAAATTTGATAAAAAAATAAAAACATTCAAAATTGAGTTTAATGTGAATCTAACATATAAATGGCCACTTGCACCAACAATCACTTAAAATATTTGGAAATAATTTCTAATTTCCATTAATTCTCACCAATTAATTAATAGTATATTTTAAAAATTCAAAACACCTAAAGATTAGAAGTTTGCAATTATATTTTTATTAGACATCTTAAAAACAAGTTGACAAATATAAAAATCGCAAAAAATTAAATATAAAAATGTCAATAATCTAGAAATGAAATATGAAATTTTTAATCAATCCAAAAAAATTAAAATAAAAAAATATTTGCAAACATCAAAAATGCGGATAGTCTGAACAATTTGCAACTAATACCAAAATTTTAAAAATAATTGAAAAAAAAATAAAATTCAACACATTTTAATTATTATATAAAAAACAGAAAATAATCTGAAAAATTCAAAAAATTCGAAGAATCTTAAAACAATTTAAAAAAATGCAATAAATCAAGTAAACCAAAAATTTCGAAAAATTTAACAAATTTAAAGGTAGTTTTCTGAAATTACCTTCGTTGCAAAAAAATAATAATATATTTAATGTAAGTACGTTTTAATAATACACAATTGTAGCAAAATTTCAAAATTCGCAAATTACCATTACTCGCTTCATTGTAGTTAATCCAACTATGCAATTTTTAAAATCTAAATAACCAAATGGAAAAAAGAAAATGTTTAAAATCTACAACAACAAACGCAATCAGAATTTCGATGCTTTGTAACAAACTCAAAGATTCTAAAAAACCTAAAAAACCTAAAATATCAACAGTTATAATATATCCGAAAACTTTAAAAATCTAAACCAATGCCAGAAACTCGTACATTTTGTAATAATTTCCTTTATATCTATGATCATATTTCGTAAACAATGTTGCACGTATTCGCTCTTTCGTTATTACAGAAATCATCCGGCGTCCCTAAACTACAATTTTAACTAGAACATGTTCTCCGAGATTACGCGAGAACGAAAAGACTCCATTTAGAAACGAATATGTTTACTTAGTCATAATGAAAGAGCGCATTTTTTAAGCAAAGTGGAGCATAAATAACATTACGCCAAGTCACTTAAACTTTCATTTTATCATAGTCACACACGACCTAATGGGGAGATTTGTACCGGCATCAAAAGTTTGTGACAAGTGACAAATTTCATATCCATTTTACATTAAACGAAGGTTTTCCCAGTAAAAAGTCTGACGTCTTAAAAAATAATAACGCCATTCCTTTGTATATCCGTTGATGACATATTCACAAGAAAGTAATGAAAAATGTATCGAATCGAGTCGCTTTTTTCGAGAATACGACAACTTCTGATTCGCTATACTGAATTTACCTGCGGAATGAAGAAGTGTAAGTTAAGAAAACACGAAACGAGTGGTAATCTGGATCATTTGATAAATCCAACAAGTTTTCCAGGTCACTAAGGCCGCTATTGGGCTTTTTCCATAATAAATAATCTGATTTGTGTGTAAACGTCGTCGACGCTATTTACCGGAGCGAAGAGAAAGAAAAAGGAAACGATGCAGATGTTTTCCCGAACCTCAAGTAATACCTTGGGTCGTAAATGGAAAACAAGTGGTAGTTTCACAAATAAAGCTTTCTTTTTAACTTCAAACGAGATTTTTCCATTTAAAGAAAAACTCCGAGGAAGTGGTTTACATACGAATTATTATTAATATGTTGGCGGCGGTTCAGGGCAATCTTTTTGTGAGTGTCTGGAGGCGGCGTGTTTAACCACGGCTATTAGCATATCAGCGACGACTTAAAGAACAATAGCAGGGTGTGAAGAAAAGCCAGTAAAACGTACAATGGGCGTACAAGGCTCATGTGAATTGTAAATTGCGGTAGACGAGACGAAATTGAAAGTGCAGGGAAATTTGGTGGATGCGCCGGGTAAAAAAATATATAAAGGCTTTATCGTATTCCTTTATTTAATATGCAGCGTCAACAAGTAGCGTTTCTAAAACTTTTTACCTTCTAGAAAATTGAAAGCATGTAAAAAGTGCCAGAAAAATCAATTCTGCTGCACCTTATCAGTTCATTTTATTCTTGGCACAGCGAACTTCCAAAACTTGTTGGGGAAATATTTATGTGGTGCATGTCGCATAACTTTCGTTTTACTTCGTTCACCATCACACTTCGGTTGCTGATAGAGCTAACGACGGTTCGTTTTGAGAAAAATATTGCTTCGCTACGTCGAAAATGACAATAAAAAATTGTGGGTGCTTCGGGTAAAAATATTAAAATAACTCTTTGAAATTATACTCCTGTAATTTTCCAAACTGCCGATAAAAAGCTGAAATCTTAGGAAAGACAATAAAAGAAATGAGATTTACTGAAAATTACTCAACGAATTGGATTGGTCTGGAAGTCTAAAGAGCGAAAATAGTGCAGAGGATCTAAACTATGTAAAAAATTTAAAAAAATGGTGAAATCAAAAAATACAAAGTATGTAAACAATTCATGGAGCACAAAGAACATAAATTAAAAATAATTAAAATTCTTAAGGAATCTACAACAGGAACAAAAAAAATTAAAAATACAAACAACTCAAAAGTTTAAAGGATCCAGGAAATTCAAAAAGTTGTAAAATTAGAAAATCGGAAAAAACTCAAAAATAGAAGAAGTGAGCAATACTAAAAATTCGAAGGAATTAAATGTATGCAAAGACTTAAAAAAATCTAAATATTAAATATAACAAAAAAATTATTGAAATTAAAGAATGCAAATTATTTAAAAAATATATATAAGGTACATATAAAGTAGAAAAGCATAAAAATTAAAAATTATTCAAAATTCTTAAAAAATCTACAAAAGAAACAGAAAAATTCAAAAATACAATAAACTTTAATGGATACAGGAAATTCAAAAATCGAAAAATTAGAAAATTAGAAAAGATTCCAAATATAGGGACTTTACAATAAGAAAAATTCGTAGAAATTAGAAGTATGCAAAGATTTAAAAAAAAAGTCTAAATATTAAACCGAGCAAAAAATGTGATGAAATTAAAAAATGCAGTTTAAAAAAAATCATGAAATACAAAAAACCAAATTAAAAAAAACACATTTTTAAGAAATCTACACAAGAAACAAAAAAAAAAATTAGAAATCCAATAAACTCAAAAGTTTCATGAATCCAGGAAATTCAAAAAATCGTAAAACTAGAAAATCGAAAAAAATTCAAAAAATACAGGAAGTGAACAATATTTTTTTTGTAGAAATTAGAAGTATGCAAAGATTTAAAAAAGTAAAAATCTAAATATTAAACAGAGCAAACAATTTGATGAAATTAAAGAATGCAAAGTATTTTAAAAAAATTCATAAAGTACAAAAAACATAAAATTTTAAAAATACTCAAAATTCTTAAGAAATCAACAAAAAAACAAAAATTTTAAAAATTCAAAAATCCCAAAAATTTACAGGTTTCAGAAAATTCAAAAAATCGGAAAAGATTTAATAAAATAGAAAAACTGAACAATACAAAAAATTCGAAGAAATAAACAAAGCAAAAAATTTAATAAAATTAAAGGAGGCAAAGTATTAAAAAAATTCATGAGGTACAAAAAACATAATTTTTAAAAAGTAATCAAATTTTTTGACAAAACTACAAAAAAAACAAAAATTTTTATAAATCTAAAAAACACAAAGGAGAAACAAAAATTTGAAAACATTTAAAAAACCAGAAAAATCCAAAAAATTTAAAAAATATACAAAATATGAAAAATTCAAAGATTCAAGAATCTTTAAGAAATGAAAAAGAAAAAAATTAAAAAACAAAAAATTCTAATTCAATATATTCACGATATATAGACACTTCATATCCTTTTAAAAAAATTTGAAAGATATATACGTAAAAATCAAAGGAAATGAAATTTTTAAATTTTCGAAAAATCGAAAAACGCAGAAAAATCAAATAAGGTAATTTTTAAGTTTAAGAATTTAAAAAAATTAAGAAATTTGAAAAATTCAAAGAATTCAAAAAATCCAAATTGACCCAAAAATTTAAAAAAACAAAATAATCTATTCAAAAAATTGCAAATAATGTTAAACATTTCAATAGAAAGAACCTAAAGAATCTAAAAAAGCAGCAAATCGGAAAAGATCTAATCATATAGAACGTTTAAAAGTTTCAAATTCTTTTAATAAATATCTAAAAAAATTCAAATATAAATAAACAAAAAGGTTACAAAAGAATTTACAAAATACAAAGAACCTAAAAGATCCAAGAAAAACAATACAAAGTCCATAGAATTAGAATAGACAAACGCAAAAAATTCAAATAATAATGATAATAATAATAATTCTCGAAAATTAAACTAATTTAAAAATCTAACAAAACATGAGAAATTTAAAAACTCGAGATTTTTTTTAAAACTTGAAAATTTCAAAATTGTAGCAAAAAATTAAAAAAATACAAGAAAATTGGAAAGTATGGAAAAATACAAATATTCTGAAGAATATTAGGAATTGTAAATTATTTTCAAAAATTAAAATTCAATTTTTTTTTAAATTAAGCAAAAGCTATTAAAAAAATAATAATAAATTGAGAAATTCATAGTTAACTCTCTTTGAGGTTTGCTGATCTTAGATTTATAAATCAGAATAAAAAAAAAATGTAATTTTTTTAACTAGGCGCAGCCGCCATTTTTACCGACCAACAAATAACTCCGAACCACTGAAGAAAACTTCGTCTCAAATTTTTAAGCCACTCTTGATGTGAAAGAAGAGTGCTCTATAAAAAACGGCGTCATATTGACTCAAAAAATCTAAACTGAAATAACCATAAAAGTCATGACCATTTCGCCCAGTTAGTTCCTCCGACTTCTGTTGACTTCTGCACTTTACGACTCAACATATTCCAAAAATAAAAACCCCAGTGATAAAATATGAGCATGCGACACTAAAGGTACTAAACTTGGAATCGATATGACTTTCGTCGAGCTCATAACATTCAAATTGAACCGTTTTAAATTTTAACACCAGATATAAGTTGGAGGAGATTGCATCGAATCGGGCTCAATTCACCGCCGACGACTTCGAGGTATTGAAATTTCTAAACATCTTACGTAATTAAACTGGCGGAAGTGTGAATTTCAATTTCGTTCGTAGTTAGCGAATCGGCAATTTAATAAAATGTCCGAAATAATCAGCAACAAAAATCGAACCGATTTTCCCGCTAAACCAAAGCAAAATCCCGAACATTACGTAGGTTGGATGTATCGACCCATCCTCTCATCCTTTTCCTCATTCTCTCTATCTTTCATTTGAGTTTCAGCTCCGACGATCACATATCTTATTTTTGCGTGAGCTGTTTCGGCATTTCGATTTGCTATTTTTCATAACTGTGCCGTAACTTTCCCTAATGAAATGGGGACTTTCAGTTGAAAACCGAATTATAGCAAATAATGTGCCCCGTTATTAAAATACGACTTTTGCGTCGAGAACAGTTAAAAAACGTACTTTATTGGTTGCCAACCGGCAAAAAATGTATGAATGGCCCGACAGAGGTCTAATAAAATAAATCCCCAAAGGGCTAGGCTTCGGAAATGCCAACCGAAAGAATTATTATAATGGCGCGGAATCTGTTATTCAGGTTAAGTCAACGGGGTTTTCGACTATGCGGGGGTTGTTACGGAAAGTGGGAACAGCTTTTACAACTGTGTTAATTTATAGCGGAGATATTGGCGTAGTTCGAGAGAAAAAAAGATTTTGAGTTGGTTAAGTTTCTTCTAATTGATTTCAACGTCATAATTATGATCTCACGGAGCCTACACGTAATTTCCGCTGTTTGACACGTTAATAATTTTAGATAAGCAGGTTATCAGCCGCAAAACTTGCACCGTGTGTCTGACACAATGCCGGCAACTTTATTTCCATCGTGCATCGTTTAGTTTTATTCTGTGTCAAACTAAGTTCCGTTTAACTTAGATTTTTTGTTTGTAACGTGCAATACGTGAGTTCCAAAGAAAATTTCCCCCCTTTCTAATTTTACAATTTCTTTAAACCTATCGTAGTGTTCCCTTGGAAATATCTCGTGTTCTCTTCGGAGCGACTGAATTTTATTGCAGTAAACTGATAAAGGACCCAACACAATAGAAGACGATGAGGAAGGTTTTCCCATGAGATGTCGATGCGAAGTATATTCTCATCTGGGCGATACAACGAAATCGATGTTTAATCGAGCAGCTATCGACAACAAACAGGCCAGCGGTCAACTTTATTGATTTCGAGCAGGAGAGCTTACAAGGATTGCGAATTAGATAGCTATAAACTTAGAGGTTATCAATTCCCGACTTTGTTTTACGGAAGCGCCGAAAACTGATAATTTGTATAGCTGACACGAATTTAATGCGGTCTTAGGATTGAAGCAAACAAAGTTTAAAACTCCCCGTGACTTTTCGAAACCTAATCGGCGTTAACTCGAAAAATAAATCGTCGCCGAAGTTTGAATGATAAGCAGTTACGGAGGGAAAGACGGGATTTCCTCGCGGAAATCGGGATATTAGTGGCGTCACAGATGCCACTCGATATTTATAGGCATTTTTAAGCCTCACTTGAGCATTTGCCTTTTATAACTCACTGTTCGCAGCAAGGGCGTCTTTCCGCGGTTATTGAATCAGCGACGAGAAGCCCCATATTAAATATTTCAATCCCCGTCTGAAGTGCTCACTTCAATAGTTTTTCATATCCGCATCGACGATTACGTTCGCGAATTCGTAAATATTTTCATATTCAAGGGTCAAAATCGTTTGCTTTTATTGTTACAAGGGAGAAAAACGACCTCTTTCGAAAACAGACGGTAAGTTTGATCACTTTTTTGGCAACTGTGAATAATAATCGTGCAATTGGCGCGCGTTGTATTAAACGATTTTAATTATCACTTCTTTAAAGCAGCTCAAGAATTCACCAACTTCGAGCCTACGAAGAAAGGGTTACAAAATCAATAAACAAAATTATTCCTAGCTACTTCAAGAAGTGGTGGATGCGCCGATTCCGCTAATTGACATTTCTGTGTAGTCAGCCAATTCCGCCACGAAATACAAAAATTATTGGAAGCTTCAGGTTTCCTGATCGAAAAAAAAAAAACGAACTCCAATTCAAAACCCTAATGGCAATTGAATTTACTTTGACTACACTCAACATTGCAAAAACAAAATGTATAAACACTTCAGAGCCATTAACAGAAATTTTGAAAATTTATCTGTAGAATTTAAAGAAAACTAAAAGATACAGGAAAAACAGAGAACCTAAAAAACTAAAATAAAACGGACATTCAGAGAAATTTACGATTTTTTAAACATCAAAAAAAGCACAAAAACAAGAAATACAAACAAAGTCAAACAATTTAAAAAAAAAACAAAAATTTAAAAAAAAAGTGCAAATAATTTAAAGATTTTAAGTAGAGATATCAGATAAATAGTGCATTTTTTTTTTGAAATACCTCAATTTTTTGACATCCTAAAAGTACCTAAATATTCATCAACCACCAAAAATCAAGCAAAATTACACAAAAATTCCTTGTTTTTAGACAATCCAAAATAGCTTTATACTTCTGGATCAGATCAATTAGTACATGCAAAAATCATTAAAAACGATAAGGAAAGATTGAAAATAAACAAAAAGAGGTAAATTTTTTATTAAAAATGGATTTTTATATGTAGACCAAACCATTTAGGTACTAGTAAAATCTAGCAAAAATCATGAAATTTAGTCCTAAAATTTATTAAAATTATTATGAAGTCAAAGTTTCTCATTTTTAAACGAACCAAAATGACGTTTTAATTGATAGACTGGGAAAAAATTGGTAAAATAAAAAAAAAGCTCAAGCAGATCAAGCAAGAATTAGAAGATCCAATATCCAAGATCTAATATACTTTTTCAAAACAAACTTTATAAATATTTATTAAATATTCGTTAAAATTTAAAGAATTTTGTTAATCTATCGAAGTTAAAACAGCGTAAATAGTCCTAAAAGGCTGCAGAGATTAAATCTAAAAAAAAAACAGAAAATCTAACAAATAAATCAATCTAGAGTTCAAAAATCCGAAGAATTTTAGAAATTTGAAGAACTCAAAAAATTCAGAGGATCTGAATTGTCCCAGAAATTTAAAAAATCTAGCAAATTAAATACAATAGGAAATTCAAAAAAGTAAAGTAAAAATAATTTTAAAGAAATTAAATAAAGAAAATTAAATTAAGAAAGTAGTGTCACAATGAAAGAATCGAGAACCTGAAAAACGCCGAATCTGAAAAATTCAAATCATACAAAATGTTTAAAAGTTTTAAATGGAATAATAAAAATCCATGAATAAAAGTATCTAAAAAAATACAAAAATCCAACAGCCATAAATAAAATTATTACAAAAATTAGCGGATCAAAAAAAAATTAAAAAATTTAAAGGGTTTAAGGATTATCAAACAATCTGACTATTTGAAAAATCTAAATTATCTAAAAATCCGAGAAATTTAAAAAACCGAAAAATTCACAGAATGTGAAGAACCTGAAGGATCCAAGGAATACAATGAATTCCAGAGTTATAATTTTTTTAAAAAAGTTTGATTATCACATTTTTGGCAATTGCGAAATTAAACCGCAAATAATAATCGTGTAATTAGCACGAGTTAAATCAAATAATTTAAATTATCACTTCTTTAAGCGCCAGTTCCGCTAATTAATATTTCTGTGTAGTCAGCCAATTCCGCCACAAAATACAGAAATTAATAAAAGCTTCGGATTTGTGCGTGATCGGTAAAAACCAAAACTCTTACTGTGAAAAAATAAAGAAAATTGAAGTATATAGGAGACACAAGCAATCCAAAAAAATTAAATAAGAGAGAAATTTAAAAAAAAAATAAGAATTAGCGAAAAATACATGAAAACATAAAAGCAAATAATCTAATGATTCTAAGCAGATATATCAGATCAGTAGTGGATAAAATGTTACTTTTGAATCAAGACATTTAAAAAACCTCAATTTTTCGACTCTCTGAAAGTACCTTAAAATTTATGTATCACCAAAAATAGAACAAACAAAAAAAATCACCCAAAATTAAGCAAAACTACCTAAAAAGCACTTTTTATATTCATCTGAGTCAGCTCAAATGGTGCATGGAAAAATTATTAAAAAATGATCAAAAACAATTGAAAACAAAGAGACAAAAATTTTGTTAAAAATGGATTTTTATATCTAGACCAAACCATTTAAGCACTAGAAAAATATGGCAAAAATCATGAAAATTAGTCCTAAAATTTATTAAGATTATTGAAAAAGGGGTCAAAGTTTCTCATTCTTAAACGTCTCAAAATGACGTTTTAAGTGATACAGCGGGTAAAAAGCAAATCAAATACTTAAGCATTTTGGTCTGAATATTTCACCGGTTCCAGATTGAACCGCTGCGGAATCAGAGGATTCAATATCGAATATCTAATATATTTTGTCAAAACAAACTTTATAAAAATATCCATAGTTAAAGAAATCCAAAAAATTTGAAATATTTAAAAAATTCAAAGAATTGTCCCAAAAATTGAAAAAAAATGGCAAATTGTAAATATAAGAAAATTAAAAAAAGTGCAGAAAATTTTAATAGAAATTAGTATCAAAAGCTGCAAATCTGAAAAATTTGAATCGTACAGAATGTTTAAAAGTTTTAAATGATAAAAGAAAGATCATAAATAAAAGTATTAAAAGTATTAAAAAAAAAACAAAAATCCAACTTTAATATACACTGGCGAGCATAAAATTCGGGTCATCAACAAACCATTTAGTTTTTGAGATCGTGGTCAAAGTAAATTCGCTTACCTCTGACCCATGTAAAGTTCCCGTCCTCAAGAGGGCTCGGGAGGATAAAAACACCAGGGTTACACAATATTTGTGTATTATTTAACATTTTATTCAGTTATAAAAAAATTAGAAACAATAATGATGATTTTTGACCATAATAAACAGCGACCTCTTCTAAAAAAACTGGTTTATTTCCACATTCTAGTAACGAGTGTTACCTCCCCTTGAATTTATCACCGCTCTCATGCGTCGAGGCATGCTTTCTATCAGGTTTATTATCACATCTTGAGGGATTTCGTCCCAAACCTGAAGCAGCAGGTTGCGAAGGTCTTCAGCACTACGTGGGGCTGGTATATGGCGCCGTACCCTGACTCCCATCTGGTCCCATAGGTGTTCTATCGGATTGAGATCCGGACTTCGAGGTGGCCAATCCAATCTCTCAATCCGGATCTCATTAAGGTATGCAGAAACAATTCTAGCCACGTGAGGTCTCGCATTATCCTGCATATATACCGCTTCATCTCCTAGAAATGCCATATAAGGCACTACATGCTCTTGTAGAATTTCCTCAATGTATCTGTGTGCATTAAGTGCCCCATTTGCAACAAAGGCCAACTCGGTACGTGCCTCCAAAGAGATCCCAGCCCAAACCATAACTGAACCTCCACCAAAAGGTAGGCGCTCGGCTATACATGCTTGAGCATATCTCTCGCCACGTCTTCTCCAGACACGGACACGTCTGTCAGACCCAGTGAGACAAAAACGGGATTCGTCTGAAAACAGAACTCTGCCCCAGTCTGCAAGATTCCAATCCAAGTGTTCGCGAGCAAAATTCAATCTTGCAACACGATGGGCACGAGTGAGCGGCGGTCCCGTAGCTCTGCAGCGAGAAGATAATTCAGCACAATGAAGTCTTCTTCGAACAGTCCATTCGCTAATATCGATATTTCTCACTTCCTGGAGATGATTTCGAATGTCAACTGCCGTTAATGTACGATTTCGCAGGGAAGTTAACACAATGAACCGATCATCCCTTGCTGTTGTCCCTCTTCTACGGCCAGAGCCTGCTCTCCTTGCCAAAAGCCCTGTCTCTTGATAGCGTTGGAAGATTCTTTGGACTGTAGAAAGACTCACATTCAGCCTTCTGGCTGTCACACGTTGTCCATCACCGTTTTCTAAAGCCGCCACAATTTTGGCCGATGTCACAGGATCTATAGGCATTTTAGTGAAGAAAATATAGAGACTATGTATTTTCAAGCACCACGTATCTGTCACAATTGACAACAAACGGAAAAGTGACCGATAAAAAGCATTCAAAGAAGGTGGTAGATTGGTTATTTTTATACAGTCGCAAAAAGACGAGTAAAAAGAGCCCCGATACGGATGCCTTCTGCCACGCTTATTTGCAGTAAACGTTCAAAAATATGCCACCTAAGAGCTAATAGTCATAGTGAGAAAATAGACAAGACACAATTAATTTTTTTTGGAAAAATGTTTATGACCCGAATTTTATGCTCGCCAGTGTATAAAAAGATAACAAAAATCTGAGATTCCAAATAATAAATTTACAAAACCGAACAATTCGCAAGATGCAAAGAACTTAAAAGATTCACGTAATACAAATAAATACATACATAAAATCTAAAAAAATCATAAAAAGTTTCAACTGCGAAATGAAACGCAAGAACCGCAGACGATAATCGTGTAATTAGCGCGCGTAAAATTAAACGATTAAAAATATCAGTTCTTTAAAGCAGCTCAAAATTTGACCAACTTCAAGCCTACGAAGAAAAGGTCACAAAATCGATGATCAAAACCTTTCCTGGCTCCTTCGATGCGCCGATTTCGCTAATTAATATTTCTGCGTAGTCAGCCAATTCCGCCACGAAATACACAAATTAATAAAAGCTTCCGGTTTGTGCGTGATCGGTAAAAACCAAAACTTTAACTGGAAACTCTAAAGGCAATTTAACGGCTGAAACGACTTTTGACTACACTCAACATTGCAAAAACATGGGAATTTCGGGATTAATCCAATTAGAGAAAGTTTAGGTGGAAGGAACGGGGTGAACTTAATTACTGGTCATTTCCACACGTAACACCCTTTTTACACCGAGAATATGGCATCATTGTGGAGCATCGCAGCCACGAAACTGAACAAGTATAAGAAACAGTGAAAATGTCCCCATCGAATACTTAGATTAATTACTTTATTTTGTCAAAATAAATCAAAACAAAACGGTTAATTAAGAAAATCCAAGCGAACCCTTTCACATAAATTTCCGCGATGACATTCTGCGGCGCGTCGTAATTAATTGCATGTTATAGAATTTTTAATAAAACATAACAAAGGCGTCTTCGTGGTGAAAAGCCCTCAACAAAAAATGTTTCAAACGGACGTATTTCCGAAAGTAGGATGAGACAGCTGAGTCCAATTTATTCAGCGAATTTTCATGCAGAATCCTGAAAATCCGAAGCGGAGAGAAAATACATTAATTATAAACTTTAGCGGGCAGAAGTACAAAGGGCTCCAAGAGCTGGTGAAATTCTATTTAAATTTATGACACCATAGATGGATAAAATAGAAAACAAACGTAATAACATGTTTTTTTTTAATTAAACCTGACGTGATTGAGCGAAGCTGGAATTCACGCTTCTCGAACACACTTTAGAGCTTACCGGAAAATAAATAAACAAGGGATTAATAAGGAACACTAAATCAAAATAACCGATGTTAATGCCTTACAAAGCGTTTAAACTGAATGAGGAGACTGGGAAATTTATTTTCATGTCGGCTAAATTAAATACAACGGAGGTCTTTAAGAGGATTGAGCTTTTGCCTCTTGGCAGATGTAAATTTATTTAGAGTTTTTATTATTAACGTTTAATAACGAAGACGTTGTGTTATTTACAACGGCAATTTTACTACATGCTACGGTACTCTAAGCTTGAATGAGTTACAACAGGATCATTAATAATGTTTCAGGATACGAGTCTCGAGAGACTTGCGAGGCTCAAAACGGGTGCTTAAAAATGCTAACATGGTTTATAAGTATTACGAGGCTAAAAACTTAAACCTCATATTTCTCAAAGCTTTTCTAATTATTTTAATTTTATTAACAGTGCCGACAAGGAATAAGCTTTTATGAGGCTCTAATCACAATTTTTAGCTCGTAGCTAAAGTTCACGTTAAAATAGAGCCGTTCCGGTGTTGTATTTTCAGTTAAAATTGTGTGTACTACGTAAATTTAATTAAACAAACTTTGTTACGTATTCGTTATTTTTGTCTCGCTTGTCGTAATGAAACTGTGTTCTCAACATGAAGACAAAAAATGTTACATGCTTTTCAATTAAATATTCTTTTATGTTCGTTTTTAGATATAAAAAATGTTACTTTTTTTTTGAGGGAAACTTATTTAAATTACGCAATCTTTTTTCAATTCGTAACTTCTGTTCGCTTTTGTTTCCATTGTGTGTTTCCCGAACTTTTCGCTTTATCTCTTCGTCTGAATGCTTATCTAATCTCCCTTTTCCACCTCTCGCATTTCCTGTCAAAATAGTTAATATTTCACATTCCCATCAAATCTTCCTTTAATCACAAAATTGCTTAAAGTTGATATCCATTAAAACGCACTTGTCGTCGCGATCGTCGAATCCGTTTAATATTAAATTACCGACATCCACGTCTTCGTCGTCAGCCACAAAAACGACGTCATCTAAATGTAATCATGTTGTGCAAATCATTTCCCTATTTACCTCATACGTAGGGTAATGGTGGTTTCGTCAAGACACGAAAATATCACGAAGCGTGAATTTTCAAAAGGCCATAAATCTCAAATCAGCCGAGCTTTCGCACGCTTAATGCTTTAATTAAATTGGCTCTAATCTGTAGCGTAACACGGAAACATTTTCATTAAGCCGTGCACGAGTGTATCATAAGGGATGAAGAGATTTCGTGTCAAAATTGGGAGAGATGTCGTAGTTTTTACCTTATTTTTGACCTGGGGGATGCGAAACTGTCGTTTTATCTTGAGTTGGGGAGCAAGAACAATTGGATTAATAGAATTTTCGGGATGGAGTGATGAGAACAAAACGCTATAGAGCATAATACCCGTGTTCAGATTAACCGGGTTTTTGCAGACGTCAACGGGGCAAAAACCGTAACTAATTTATATTTTGGGGAAACACTCAATGTTCTGTGACAGGAAGGAAAGCGGGACGAGACGATCTTTGAGTAAAAAACGTGTTAGCCGGAAACATGAGCGAACGGAACTTTTAAACGAAAGTAATACCAACAAAAAATGTAAAAAATGGTGGATGCGCCGGGTAAATTAATCCTCTCATCAGCGTCTATTGTTTGCGTCAATATTACACTTTTACCCTCTCTCTAAGCAAACGTTCCATGTTTGCTCCCGAACGGATCGCCATTATTTTCTTTCAAGAACAACGCGAAACAACTTGTCGGACCAGACCTCGATATAAACATAAAGTTAAAACAACATTTCGCTGACATTACGGCTTCAAACTCGCAAAGCTCCACTCTACGTTCGGTCGTAACAATAAAGAACTTAACACCCTCGGAAGCGTCGGAACAAAGAAAAGAACGTGACCATAAGACCGGAAACAGATGACCTCATCGGACACTCGACACCGAACATACCTCTTTGAAAAGTTTTCACTACAACTCGATAGACCGGAAAATTACAGGCGGCTGCGTGTGAAAAACTACCATTTTGGACGGTTCGGATGTTTTATTACATGGTTGGGATTGCACACCCCGACGAGGCGATGGATCCCTGAACACCTCTGAGCAGTCGAACGGAATTTATTATGCGAAAAGTGGCCTAAGAGAAAAGTAAATTAAACCACTGGTGGGCTTTTTTTGGCTAGTTTTCATGTCACGAGCTTCGAGCTTGGAAGTTTGCATAATTACGGAGAATTAATGTAGTGTGATAAACACTCCTGAAATATCTGAAAACTTCAAGTATTTTAATTATTTATCGTTGTTTCAAAAGTTACAATTGGAAGCACCGAACCGCTTTATTAGAGCAGGTATGAGTGGATGCAAAGTTGCAGAGATTAAAATCGTCTTAAACGCTTACTTCAAGTTGAAAGCACTTGTAGTTTATATATTTAAAAGAAACACTGAGATGCAACGAATTAACTGCAACACTTCCGGAAAGCAGGAAATCTCATGAAAATGGAAATAAACTCCAAACACCGGAGCCATTAAAAGTCCAGCTTTAGTTGTGCAAATTCTAAGTGTTTCTTTTAGCTGAAAAGAAGATGACAATTCATTCTTTATTCCTAATTACGTTCCTGAGACGACCAAATTTGCACAATTCCAGAAAAATAATTAACCCGGCGCCTCCAAACAATTTTACATTTTCGCACGTACATCTTTTTTGGGCGTAAATCAGACCGTTTCTCGTCGACCAATGGCGTCCGATAACGTAAGTGTTTTGTTTGACACGCACACAGTGACAATTCAGCGACCGTAATAAAAACCAAGAGCTATCGACTCTGAGTGGCCTTTTTTTTACGGCACATCCCGTGTTCGTTCAAGGTTGAACGACGCTGGCACGGAGAAGTTTCCTTGACTTTATTTCTATAAAGCTAAATGCTCCGTTTTATTATGGAAGTTGCTCAACTCTGTTAATTTTCACGAGTATAATGTTGGAGTAGATAAACAAAACAAATATGTCTACCTAGTACACGCTATGTTATAGGACGGTTTATGTAAATTGTCTTTGTGCCATAATAGCAGCTCTTTATCAAACGAAAATAGGACAAAAACTACTGAAGGCGCGATCGAATTTGTCAGATAAAGCGATCGTAGTAAAAATAACATAAAGGACGTTGCCACCGCTGTTTACAATGTTAAGAATTTTTTATTCTTTCTCGAGACTTTATATTCCTTGTTAGCATTCCGAACATCACTCAGCAATATTTTAATCCAAAGTCTTTCGTCTCTATTTTTCCACGATTTATTCGGTTACGCTCGCCAACCTCTGTCGTAAATGTTTTCACTTTATTGTTTACTATTTTGTTTTTATTAGTTTCCTTTTTTCGCTAGACTAGCCCTTTTGACACTTAATAGCTGGACCTTTAACTCGTTGACGGCTTATAAAATCTTTCGCATCTAGTTACCTGGGGCAGCCGTGGGCGTGTCTCGCGCTCCCCCCACTCCTATCAACTCGTATAAAAGCCGCAACTCGCGACAGCTGCGTCAGTTCGCTTCGAAGCGCGAATTGGATAAAAATAAATTTCCCGTTGTCTGATTTTAGCCCCCTTTTCCAATTCCTCGTAATTCCTCCTTCTGCGGTTACCTGAACCAATTTTCCCTGGCCGTGTTGACGTTGACTAAAGCAATTACGTCGGTCGTAATCGTGTTAGACCGAATGATTGTAAGCCCCACCGAAATTACGTTGTAAATTATTAAAATCGTCAAAGTAAAGCAAACAATTTCAATTACCAACTCAAATAAAAGTCTTCAAAACAGATTTCAAACACGAATAAGTTTTCGGGAAATTTCCAAACTTGGAGGAACGATTACCGAAATTAATTCTAACGCAACATTCAAGAATCGGATCGATTGATGATAAGGAATGGTAAGACAAACATTTGGATCGGTGACGTCATCGGAGCGAGTGGGATTTATGGGTACAACGTTAGCTAATTAGTCGCAAATGTTCGGAAATTCATACATGCAACGATGTTTCTTGTAAGGATAATTACCTGTCTTAAATCATGAAGTTTTATCGTTAATAGTGGTAATTTTTCTTGGGAAATAAATTATCAAAGTACGCTGGAAAGGTAATTAAGTGTAATTAAAAACTGCCAAGTTCTTGAAACTAAAAATCCAATGTGGAGGCAGACAATCATAAATATCAGCCGATTCGCCGTGGGCACATTTCCCTACCGTCATACACGTGTATTACCTTCTCCAACAGCATAAATCATCCACCTTTGACACGTCATTCCTATCTGTGTTTAATGTTTCCTTCTAAAGAAGCTAATTGCCGAGGAGATATTCTCTGGATGGCGTCTTTACACAAAGAGAAATAAAATAAATCATGTTTTTCCAGAGAGACGCTTCAGTTACGGTTCTGGAGATTTAAAAGTGTAGTGCTTTTAACTCGTTCCGGATACTTTAAGACAAACGAAGATAATGTCGAGTCTGATGTCAGATGTTTACTTATAAATAAGAAGTTGGAGAGTCGCATTTCCGGCGTGCACTTATAATCTAAAACTGGAAACTTTAAATTTTGTTGTCTTTCTCAGTAAAACAATGCCAATTTAATATTACATAATTTATCTTTTAGGATAAAATTCGAAGCTACCGTCGATAATTCTTCTCGCTTGAAATTGAATTTTCTCTCCGTTTCCGGGAAGTGCATAGCTGCAGTTCGTCGGGAAATATTAATGAGTTCTCGACGTACATCTACGCTCAGGCTAGCAAACTAGACATATTTACATCTCAGTTACTTCTCCATTGCGACACCCACCTCACTTCGTGGTTTAAACAGTGAACTTAACATCTAAATTGCTCTTAAGGTGATGACGCGTTTTGCATATCACACATGCTCTGTCTGAGCTGTCTTCTCAGTAGCACGGAACGTAAATATACGACATTATAATTTCATGGCGTGCAGATGAATTGTGGAGAAACCACGGAGCGTGAATTTCCACCGAAAAACTCAAATGAAAGTGACGGTCTCTTATTCTTTCTTTATTGCCAAGACGAATTGCGAAGATTTTTTTGTAATTTTTCCATTCTACCGACGAATCATTAACAAATCCGATTAGCTCACACTCTCTCTTTTTTCGTTATGAATTCGATTCGTATTTCCGCCTCTTTGAAAAATCGTCCGAGGTAAATCAATAGAGATCCGAGCGTCCTGATTACGAATCTTGATAGACTAACTCATTTCTCTTCTTTGGTGAGTTTCGCTTTCTTGGAACATTTGTCAAACCCTTTATCTGGGTTCAGTCCCACACGGCTCTTCAAACTGTTTTATTTTCTTGCGTTTAAGTGTCACGTTATAAAAGTCTTTAACTTTTAGTCTCAGCCCACATAAATTTATTGAGGACACTTCAAAGTTTCGAGGAAATCCGGGCTCGGAGCGGTGCACAAGGTTTACCTGATGAAATAAAAGAAGAAGTCAGGACCGGGCTTACGAAAACGAGAATTATAACACAATAAATGTCAAAATTTCCTTCGTTATCCAAAAATCTAAAACTCCAAGACTCCGTTTTACGTAA
The DNA here is from genome assembly GCA_030157275.1 of Cynaeus angustus. Classification (NCBI taxonomy): domain Eukaryota; kingdom Metazoa; phylum Arthropoda; class Insecta; order Coleoptera; family Tenebrionidae; genus Cynaeus; species Cynaeus angustus. Next base: position 16,476,951 of record CM058064.1, read on the forward strand.
CTGCATGGATGCCAACTGCGCGCAATCAGAATAACACGCTGCATTTCCCCTACACTTCATTATGTTGGAGCGAACCGAAAATATTATTACCGCTATTGAGAATATAACGACATGCCGCATGTTCTTAATTATAAGAAGTGAAGTTCTATATCTTGGTTAGAGCTCGGTTTTACGGTAATGTGAAGGTATAGCGACGAAGTATGAGGGTGTTTTTGAGAATTTCCAAGCGTCCGGAAAACCAGTCGAATTTTTGTAGAGCGCGGAGGATAAATTAAATAGATCTTGAGGAGTTCTCCACTAGATTTCCGAGATGAAAAGCGGTAATAAATTTACGACAGCGCAATGGAGAAGACGGCGGTGCAACAGAAAATGAGGGAAATGACAAAAGTTTGGCGTTTTATGATCAGCTTATAAAATGCATTGAAGATGCAATGTGAAGATGTTACATAAAATGTAATAACAGTACCGATATGTTACTATGTGCTACTTTTGAGTTTTGAGACGCCATTTTTGCATGCAGCGACGCTAAGAGGAAAGTTGGGCATTTATTGCCCTTTTGAACTGATAGAAAAAGATTATGGTGATATAAAATCAACGATATGACGTTTCTTGATCATTATAGTTAAGAATTTAGCACTATTCTGTGGCGCATTCACCATTTCTTGCTTCAAGTTGTAGAAAGACATTTTTTTTGGAATTGAGTTTCTTTAGGCTCAAAAGTATAAATCTGCTCTAAAACTTTTTCAATTCTGTAAATGTCTGAAAATTTAACATTTTGCCCTTTTTTTAAACACAATATCGATACCCAAGACCGTCATAAATGATTTTGAAAATTATTCTGCCTACAAGATTACACGCTAAACAAGAAAAAAATCTACATTTCTTTGGATTCTCATTATTATTAATGTTCTCAAATTATCTGGGTTTTCTAAATTTTTAGGTTATTAATTGAGTCTTGAAACTTTAGGTTCTTTTTTTTGCACTATTTTGGTACCACTTGCTTTCTACGTTTATTTACATATTTGATATTGTTTTAAATACTCGAATTTTTTAGAGTACTTAAATTATTCGAACTAAATATTTTAACGACAAGTCTCTCACGAGGTCAAAAAATCAATTGCTTCTAAAAGTTATAAAGTTGCAGAAACAGTTCAATAATCTACAAAACATCGAAACTGAAAAAATAAAACTTGAGAATCTAAATAATCGACAGTCCAAAAAATGTAGAGAATTCTAATAATTAAAGTCAAAACAAAATTTAGAAAAACAACTTAAGAATTTTATAAATCCAGTTAATTAAAAACCAGCAAATTATAGAGATTTTTAAAAATGTTTAAAAGATTCGAAAGATTTTAATACTAAAATTTAACAATTTTAAAAATTGCACAAAAAAATTAAAATTGTAGAAAACATAAATAATTTAATAGTCGACAGTCCCGATAGTCTAGAAAGCGTACTAATAAAAAAATCAAGAAAAAGAACAAATACAAAAAATCTAGTAGAGATCCGGAAATTGTAAAAAAAAATCAAAAAAAATGAAATATCCAGCTAATTAAAAATTAGGAAATTACAGAGATTCTTAAAAATATTGAAAAGATTTGAAAAGTATAAAACTGAAAAAAATCTAATAAACCACAGAAATTCTAAAAAATCCAAAATCCACAAAACTGAAATTGTGATGAAATCCAAAGAAATCACCCGATTTAAATAATAATTTATGTTTAAGCATCTTTTGAACCTAGCTTCCAGTTTAAAATAATGAACGGAAAAATTCAACAGTTAAGTGAAAAAATATTACCATTTTTATTATATTTCATTAAAATTATAACAAATGTTAAATTTTTCAACAAAAGTTGTTTGGATTCTTCGTTTCATTGAATTTTTTGAATTATCTGGATTCTCTAAATTTTTAGATTCCTCACTGCGTGTACATTTTTGTGTCCGTTGCAAATTTTTGGGTATTCTGGAAACTTTAGATACTTTGAATTTTACGATTCATCTTTGTTTTTTTTGCACTGTTTTGGTGCATTTGTTCTCTATGAGCAAATTTATATATTTGATTTTTTTAGAATATTTAATTTGTTTAGATTATTTATATTATTTGAACCAAATATCCTAAAGAGAATTCAAAATATTTAAAAAAATTAAAAAATTGTGACAAATCTCTTACGAGGTTAAAAAATCAACTGAACTTAAAAGTTAAGAGGGTGTAAAAAACTCAAAACATCTTTAAAAAAATCTAAAACAGTTCAATAATCCACAAAACATCAAATCTAAAAAATGAAAACATCCTAAAAAATTTAAAGTTCTAAACAATAAGAATAATATAAAAAATAAAAATAATAAAAAAATGCAAAAATTCAGATATCTAAGTAGAAAATGTAAAAAAATAAATAAAATATAAAATATCTAATTATGTAAAAAGTAGGAAATTACAAACATTCTTAAGAATATTAAAAAGATTCAAAAAATAAAGAACTGAAAAAACTGTAATCAGCTCGAGAAATACTTAAAAATTCAAAATGTACAAAAGTGAAATTGTGATAAAATGTAAAGAAATTAAACAATTTAAACAATAATTAATTTTTAATTATTTCAAGTTTTGAAGCAGTAAACATAAAAATTCTAGAGTTAGTGCAAAAAAATATATGTAATAATTTTTTTTGTTAAAAATGTAGATTCCTGATTTCATTTCAGGCGTTCAAATTTTTATTTTTTTTAAGAATTTTCACATGGGCACACGTATACACGCAAATTTCTAAAGCACAATTTTTTCTTTCTTTAATTGTCTTAGACGTTTTTTATTTTTTTTATAATTTTTATACTCTTTATTTTAACTCCGAACTAATTTAAATTCTTAGAATTTAATTCATATTTAATTTTTTTTAATTTTCTGGATTTTTTGAAAATTTTGATTTTTTTAGACTATTTGAGTGTTCCAGAGTTTTCAATTTTTGCAGATTTTTTGCAATATATTAACGTTTATCTAACTACTCCAGAATAATTTTTTAAGATTATTTTGATCTCGTAATTTAAATTCTTTGTAAATACAAATAAATACATAAATGCGAAAAACAACTTTGATCCATCTTTAACAAAACTCTCTTTTCCTTACCCGAAACGGAACAATTTTTGTATAGTATCGTCCAGTATATTAGCTCCTTTCTGTCAATCAATTCTAACTTTTGGCTTATCTACACTCCCAACTTTGAAATACCCTACATTGTCCAACCACAGAGAATGTAACAAACTAATTTCGGACCTCATTACACAGTTCCAAACTCGATTTGTGAACTGGGAATCGCGGTTACATTTGTTTCGGATAGATTTTTCCTAATTGACACTTTGAAATTAACAGTTTCACTATACCTAATTCAAAACGAAGCACCCATTATGCAAATTTGTCCGCAATTGAAAATTATCATCCTCTCGACGTAAATTTTATTGTCTGACGTTCACTGGAACAACACGTAAAAAATCGTTCATGACTGCTGTCTTTTAGGAGATTAAAGTCATCTTCAAAGTATACGTCTTCTTGAAATTTACGTGGTAAAAGAGTAGTTTTGCGCTTTTATGAATCATCCGCGGTAGTACTTCTTTGATGCGTCGTTTTTAATCTTATTTGATTCACGAGGACTTTGGATTTCTGTTCTTAGCAACTTATTCAAGTACAAAGCGAGATGCGTCTATAAAAGACCAGATTTGGGAGATTTAACCTCGGGCGAAAATAGCACACATCGTGTGTAATTTAGTCGGTAGATTCGTTAATAAAATTTTATATTTATGTTGGCTGTACTCGACATTTCTTGATCATAAATTCCACCGCGCCAGCGGCCACAGAATAAAATGATGGATTTTTTAGTTTACAAATGTGATTCCGGGTATCTCATTGGAAATATTTCCTACCAATTAGGTTCCATCCCGGAAACATTGATATGCAAATGGTCGAAAATCGCGAATGTATGCAACAACATAAAAGATGGAAATAGGCACTGAATGTGTCGCCAGATTCGAGATGCAAATGCAAAAACGCGGACAATAGCTGTATCGAATGCTATTCGACTCGTATGAAAGAAAAATTGGTTTCTATTGTGCGGATTTTTTGTGGGATTTTCATTCGACTCGACTCTTATAGACTTGTTTGATTCTAAAATAAAAAACATAATTGATAACGCGCCAACGGGCTAATGACCACGGAGATGACGTCGATTGTTACCTTTCCAGGTATTTCCTCTAGGATGTCCCGTGGCGACTAATTTATTTTCCTTCAAAAATTCCAAACATAACCAAGACAAAGCATTCCCTTTACAAGCCTGTCTCGTTTTCATATAAAATTAACAAGAGCATAGTTGAATTTTTAATAAGTAATTTGAAGAGAGGCACCGCACCGACTCGGTCTCGACTAGGGGCAATTTCATTAATGCAGTAGAGGAAGTTTCTAACAGCTCATCGACGACGTAAGAACAAGCAATAATGATCCCACCTCCGCTAAAAATCTTTCGTTAAGCATCGCGATGGTGGAAATCCGAGCTTATTTAAATCCAAAGAAAAAATGAATTAGTTCAGAGTGCACCGTTGTTTATTTTAATGACATTATCGTTTCGCAATTAAGTCCTCCGGCATAAAGTGCAAGTAATTATAATGGATGAGGTTTACCACGTCCGTTTTGAAGCTCCAAACTGAAAGATTCATCACTTTATTATTCACTGTGGCTAGTGGCGTGGCGAATTTATGAACGGTGGCATGGAATGTCGAGAACAGTATAAATAATTGACCAGTTTATTAATAATTTTCTGTTTTTGTTCAAAGTAGTGTTTTAATAATTCCCCCTTCCGATAGCTTTCCCTCCTCAAATTGGAGCTTAGCTAAAAAACGAAATTCTCTAATGTCGTGGCATGTCGCTGTGACATTATGCAAATACTCGAACGTCGCAGACGAAATTTCCGTCCGAAAAACGAGCAAAAACCCATAAATAAACCCAAATTAACTCTACGAGCATCTGTTGGATTTTTATCAGGTCTGTGAAAAATATTTCGAAAATTTCAGCGCTTTAACACGACTAAATGAACAAATTCGCTTGAACTCAGAACAGAAAAGGATTTATCGTGGCATAAAACGCGAGAAAACATGCCCTAAATAAAAAAGTAATTTAATTTTCATCGATTATGCAATAAAATCGGGGAATTCGCGTTCGAGAACTCGCTTATTTCTGCGGAGAACCCGGAAAATGAAAGTGTATATTTTAATACAAAAATCGACGTAAACTAAGTGACATCGAGTTATAACGTTAACACCGCTAAATCACTTCGTCGTAACTACGCAAATAGGAAATTATTCTCCAAGTACTGAAAGTGGTGGCGTAACCTCCGGAGATTACAAGTTGCTTATTTCCAATACCACCTGACATATTTGGAAAGCTTGTAATTGGCTTTTCACAACAACGGAGCTATTTTTGAACGATGACCAAAAGCGGAGCTTATTAAAACGTCGCGACGCTCTTTAGCTCTTGAGTTTGGAACAGCGCCCTCTGTCTCTTTAATTTTACATGCGATGCGGGTCTTGTCGTGCATTAATGACTTGCTTTTTGCAATGCTTTGAGACTCGCGAAGTTTGTATAATTTAATTTAAATAAGTGAAATTTTAATGTTCTACTTGTTAAAATGCATGCAATGCGGTGGCAATGCAAATGTTCGGTTGTTAGTTAATAGTTGCCTAAATGACTTTACAAGGTTATTGAATCAACTTGTGGACTGCAAAAAAAAATATGTAATTTCATAATGCCTGACATAGTTAAACGTGAAAAATGCCATCAAGTTGGGACACCAAAATAACTAAAAAATGTTATTCATTTTTGGGTTAGTAGATCCACCATAAAAATATACAAAAATTTTCTGAAGTGCATTAATAGACAAACAGTTGGGTCGAAACAGGTAAAAAAGATTTTTATTATATCAAGGACCTGAAAAAAATTGGTTCGTGAATCCAGAAAAGTTGCCAGAAAGTAACAAAGAGAAGGAACAAAGATGTTTATGAATATATAACCAAGAGCAGAAGAAGAAGTGGAAAAAAATCTTTTATAAATTGTGGTAAAAAGAAAAAATTACAAAAATAAGAAAAATTAATAAAAAATTAAGTAAACAAACTAAGATTACAAGTGGAAAGAAAAATTAAAATAATTACAACAAAGGAAGAAAAACAAAATTTGAACACTTTGAGAACTTTGACGTTTTTCCTGGCAGAAGTTTTGCCACTTTCAACCATTTTACACTAAAAATGAGGAACTAGATCGTGCTAACCATGAAAATCCTGACACGAGTATGACGGAAAGATGACAATTTTGTTGCCGAACAAGAATAACAGCATGAAAGGTGATAACAAGATAAAAAAAAAAACATTGAAAGCTCAATGTCAAAATCATTGTCACTATCTCTTTCGATTTTTCATCCTTTATCAAATAAATAACGAAAATTAAAAAACTTTTTGTAGAAAAATACATTACTAATATTATTTTGTGTTTTTTGTGTTCAGTAATTAATAATTATTATAATAAATTGGATAAAATCATATTGTACATTTCCATTTATATTTTCCTTTATTTTTGTGTACAAAAAATCAACTTCCTTCAATAAAAACTTGCAAGCACTACAAAAGCTGTGTATTACCAAAGAATAACAATTTTTTTCTTACAAATAATCGCCTCGTAAAATGCTTGTGTTCTTATTTGTTGTTTTATTTGTTTATCTTGTTAGACTAAATTTGTTTTTTTATAAATAATTGAATGTATTTTATTAGACAGTGTTTATTTAACAGACAACATTTTCAATACCACAGCGTGGGAATAAATATTCCAGTATTTAATTTTTAAAATACAAAAAATTGCAACCGTAATTGAATAAAATTTTATTTTATTGTGACAAATATCGTTATCTTCATTTTTAGCACTAAACATATCGTTGATTTTTTCTAAATTATATTATTATAACGTCGGTACTGAAAAAACGTAAATTTTAATCGTTATCTCTGACTTTGATTCACGTGTTTTTGATACTCTCTGAATTGCTTCAAACTTTGAGGTTGTTACTTATTTATATCCGTTGAATTTTTTAATCCTCTACACTTCCAAATTCATTACATTTTTTGCTTTGATTAGATATCTTTATAATATTTAGATACATTTTTTAAATTTTTCTAGTTTACTCCGATCGTTAAAACAACAAAAATTTGTTGTTTTTAGTTTCTAACATCTCGTAGATGCCTTAAATACTTCAATTTTTCTTTATTTTTTTCAAAATCTTTTCTCTAGAATTATTGATTTATTTAAATGATTTACATGTACTTTTGCCATTTCTAAAATTTTTCAGATTTTTAATATTCTTTGGAATCTGTAGATTTTATATTTGTTGCAATCTCTATATTTTTCTGTCGTACTTCTTTATAGTTTTTATATTCTTCACATTCCCTAGACTTACAATAATTTATAGATTTTTTCATATCCGTTTCAACGTTTTGAAGTTGGGTATAGAAAATACAGGAAAAAAGGTAAAAAATAGATTTAAAATACGAAAAAGAGAAAAGGCTAATAAAAAAGTAATATAAAAAGAAAAAAGAAAATCCAGTAGCATTGTTCTTATCTTTATCAAAATGTTTAAAGAAAAAAAATGAAAAAATAATTAAAAGAAAGAAAGTAAGAGACTTTGTTAAAAATCTAACAATGAGAAAAATCTTTTTCCAAACTGCCGACAATATAAAGAAAAAAATCTTCAAAAGCAAAAAGAAAGAAATAATGAAACAAAAAAAACCTTTTTTTAATAAAAATAGATACGATCTTAAAAAAAAAGAACAAACACAGGTTTTGACCATTTTCCGGAAATCTTCTTAATCTTTTTTTAAGAACTAAATCTTGCTCACTCTGAAAGTCAGTATTGGAAAAAAATCCGCTTTTCGATTTTCGGTCAAAAAAAAAAGGAAACCAGCTGAAGAAAATTCTAAAAATTATTATGCTTTCAGTGTTGGCAACCATACAAAAATACAAAACCTACAGCCTAAATAGAAGATAAATGAAAACCTTAGGAAACGAATGTAATACTAACATAAAAAAAAATGGCCATTTAATAATTTGTTCGAGAAAATTTATAAACCAAAAATATAACAGAAAAATGGCGAACAAACTTTCCTAAAAGAAATGAGAAAAAATTATATACAAGCCAAGAAAAAACCGTCTAAAATGTCGTCCAAATTTTCGACATTAAAGAAGAAGGAAATGACAGGAAAAATTTTGAAAATTGTTAGATTGGAAGAGATTTTTGTGGTTTTGCAAAAAATTAAACAGAATTGATAAAAATTGAAAAAGTTTCCGACAAATTTGTTAACGCCTGGAGAACGTCCGCTTAAAAATCAATAAATTTTCACTACTTCCTCGAGTATGACTTTTGCCTTTTGTGCTAATACCATGCAAATATATTAAACTAATGTAAATTTAACCAAGAGAGATAAAAACGGCAGATTTTCCATTGATTTTTGCTACTCGTTGCACAATTTCTCGGGCGTTTAAACAAGTCCGTTTATTTAACTTGATTGAATCACAGGTTTGTCCAAATGCTTCGGATTTAAGATCCATCAAGTTTTAATAAAATAATGTGAAGCAATCACCTTAATGTGTTTTTTTGATTTTCCCTTTTTAAAAAATTAGAAACTCGAGAGCACGGAAAATCGTTGACGTATTAGAAAACAAACGCGATTTGTTAGAGAGTACACAAAGTAATTCAGTTACTGTCCCTAAATAATAAAAAAGTAAACACTTCTACTGTAAATAAGAAAAACTCGGTGGCTTTCCTCCGTATTTTCCTTCATTGTTAAGTAAATAATCACGAATTTCTCTTGTTGAAACCGTCGCAATTTTGAAAGTATTCCATCCCAGACTGTTCGATCCATAAAAACACCGCCATGCATACAAATCTGGCTCTAAATCACGAGTTTTACGAGAGCTGTTTACGTTTTTGCGACGCATTAACCACAAAACTAGGTTTACGTACTCTTTATTGGTCTGGACATCAAAAGGTATTTTTTGTTGGAACAACATAGATCGTGGTTTCAAAGGCGGAAAGTTGGAGGTAATTATCTGGAGACAATGTCTTCTTTTCGCTGTTATGCTCCGGAGGACATAAACGGTGATAGAAAGGGCACAATAGAAGCAAATTGCTAGTAACTGGACAATGTGCTAGCTGACGTTCAATCCGAGCTTTTGTTCGACCAAAGCAGATTACATCAAGTTGCATTAGAGATTTCAAGTGGGCTTATTATTATAAGAGACCGGAAAAAGAGTTAAACGGTCTTGTGAACCAAAAATGGACGGAAGCTCGAATTTTTCGATCGATGCGAAACTCGGTTAATTTACAATATTGCACATAGCCGAACTCGTTATCGATTTTATGGAGTTATTTGATAATAAGAACATTATTTTGTTCTCATCGAAAACGGGGCACGATCCAAGAAGTGGCTGAAGCTGAAACGTGCCTAATGGCCTAAAAATGTTCATGAGTTTCTCTCGGATAATCGAGCTTCAGTGATCGCTTCGTTTTTTCTTCCTCTCTTTTAAAACCTTCCGACGATTAAAAAAAGTGGACTAATTGTTCACATGCTCTTAACGAACAAGATTCGATTACTTAATTGCACTGTACTATTGACGCGTATTCAGTTACAAACGGGACATCTATTTAAAAAAAGGTTGTTGGTGATTCCCCGGGTGGAATTTCGCTACGCACTTCAAAGTATGACATTCGTTTCCGCTAATCGAAACTTTAGGCGTGGCCGAAACTGAAAGATTTACTCGCCGAATTTCTGATTTAAATTTCAGTGGGCGGTTTCGCTACATCAAGATCAAGATTTCAGATTAAGTGTATTGCGGTTGGTTCGAAAGCCACTTTATAAGTTTTTCTATTTGCAGTGGAACCGTGAGCGCTCTGTTGCCGACAATCTTTGTAATTGGATCAGTTTACCGAAACGATAAATTGACATGGCTTCTTTTCGTTATTACTTCTTGTAATTAGAAAGATTAAATTTAGTAGACACCAAAAAATCCACCACAGGCACGTTCGCGGATTATTACCTTCACAAACGCATTCGAGCACCAAACTCCACCCTTTGATCAAGCCCCACCTTCTTTATTAACTCCGCCCATGTGACTTATCGGAAAGATATTTGCCTTATAAAATATTGACGCTCTTCTGTGTTCATTTCATTCAACGACGTCATTGTTTTAAATGAAAGTTGTCACAATCATGGGCACGTTTTGCCGGGAACGCCACCTACCATTACAACAAATGAACCGTTTTATACGCAGCTGTGTTTGTGGTGTGTATGAATGTGGCCTAAATGGCAAACACGATTCGTGCCGAGATACAAATTGATAAACAGTGATTTTATCTTTTCTCGGAGCTTTTCTCGCTTAGGTGGAGAGCTGAATATCAAAATGAAAGCTGCGTGATCGCTTTCTAAAAATATGCCATGTTTTCAGAAATTTAAATTAATTAATACTGTAATTTTCATAGACGTTGATAACTGTATTCCTATGTGGGATCAAACACCAATATGGCAAAAAAAAACGTCGTCGTTGCCTGTTCTGAACGGTCAAACGACCCTTCTATAAATACCAGGTAGCTCTGCTGACTTATTTAAATCAATATTCCAAGTTAATTAAGCAACAAATTAAAATTATTCTCGCAAAGCGAATGAAGATGAAAAAGATGCCATGTTTGCGTCAGCATAAGCATTCCTTCTTCTTAATTGGCAACTAATTAATTACGCTTCATTAATTCTAGTACTACTAACAGTGCTTTGACTAACCTAGTAATTACTTGGTCTAGAACTTAAGAGCATGAACTGCGTTGGCGTAACTATGGCGACTAAACAATCAATTAGTATATAATTTGACAATTAATTGTTTGCCGCTCTTTGCTTTAGGGTAAGTATTCCTTCTGTTTTAAGAACAGTAAGTTTTAAATCTTCTGTTCCAAAAGTTGATCACGTTTTGCCTCGGCGCCGATTATTAATAACGACAGAATCATAAACTTTGGATTTTTACACTTTTACACTAGATAGACACCAGACGAGGTTAGTGTTAGTTCAAAGCCAAGAGAAAAAATAGCGCTACTTTATTAAATTTTAACAAAATATTTCAAAAGTTGATTTATTGTAAGTCACGATCGTTTGAAGTTCGCAGTGAAATGTTTTTTTTTGTTTTTAAATAAAACCATAACTTACCTACATTTTTTGTGTGCAGTCACTTACCCATTTTACGCATGTTTTGTTTATTTGATTCACAAAGCAAACGAGTCTTATAAAAGCAAAATATTTTTCATTTCAGAACGAGTATTCAGTCCTTTTTTTTATTGTTCACATCATGCAGTTCGCGTTCTAAAACGACCATCGATATTATCAGTCTTACTTTGTTCATTTTTATATAATATTTGATTTTTTTTTAATGAAAATTCATTATTACTTTTACTTCATGATTATTATTTTTGGCTATCATATTTATTATATTTCGAAAAAAAAAACGTGAAAACTATCAGCTACAATAGACAATCGTAGTGCTACGAGCTGTGTTTTTTTAAATCCTTTTCATCCTTGTTGAAATTACCACCACCAAATTATCTCCGCTTTTGACCTAATTTTTGACCTGATTACCAGTTTCCAACTATTGTCAAATATTCAATATACAGGGTATTTGACGAGGTTGTACAGAGATTTAAACCTCGAATTCTACAACCCACAAGCCTAAAAAAATGTTTAAAAATGTTTACTCTTACTTTAAAAATTAATAGTAACATTAAAGCCACTGAAAACAATTTGAGAGAGTCACTGCACTTTTAATTTAAAGTGGTAAAAACTTCGTTTATTTAGGTTAAACCTAAACAGCTTACCTTGTACAAATCGGGAGAAATGTCGATTCTCATTGTCTATGCAGGCCCGGCCGCGACGTATTTGTTCAGCAGTGTTAGTCATTCTTTCAATTTCTCAATCAATAGAAGCAGATAACACTAAGTGTATGTTTTGTTAAAAATACGAAGATTTAAGTTTGGAGATGTTTGATTTGTCACCTCACAAGTGTACATTCTCGTTAAAAATTCGCCACAATTTTAATTCCGAGACACCTCCAAGTTTCTCTAAAGCACCCCGGATCTCCGAATGTAGCAAAATTTATGTTGTTTCATAAATAATGAACTAAACTCGAAAATCCCATAGTGAAAGAGTTTCACTTTTATTTATTCGGTCGGTTGCTTTTCAAACAATAAATTTCGGGGTTAACGCGTTTTGATGACTATAAATTTTGCAGGATCTGACCTGAACTCGTCAAAAAACAACGCGCTCGTTACAAAAAGAAATTTTAATTAGTTGCTGAAATATTGTTCGAAAATTAATTTACAACTTGTTTCGTTCTTTTTCTAATAAGTTTTAATGGAGCTCGTACTCGTAAATTTTCTGTTGGAAATGAATTTTATAATGTCTTCAGTAGAAATCGTGAGCAGGAAAATATGTGGAAACTGTTACGTACAAGAGATGAAGATTTCTGAATACAACGGTGATAAATAACGAGGAATCGTGTTAATGTAGATTTACCGGACGTGCGCGGTGGAGAAGAATGAAAAAATGTTTCTTTAATTCAACTCGAACGAAATTTACATTGTCCACGTCTATAAATTCGCTTCGCCACGTTTTCAAAGTCAGGTTAAGCTGTTGATCCAACTGGATGCTTATCATCCTATCAGAACGGAAGGAGATGGAACATATGTAGTTTCCGCACACATATTTATACGAAACTTGCGAATAAATCATTCTAAACGTAAACACGTGTATTTATGCCGTGGAGATCGTTCCCATTTAAACTTTTACATGTCAAACTCGAAAAGTGTCTGAATTTTCTTTGTACCCTAATTCCGAATCACCCCCATAAAATAAACTTGTCGTAAAACAAATACTCGTGCTCAATTGTGTCGTAATTTTTTATTGTTACGACAATGATCTCCAATTTGATTCAATTACTCGTGTAAACATTTTATGCATGGTTTGTTTTTATTGATTAATGAGAATTTTGGTTTCCAATCTGACTCGGGACAGATTGTATGAGCGTCTCTGTTAACATGATCCTATTATGAATAGAAACACATTTCTGAGTAATTATAACCATGTAACGTAACACAATACTCAAATTAGCATACTCTTATCTTCTCCACTAGCATTGTAGATACATCCGCCCATAAAACAGACGAGTTGAATGTATCTTATCGCGAAGGCTGATGTGTAGTGGGGGATGGCCAGTCAAGCGAAATATTTAGAGCCTCGAGGTACATTGCCGGAATCGTGTAACGTTATCTTCAGGCCAAGTTCGAACTAATACGATCAAACACGTCTGAAGTGAATTTATCAAACAGATTTCGATAGGAAATGAAAATTGAAGCAATTTTATGGTGGTATCACAATTTTTCAACCTGGGAGAGGATGAGACGGTTTTTGGTGGATGGCTGTAATCAACAGAGCGGAACTTGCAACAGTCATGTTGCAGTTTGGAAACGAGGCAAGCACAGCTTTATGTGATAAAACTAAAAATTCAAACTTATAATAGACATAAATAATATACTTAGGAGCTTATTAATTAACTTTACGGCTTTATTTTTTTAAGAGGCTGTTAAAATAAACAGTAAAGTTACAGAACAGACCCCATAAAAAGTTAAAATAAATGTCTTACTGTTCTATCAACAATCTAAAAAAATTCTTCGTCAACTACAGACAGAAAAAGTGTACCATTCAGCCTGTAGAAATCATTGTATAAAGTTCTAAAGATTGCCCATTTTTTAAAGATGTCACGTCTCGAAACGTATACTAGGCATTGCTTCGCCGCTCTGCAGCTACAATGTTGGCAAACAAGAGTGATCTTCGATGGTAGAAAATTACATTAAAGACTCTGTATCGAGAAAGTTGACGTTGCAGCCCAGTTTAGCTTCGAGTACAGCAATGTGGAAACGACATTTGTACCATTATTGTTACAATTAATCCAAAATAATAATGTACTAAAGTTAAATAAATGATATATTTTATATACCCTTCAAGTTAAAGTACCCCTTCACATATTCAAGTATCCTTGAGATTAAAGTACACTAAAATTTGCTAAAATCAAATAATTTTCTCTCTCAAATTTGACCTCAATTTATGTAAATTGGAGCATTTAATAAAAAATCCATACATAAATTTGGTTTTCCCGTTGCTCCTTAAAAAAAATAAAAAAAAAAACGTTCTTTATTAACTAAATTTTTGTTAAGTTTACATTTCTACTTAAAAGAACAAAATAATAATTTCAAAAGACTTGATTACTGTAGCTTTATAATTACACAACTGCTAGTTTGAATTAAAATATCAAAAGAAAAATTGTTCAAAAATTTTATTTTTATCTTAGAAGCTGTCCTTTTGTTACTCTTTAATTTTTTTTGTCTATTGTATAAGTTTTTGTATATCTGTCATTTTAAGTAAAACGATAAAAACAGTACCACCAAAAAATTTCATTAGTGTAGTGTAAAACAAAATGTTAAAATAAAAATTTTTCTTCCTCTATTAAAAGTTAAAATAATATTTCTTGCGTAAAACAAAAAAAATGGTAAGAAAGAACCCTAAAGAACCCAAAGAAAAACTATTTATTCGAAAGCAAACTAAAAAAATTAAATTTCGCTAAAAGATTATTAAACTGTGCAAAATACTATAAAGATAAAATCAATAAAGAATATTTTTGGCGAAAAAAGTCAACTTTTGAGTTATTTTGAAAAAGACCTAAACAAAAAAGAACTATAAAATTGAAAATTTTAAAGGTAAAAACAAATAAGTAACAGTGTATAAGTGAATGTTATAATAAAGAATTCAGGCGTCGAAAGAAACGCACTGATTGAAAAAGTGAATGACCTCGATAAAAATGGTGAAGTGAAGAAAATGTCGAACAAGCGAGAGAAGCAAAAAATTAAGATAAAACAAGAATACGGAACCAAACGCTGATGAAAAAAAAGCAAGAAAAATTCTCAATTGCAAAACGGAGAGAAAGTTTTTCTAGAACAGAAAAAGAAAAAAAATTAGAAAAAAAAAACAAAAATTACTACCCAAGTATAAAACAGAACAAAAAAACAAAAATTAGAAAAAAAAGCAAAGAATTCAAAAAAAAGTTGTTATTCGGGAGCAAAGTAACCAGAAGAAATTTCGTCCAAATAAGAAAGTTACAGGCTATTAAAAAAAAATGTAAATTCTCCTAAATATGCTAAAGTTTAATTAAAGTTCTGTTACGCAGATTAATTTAATAATAAAATAATTTTCGCTGCTTTCAAAAAAAAATAATAATCATTTTTGAGCGAGCGGTCTGTAAACGTTTACTTTAGAGATTCCTTTACGGCCGTAAAGATGAACTTTAAGAGTACATCTGTGAAAACATTTTTTACGAACTAAAACAATCTTTTGCGGTCGTAAAGATAAATCTTATAAACTCATCTGTCAAAGATTTGTAGGCCCTCACTGCTCTCGTGTTCCATCGACTTTATGGCCTCGTTACATAAATAGCTACTTTGTTTTATTTAGATTTTCGTAAATTGTGTCCAGGAAAAATGCGTAAAACAGATTTTTTATTGCGGTAGCTCTCTAAAGTTAGCTAAAGCTATTGATTCATATTTATATATATTTTAAATAGGTTAAGATAATTTTGTAAATCTTTCGAGAGCATCCGAAAGAAAAATTTTAAAAATGCCTAACCATGGTTTATGTTCATGTAAAAAATAATAATATACATAAATTTCGTTACTGTAGCTGTAAAAACAATATGGTTACAAATTGTAAAATAAAATGTAAACTCAAAACTGAGCTTTATGCTCTAAATAATTGTAAATTGTCAGACTTATTAACAAATTTGTTTAGCCAGAGGCTATAATTAACAACGTTAGAAGCTGTCTAAATAAATTTTGTAAATTTTTCAACATTTTTCTAAATTGAAAAAAAATCTTTTACTTTTATTAAAAATACTAAAATGGTAACTTCAAAAATTACGTTGTTGGATCTAAAGTGTGGAAATAAAATATAATTCTTATTTAGACAACAAAATAAAAAAAAAGAAAAAGGCAGAAATAGTAGTCCTCAAAAACTTTATTACAACGTTTCAACAAATAACCATAATCCAGAAATAATATCATCCATAATTTTTTAAGAACAGAATTACAACGTGTTTAACTAAATTTAATTATTTTTTAACAATTGTTTTGGTTGTGCTAGAAATCTACCATGATAAGAAACGTGAAACATATGCGGGGGCCCAAAACGCGCCATTTTTAACCCTAATAATTCTAAAACTACTTCAGCTCTTCCTTCTTCTTCCATAATCTCACCCCGTTCTTACCGTGGGAAATAAGATTCTCCAACAACTTTCTTTAATTCTCTTTCCCACAATCGATCATAGTTGGAAAGACACATTTCGCATGCCCCTTGTGCATATCTATAATTTGTGCAGTCGGGCCGGAGACCGTCTGAAGGAATAAGGTGATCCCAAAGGACGCATCAGCCTTTTAGATTTACTCTCAGCCTCATTTCATGTTTCCTTTCATGTAGTCTGTGGGAGTGAGCACAGTCCGTTGGGGGCAACAGGGGTTTGCATACGTAAAAAAAACAACCCTTAAATTTTTCTCAAAAGAGAATTTTTTATTTATCTAGCGTCAGCGTCATTCTGAAATTTTCTAGTTGTGTTGAACTACCTTTCCAATCGCAGTTTCTCTTCTAAATGGAGATTGAAAATTGGGCTTATTCAATCCCGGAAAATTGACGGGCTGCCTCGGAATTTATATCATTTAATATGCGTTTCAGTCGTTGTATATTCAGTCATATTTATTTTAAATGCATAAATTTCCGGCAATGTTCGAACCAGAGTTTTATGATTTATCGCTGGCAATATCGACGCATAAAAATTAAATTTACTTGTTACGAGGCGGATAATTTTTGACGATCTCCTAGATTTATTATATTAGCTTTACATCGATCACTAAAAAATGGAAATTAAAACGCGTCCGACTCCATTTTTGCGAATTATTGTGATTATGAAAAGTGCAGATATGCACGCGCCCAACGTAAATATAACCTCGATAATGCTACCCAGAACTCGGAAGAATAAACCTTGGAATGAATAGGGTAAATGAAAGGAAATTCCATAATAGAAACGAACAAGAAATCAAGCCAACCGTTAAGCTTTGTGTTGTGAAATGATGAAGTATCGAAAAAGACAAAAACACCGTTGCCTGAATAGATACAGACATTGGCTGTATGTTATAGTATTGACTTTTGCAAGTCTCGAACATGCCACATGCCCGTTTTGTTGTTCCAACGATTACAGGTGAACTTACAGTGACTTTATAAAAATATGTCAGATAGAAAATAGATTTTCTCTGTTGTTATAGCAAAGAAAATCAGCTCTGACTGAACAAAATCTTATTCCGGAAAATTGTTTTGACCCGGGAGTCTCCACCGTTTTTATCGATCAAAAATTCAAATTTCTATACTTAAAAATACGTTCAACAGGTACTATAGATATAAATAGTCGAAGATCCATAACCTGCATAATCCATAACGCATTACCGCACTGCAAAGCTTTTTGTTGTAATCGCCCTCGTAATCGTTTGCTTCGTGCAAACTGGCCATTCTTGATTTATTTCTTGCTAAAGCCACTTTACGAAAAGCAACGACAAAGCGAAGCGTTTAGAGGCGGGAAACGATGATGGTGCCCTCTGCAAGCTATAATTCATAGCCTGTAGATAGAACACAAGGTGAAGATAATCGTTAAATGAAAGTGCGTCCACATTTATTACACCCACACGCACTGCCCTCTGTTTATGGCATTAAAACATAAATATATAGCTCCATTTCCGATCGAGGCTTTGTCTATGGTTTACGAGCGAGTTTCCGATTTTATTGTCGTCTATTTTCGCGAAATAAGTGGAACTTGATTGATTTATATCGTAAAATTTAATGGCAATATTTTATTGGACTGGTACTTTTTCATTCGAGAAAGCAGTATTAGGTTTATGAGGGTTAATATGTAATCATTCGAGATGGGATCGATTATTATAAATTAAACTACAACTTTATCGGCGTGTATTAAAATTTCCAATATTTACTCAGCCACCATAGTTTTTCTAGCGAAATGATACACAGCTAGTTTAACAAGATAAGTGCATTGTACTAACATAATCTCCTCAATTTTCAGAGAGTGCTGAAAATGGGAGAGGGATGTCTTTAAATTATATCCTAAAGATTCGTGATTAAAAATACACAAGTTTAACGCACGCCCCCGACATTTTCTTACTGTCGCACCCCTCTGCCATTAACAAAAAGCTCAGCTTTATTAAACCAAACTTTTTTCAATGGAAACTTTCGTTATAAAACAAAACTTTTCCTTTTCTTTCGCCCATCTTTCGTCAGATATCATAACCGTTTTTTCTATTCTCTTATTAATAAAGAGCGAAATATATGCAGTAATGTTCACCAGCAAAGCTTAACTTTTGTATACTTTAACTATTCTTTCTTAAAAAATATTTTCTCTAAACGTCGTACTCATAAATTTGTAAAATTTTTGACAAGAAAAAGGCTAAAAATTTTAAAACCTGAAAAATCTAATTTTAAGAAACTCTAAGATTATCAAAATTTTGAGTTTGATAATATACAAAATCCTACCGATGATAAAACCTATAAAATTTTGAAATCGATTAACTTCAATCGATTTATTAAAACTTAAACAAAACGAGATATTCATTTTCAACAGACAAAACAGTCGAAATTATAATTTTTGAGTTTGTCACCCGCCAGCAATTTAAAAAATGATAAATTGTAAAACCAAAAATATTTTTTACAACTTACTACTTCTTGGGAGAAAAAAAAAGAAAAAAAATTCTTCAGAGTAAAATCTGAAAATGGTAATAACGAATTTACAGCCAAAATAGAAAAATATAATTAAATAATTAAAATGTAACAGCAAATTGGTGGGAGACAATCTCGAGCTTTCAATTAAAAAAATTTAAAAAAATTGTAACGTGAAAATTTGAAACAAAATTTATTCTGAACAACACACTAAATTTTCAATGTCTTCAAATAATTATAACTATTTTTTTTCTTAAAAATATGTTTTAAGTGAAGACGGCTTGAAAAATTGTAACTTCGAAAAAAAAAACACGAATTGATTTAGTATTATGCTATTTAATTGTGATAATTGCGTGATTTTCAAATTTTGGTAATGGATTTTGAGTTCTCAAGTTTTTGGTCAAGACAATTTATTTTCGTTTTTCATGTTAATATGTAAATTTTTAATTTTTTAAATTACTAAAGTTTCTAAAGTTACGTTTATGTAGTGCTTCAAAACTTTTTGTATTTTTTGAGGCAGTTTTCTTTTCTATATAAAAACTTTTTGGATCCTTAAATTCTTTAGATTATGAATTTAAATTTTTATATCCGTTGAAAACTTTATACTGCAATACTTTTATTTTAGATTCTTAAAAAAAATTCAATTTTTCAATGTTCTTTGTTCCTTTCTTTTATCTTTTTTAATTTTAAATTTTCGATCTATGTTTTTTTTTTCATTTTTCTGGATCCTCTTGATCTGTGTGACTTTAAAATTTCTCTAGGATTTTAAAATTTCTGTTGGCGTTGTGGATAAATTACCTGTATTTTATTCAACTTTTCGACAATACTTTATTCTTTTTAAAATTGTTACCATTTTACAAGACTTTCAACTATTTAAATTGTTTATATTTTCTAGGTTCTGTTGACTTTTTAATGTTGTTTTTAAGGTACGACAAAAAAATTCTAAAATTATTTAAACAGGAAAAATCAAAACATGCATCGTCAGGAAATCGCCAAATTTAGAGCTCAAAATTTAGAACACAAAATAACATTTCATATATTAATAAAAATGATCTAAAAATGTAAATCACCTACCATTTATTTTTTTTAAATTAAAACAGATAATAATAAAATTTTACAAAATTTGAAAAGGTTCCGACCATTCTATAACAAACACTAAAAAAATCTTATATATTTTTTTTGTAATAATCTAATCTTAATTCGCTGTTTTTTGAAGATAGAAAAACTAAAAAATAAATTAATAAAACTGAAAACGTATAAAATCAAACTAATTCTTTAAAACTATAAATTTTCATTGATATAAAAAGTGTTATGCCTACTTTATAAAAATCTTAAAAAAATGAAACAGTTTGAGCAGTTTGAAAAAAATTGTAACTATTAAGAAACTTTAAAAATCTGAAAACACAAAATAAAAAATAATGGAAACACTAAAAGACACAATTTTTAGGCAATTCCAAATAATTAAAATCTAAAAAGATATGCCTAAATAAATTAAAAGCTCAAAAAGATAAAAAAAATAATAAAATATTTTTAATATAATATTAATCCAAATAGTTCAAAAATTATGAAAATTGCTAAAGATTTCTGGAAAATATGTTTTTAAAAAAATGTAAAAAAGTTAAGTCTTTAAAAACTCCAAATTATCAAAAAATGTTTTAGTACGAAAAATCCTGAAATTCTAAAAAAAGTTTGGAGACAATTTTAATTGATATAAAAAATGTTACGCCTACTTAATAAAAATCTTAAAAAAATTGAAGTAGTTTGAACAGTTTCAAAAAATATTGTAATTATTAAGAAACTTTACAAATCTGAAAACACAAAATAAAAAAATTGTGAAACTCTAAAAACCGCAATTTTTGGACAATTTCAAATAATTAAAATCTAAAAAAATATGCCTAAATAAATTAAAAATTTAAAAGGATAATAAAAAACAAAATAATTTTAATATAATATTAATCCAAACAATTAAAAAATGATAAAAATTGAAAAAAAACTCTGAAAAGTAAATGGTTTAAAGAAAATTGTAGAAATTTGAAAATCTTTAAAAAACTAAAATTATGAAAAATTGTTTTAATTGAAATTGTTAAAAACGTCGAAAAGTTTGAATACAAAATTCTGTAACATAAATAATAATTACGGACGCTTTAAAAGCGCAAACTTCATGTATAAAATATAAATCTTTCTCCATCAATTTTCTTCGAGTCTTTTTGTCGGCAGTTCTGTATTTCAAACATTTATATAATTAATGTAAATTTATCTAAAATCCTTCTCCTTATCTATTAAAATATTGAGCCTTCCTCGCTATCCAATCCCGTTTATTAATTACAACCTCGTTTGGATATTACGCTATAATCCCATATCGTGCAGATTTGCTCGCCGCTACAAGGATTATTGTGTAAGAAATCACTAAAATTATCGTTGGTATAAACAGATTATGCAAAGTCCTGGAAAATGCACACTGCAAATCCTGTTACAGGAACCAACTCGTATGAGTGATAAAACGTTATGTCAAAGCTATAATAATCCTTTTGAAAGGGTTCTCGTTTAAATCACGGCTTTAATCAGAGTAATTGAGACGAGGTATTTTATGGAAAGCCCCGCGAAAACGATACTTTAATTAAACTTTATATTTTAATAGACACTGATTCGGAATTTGTTCATTGAAAAAGTAACAATGTTTCTGATCAAAGCGGATTCTTATTGCAATAACAATAAAAGCTTTGAAAGTAATGAAAAAAGCTGGATGCGCCGAACCAATAATAACAATAAAAAGCCGAGCGAAGTACAAAAACCGTGGAAAAAAAAAGTGAAACACTACATTAACTCCGAAATTATTCTTCCCTCGTTCTAACTTAACCCTTAGACTGTATCACACACTTATTATTCCAACAGTCCATCATTTGATAAGCTTGCGGTGCAAAGTTAATCTGCGACAAACTCGCCACATTATAAACAGAAGTACGCGCTAACCGCATTCAGGAGCAAAAGGATCAAGTGATTAAATTAGAGAGTGCTGAGTTTCCTTAAAAGCTGTTCCTTTCACAATTTTTTTATTAAAATTATTATTTACCTTAATGCGAGCAAATTACTCTGGCTCTTAAGATGAGTTATTTTCATGAAAAAAAAGCTATTGTTGGCAACATCCATCCATTTTTTCGAACTGTTTGTTTCTCTCGATTTTAAAATATGCGTCGGATCGATGGTTTAAGCTTCGGGTATAAAATTTTAATAACGTTCTCTTATTAATTCAGTTTCTTTTAAAAGCACTCTTTTCCAACGAGATAATCTTTTTTTAAAGTGCAGGAACATGAACGGGAGTTTCCTTCGGAAACTCATGATCCTTCCGTTAATTCTCCAATTGAACATCAGACGATATCTCTTCTTTCAATCAGTAGGATAGGGGCACTAAGTGCTAACAAACTTTTCATTACGGGACGAAATTCGCAGCTTTATACCCGCATTCTTAAAAAAAAACTTGATTGAATAATAATTAATCAGATTCGATGCACTCGTAGACAATTTGAGCGGAAATAAAACCGGCTTTGTTTACACAGAAAACAGAAGTTTTAAAGAATCCGACTTTTGCAAGTACGAACAGATGTTATTGTAGCGAGCTGAAAAAATAACGTTCTATTTGTGAAAACAGAACAAACGGGGAGCGCGCTGGAAATCATTTTCGAGCGAAATGTTAAATTTCAATTCGAAGCTTACGGGACTGCTCTTCACAAACTAAACGAGGCGACAAGATCTTTAAATAATGTGCTTGCACCAAAGAATTTTCGGCTGTCAAAGTTCGAATTAATAACTGTTCATTTCCACCTCGAATCAAATCACTATGACCCCTAACTCAAAGTGCTAATTTAAACTTTGTCTGCGGTTTCGCGATTTTCCGTTCCAAAGGATTTTGTGCAGCCACGATAGGTTATAGCGAACAAACTCCAGTGTTAATTGGATGAAAGATCGTGCAGTTTTCCACTGTCTGATTCGCTTTTCCGGATTCCAATAGAGGCTTATAACTGGCTTTTTCTGGGGTAATATACGGGCTAAGTTTCAAGGACACTGACGACATAACGAAATTTTATCGACTCGAGGAAAGGTACGATAAAAAACATGAAGAACAAGAAACGTGCCAGAAGCGGAACAAAAAGGATAAGTAATTGTTTAATCTCGTGCGCGAAAAGCAATAAATTGATAGCTACACGTGCACTTAGTATAAAACTTTAAACAATGCGAGTCTATAAAGTCCGTTTATGTACGAATTGCTTACACGATTTTAGGTTTGATTTTTCTTAAGAGGTTTTTTAGATTTGATCGATGAAAAACGATCTTGTTTTTGTTTTTACACTGAACCACACTGAACTGTAAAATAAATTAACTTTATTCCACTGGTTTTATAAAGTGCAATTTTATGACCGACTATTCACAGGATCAAACATAAAATATCTATAATAAAATAAAAGGTTTAATTAGGACGTTGCCACAATTATTTTAGGTTGTACAAATGTCGACATTTTCTAGAAGGTTCTGGGCAACGGAACGTACAAAAATATATAGTAATTTACGAGTGTTAACGAGCTTGACCAACAACTCGGAATACTACAGTAAGTAGCTATATTTAATTATTTTAATAAATTTAATAAATTAAGTGAGACTCGTTATAATCTGGGAATAATCTCATCATCATTAGAATTTTTAACTTTCCTAGAATTCTAGAAGACAAAATTTTCCAAAATATTTACGATTCAGAAAATGAATAGAATCATGTCCTCAAAAATATGTCGAATTTTACCAAATTCCTACTTTTTTTTAATAATTTAATAATTTTCCAAAATTTATTTTTATTATGACTTTTTAAGTTAATTATGATATGCAAAAATTTGTAAATTATCTACATTATACAAAATGTGCAAAAATTTACAAAAATAGGTTGAAAATGTTTCTGAATTCTCACATTTGTTTACGTTCAACCACTTTTTAATTAGAAAAATAAAAATTAATTTTCACCACGCAAAATTATTCAAAATGACTGCAAAAAAAAAGTTTTTTTAATTTTCACTTTGTTTTAGAAGGCAAAGCCGTTTCTAGAATATTTTCCAACTCATCCGAATTCGTAGTCAAATATGTTTCGTTTTTAATTTCAATTTTTCTGATTTCAACTTCCGTTTGTAGTTATTTCCAAAATAAAAAATACAAATATTTCTAAATTTTCATATCTTTTAGACTAAACATTTTTTCATTGGAAAGTTGCTCTAGCTTATAATAATTTTCAAATTTTTTCTACCATTTTTGTCCAGCACTTTTATAATTTAAAAAAAAAAAACAAATCCTAGCATTGAAAAATCAATTTCTAGAATTTTTGATACTTCACCAAATTTCAGATTAATTATTAGTCTAATTTTTTTTTTCTTTAGTTAAATTTTCACCTTTTTTGTGTCTATATATATCGTCTGAACTCATCCAGAATACCATCTTTTATTTATGCAATTTTTTCAAAAACTCGGAGATTTAAACCTGAGAACTGCTAAATTTCAAAATATTTGAACATTTACTTTTCTTAATAATTTTAAACAATTTAAAAATTATTATAAATTCCAAAAGTTTTCAAAACGTCTCCCGAAAACGTACAAAATTTTTAAAATTCTAAATCTACTTTACACTTCTAAACCTTTATAGCATTCATTTTATTACAGAAAATAAAAATAAAAAGAATTGATATTTTTGACATGTTTAAAAACACATTCAAAATTTTCCCAATTTTTCATTTCTCTCATCTGACAGTGTCAAAATTTTGTGTTAAAAATCTTCAAACTTAGCTAGCTTATTATTGCAGCAATTTTAATTTGTTTCAAGATCTTTGCAATATTCAGAAAAAATCTATGATAATCAACATAATTAAAACTTTGTAAAAGATTTAACTAGGAAATTGTATGAATACTGAAAAAATTTAAAATTGTGAGAATTTGTAAAACGGTAATAATCTTTTTATCTATAATAATTTTAAGAATATAAAACAACAATTCGAAATTTTAAGCACCAAAAGAACTGAAGCTTTCCAAAATTAATTCAGGAAAACTGAATATGCATAATTTAACAAAAATATATCCAAAATATTTTTTTGTTTTTTGAATTAATTTTTTTTATTTAAAACATAGCTTAACATTTATTTTAGAATATGTTTAATTTTTACGACTTCATTGTTTCAAAAAAATCATAAATGCAGAATCGTACAAACCATTTACAATTTCCAGAGTAAATAAAATAGTAAAGTAAGTAAAGTAAAATAAAAAAAAATAACAAAATTTTAAAAAAACTGAAATTTTTAAAATTCATTAATAAAATCTAAATATATCATTTTTTAAGTTAAAAGTGTGTTTAAAATAAATGTAATTAGATTTCTAAATTGTTCGCCTTTTTTTAGTAGTCTAAAATTTTAGAATGTCTTTTTTTTATTTTTTAAAAAAAACATAAATCTGTTAATTTTTTTTATAAATGCTAGCATCTTTAAGCCGTAATATTTTATGAAAGCATGAAAATGTCAATGTTGACATGACTGTCTTAATAGTTTTAAAATTCCATCCTCGACAACAGAGCTACCAACCCACTTTAAATTTTAAAGCCTATTTCGATTAGCTAAGTAGTTTAACCTCGGAGAAAATAATTTAAATAGTTAAAGATCAAATCCCATAAGGCCAATTAAATAAATTATATCTTCTGTTCCCTCGTTTCCAAAAATCCTCCCCGATCAATCTCATTAATCTTCCTCAGCGCCACCTGCACAAACGCTTAAGAAGAATAGTCGGCGCTTCACCTTTTCGATCTTTAATGCATACACAGTGAAAAAGAATAAAAAATCCAAGATGCATCATCGATTTGTCGCGCGATAAATTCCAAACGATTGATGATAAATTGTGGTACTTTGTTAACGTTTATGACGTTTTTGTTATCAATAGGAAATAACGAAGTTAAATATGGGGCAGGCGGTGTTCGTCCCGGTTTTCTTTTTGTGTTCTGTGGAACATAAATAATAGAAGCCGCGGAAAGTTTATCAGGTCGGGTCGGAGTTGTAAGCGTTTAAGCAAAACGACGGTTTTTATCGCTTAACGGTTTGCTGTTTATAGTTTACAAGAAATTTATTTGTTGCCGGGTTAATGGAAAAAAGAGGAAAAGAGCGAGATTTGTTTTAATTGAACGTACCACTATCACAAGTGTTCAGTTTCAGCGTTTAAAGATTGACAGTTTTAACCGTGTCCACTGATCCGGCCACAAATTCCTATTCGCATGTGGAAAACCACCCCCAAAGCCGTCGTGTCAATTTCACCGTTACCATAAATTATAACAGGAATATCTGAACGTGACAAATTCGCCAAACTAGAACATGCTTTGTTGTTGAATATTTTAATACAACATCAATCAACGGAGCGCTGCTTGTTGGGACTGATCAAAGTAAACCAAACATTTCCAGAATGAAAAAAAAACGCTCGATTTTACTTACACTGTCAAAAATCTCATTAAAGAGGGCAAAACACGAAATGTAAACATAACAAAGTCGGTTAACTATTATCGAGAGCCAAAACAAACAGTTTCAATTTCAGACCGTCCAATTTTTCTCTTTTCAGAGCAGCAACGCATGAAATTGGCTTTGACGCAAAATTTATAAATACAGTCGTTTCGTTTTATACGTGCATAAAAAGGGAAGAGAGAATCCCGATGAAATATCGCCGTCGGGTTATCTTTATTGTCACTTTGAGACCGCATTTGCGCTTTTTTCCCGTTGTTTAATAAGGAGTTTAGTGAGTTTAAATCCGGATAATTATTAGGTCCCACCGTGTCATATTTTATTTCCGGTGGTGGTTCGCTTCACTGAGCTTTGATTAAATTGTAGAGTCCTTAAGAAGGGAATTATAAGGAGGAGGAAGCTTGCAGCTCTACGAGGATAACCTGTTATGCTCTGTTTGTCTTAGCAAGTTTCTAACAAACTAATTGTTTAATTATCGAGGTTACAACATCAAGCTCTAGTCAAGTAGCAAAATTTATAGAGTGACTGCAATAATTGGGATCTATATAGACACTACTCTATCGAGGAGTTTGGAGGAGTTCAACAAATGGCAGAGACGATTAAAATGAGATGATTAAAATTAAGTGGTGGAAGCCATTTAACTTTAAAATAAATTTTAAGCTATTTTTAATTTAATCTCTTTAATCAGAATGAAAAAAAAAAGTTTTTATGAAAACAGCGTATGTGCTTTGGCAAAAGAAGACATTCCATCAAAATGCGTTAAAACCCGTAGAAGAATTGCTAAAATCTAATTAATAAATAATTAGTTTGTTATCCTCATATTCATATTTTTTATATATTTTTGCAATATTTTTTTACCTTTCAAAGTATTAGATTAAAGTTAAAAAAGTTAGAAAAAAATAAAAAATTGCCATTTTTAGACTCAATTTAAAAACCGAAAGTTCTACGACAACTCAAAAATGTAATAAAATTAGAAAAACATGAAAATGTAAAGAGTTCTAGAAATAAAGATATTATAAAAAATATACTGCAAAAAAATTAAATGGTGTAACAGGTCGACAGTCTAAAAATATATTAAAATGTTAAAAATTAAAGAAATTTGAAAAAATTTAAACAATTACATACAGTATAAAAGTCTGAAGTTTACAAAAAATTAAGAAATCTTTTAAAAAGAACTAAAAAATTTAACATATGAATTTTTAAAAATTACGAAAAATCTTAAGCAAAAAGAGGTGTAAAAAAAACTGATTGCAGCAATTTGCATAGTTTAAAAATTTTTAAGAATTACAAAGTTAAAAAAATCTAATGGACCTGAAAGTTCAAAGAGAATACAAAAATTTTATGAATTTAGAGAATCAAAATATACAATGTATAATAAGATATATAAAAAATGTGGCATGTTTTGAATGATTAAAAAAGTCTCTAAGAAGCATGAAAACATTAAAAAATTTCAAACCATTAGGTAATATAAACAAAATTTGAAAATTTTCAAAAAACTCCAAAAATTTAATAAGATCTATAAGAAATCTAAAATTAAAGTACCAAATACAACATCATTTAAAATGTTTAATAAGTCTAAAAAAATATCGACGAAGTGTAAACCAAAACAAAAAACAATTTTTTAAAAACAATTTCTAGATTTTTTTAATACTTTTACAAATTTTTAAATGCCTCAATAGAATCCAAAAAATTTTTACTTAAAAATGTGTTCAAAATAAACGTAAGATGAAATTCTAGAATGCTTCTTTTTAATATTTTTTCAGAAATCCAGAACTTTAAATCTGCCCAAAATTTTTATAAATGCTAGCATTTTTATAGAAAACAAAACTTTTTCCATTTTAATAACTTTATAACTTCAAGAATGTTATAAGTGTTTATATTAAAAATTATTGAGAATTGATATTTAAAAAAAAGGTGAAATGTTTTTTTAGAAAAGCATGAAAACTTGTTAACAGCTCAAAACATGTAAATTTGTAAAAGCTATGTCAAAAATATTCTTTTTTCTTAAATTTATTCAGAATTTTTACAATTCTTAATTAATTTAACATTTTAAAATCTTTTTGGGATAAATCTTATTTACTACAAAATTTTAAACTATTAGTGAAATACATATTTTTAAAATTTTATGAATTTGGAGAATCAAAGTATTCTATAGATACAAAGATAAATAAAATTCCAAATTAATCTGACATAAATATAAAAATAAGTAAAAAATAAAAATAAATATTAAAAAACTACAACAAATTTAAAGATTTTGAAACATTTAAAAAATGTAGATCAGGTATACAGAAAAACGAGAAAGCCGAAAGAATTACCAAATACCGAAAAAATCAAACAATTTTAATAAAATAAAAATAGACCTAAGTAATCCAAAAAAAAATTAAAAGATTTTTTGGAAGTCATCAGGAATTCAAAAGATCTAAAAATTTTCAAAATGTAAAAGAACAAAAAATCCGAACCAAGTAGAAATAAGACTTAAAACATTTAAAAAAAAACTAGAAAACCCAAAATTTGAAAATATTTAAAATGCAGATAATGATTTAAAAATATTCAAAGATTCACAAATTAATAAAAGTGCGAAAAATCAAAGAAAACTAAAAATTTACCTTGCTCAAAAACAAAAGATAGATAGACAGTATCAAAGAATCAATAAACGCAAATAATTCTAGAAAATCAAAAATTATAAAAAATATTTGCATTATAACATGATCAATTTTCCTAAATTTTATTGCATTTTTCTGGTCTGTACTCTTAATTTTGATCTAATAATTCAGACGACTACAAATAAACGTTTTCTTTGAAAAAAAAATTATGACAAAGCCTGAAAATACTCCAAAATTTCAAATCACCAAAGTGAATAATTTTAACAATAATTAAATAAATCAAAACGTAGATGAAAAATTTTAAAAACGTTTTAAACAAGATAATAAATTTTAAAAATACAAAGAATTCTAAAAATAAAAATCAAAAACAAGCTTAACAAACTTTGAATTTTTTAAATACCTAAAAATCTGTGCCATAGAAAGTCCAACTAATTCAAAAATTAAATAAAATTCAAACACTAAAAATTCTAATAGAATTTATAAAGGATTGAAAATATAAAAGATATACAAAGCTTAAAAAACTGCAAAAAATTTATATTAGCCAAAGAATTCATAGGGCCCGAAGGATACAAATATTTCAACGCGTCTAAACTTTACCCACTGTGGAAATAAAGTAAAAAATTACCAAATTGAAACAATCTGATTAAACAAATTTAAGATTCACAATCCAAGAAAATCAAATATCCACAGAGATGTGGAAAAAGTTAATTTTTTACGCTTTTAGTAGAATTCTGTAAACTAAATGAAATTATTTGAGGCTGTTGAAAGTTCTATTTTCCTCTATCTTTATTAATAATTTAGTACACATTTTCGTAAATGTTGTATATTACCCGATCTTTACCGTTTCTAAAATTATTGATTCATAATAAATTCATTGTTTACTTTGAAGATCAAATTATGCATAATTTTATTGCTTTGTGTGGTTGACATGCTATAAATTATGTTTTAACCGGTAGCCGAAAATAAATACCACGGTTTGCCGATGTCCACAAAATAAATCAAATCCCGAAAAAATTGATGATTTTTTTGGACAAAAATCAACATTGGGTTTATTACCAAAAAACCTCCTGAACAAAACCCCGTTTAATTTAGCCTCATCTTTCTTACTTTCACAGCTCTTAGTTCTGAAACTGAAAACTTAGAGAAGTTTTCGCAAGTTTGATTACGAGTTGAAAAACTCTAACTAAATGAATTAGTGAATAATTTAACAAGATTACTCGAACAGCAGCTTTGTAAAAAATCCACCACAAACCAATAAATTTTCCAATCGGCCATACACTCTTCATTCCGACCGCGTCATGTAATTTGATAAAATCATAAAATACATCAGCAGATCGATTTTTTCTTTATTTATGGTAAGGCATCCAAGCGAACGTACACTAAATTAGAACGCGAGTGGATTTTATTTATTTTTTCCCGGCTTTTCCCTAACTTATTTCGCTTGCATTGCCAGTATTCGTCGTTGTTGTGATATGCATAACAATTTTTTATGTGGTATTCCTCTCGTTTTTCAAATCAACGCAACAAAAGCACAAATTGATTAAATACCGAAGTTGGACGAAACTCGCGATTTAGATAGAAAGGAAATTATATTAAAGTTTCTTGTTACGATGGGAGATATTGTGAAACGTGCCAGTTAGTAAACAGTAAAGAGAGAATCAGATGACATAAAACGCTACCCAATTAGTTCTAGACAAATTGTATTGTAAACTTAGTGTTTGTGTCTCAGTTGGTCATCCTGTTCGTAATAGAGTTAAAGAGACGTTAATTCTACCCTGCGACAACGAGAGGGTTTATAGGGGTAATGATTTCTGGAGGGTTTATTGAGAATATTATAGCGTTATGGTAACGCTAATCACTTAATTGGAGATTTAGATGGAAGATTACAGCGTTTTATTCCTTGTTAGCCCCATAAAAGAATTTTTAAATAAATGTTACACCGACAAAACACGAAATTAAGTAATTTCGTTGCGTTTGCACAGTCCTATGTAAGCACCCCGAATTTTTAAGTTCCGTCATCCTCTAGAGTGTCACAAAATTCGTCGGTTCATAAAAAACCCACTTTGGCCGTGTAGTGATTTCTCTCGACTTCAATTTCAGCGAAAGCCGTCGCGACGCTGAGAAATGCGTTCTTTCGCCATTGTAAAATTCGAATTTTTCTTCAATTCTTACATTATACAGTCTGTACGAATAACTTCAAAGAAAAATCAACTCGTTATTTGTAGGTGACGCTGTGATTGCAACGTAGCGCTGACACCTTTCAGGGACTGATGAAAGGAATTAAACATCAAACAGGATTTTTAAAAACGTGCATGTTTTTATGGTTCTCGGGTTGAGAGTGATCTTACCTTGGAGGGCAACAGGGCATTTTAGAGGAGGACGAGCTCCATCGAACGTCTGGAACAAAATTTGGAGTTGTTAATATTTTATGAATAATAAGAATAGCAAAATTTGTACTCAAGCGGTGGAGTAGCGTTTCTATTCTATTTTACTGCTGATTTCAAATCCCTTTTTATGTCGAGGTTTTAGGATATTCACAGAGAAGCTTTAATCTGAGTCTAAAAATTCAGATTTCAGAGAATTTAAAATTTAAGTTGAATAAGTTTCGAGATTGTGTTTTGAGTTATTAGATATAATCTAGAAAAAATTAAGTCCTAGAAAATCTAATCTAACGTCTTAAAAAAATGTGTAAAATATAGAAAACACATTTAATCCAAGAATTTTTGATTTTAGAGCTAACTATCAGAAAATCGAGAATAATTAAAATTATATCTACAACACAAAAATGTGCCTAGAATATAAATTTAAAATTCATATTAAATTTACTCCGTTTGTGAAACAGAAAACAAAATAAAACGATGAATCTGAACGCTTTTCGATGTTTACACTTTGTCTGAACAAAAAGTGGAAAAACAACAAAAATTTATTATCTTTACTTTTTTGTTTTTTCAATTATTGTAAATTAAATTATAATAAAAAAATTAGTAGAAAATTAATTTAAATGTAAAATTTTTCTTCGTAATAAAGTTGGGCATGTAAATCAGTAAACTTTTTACAAATAATAAAAATGATGGTATACATATTTAAATATTCTTTTTGCTCTTACATTTTGTTAAACTCGACAGTTTTTAGATTCTTTAGGTTATTCAATTTTTTTTTCACACTAATAAGAAATTTCCCAAAACTAAAAATCGAATACAAACTACAATCTCATGATGTCAGGTAATTTTAAAAAAATCTATTTTGTTTTAATATTCTCTCATTTATATATTAAATATTTAACTAGATTTGTTATTTTTCTAAATTTTATTACTTATGTAATGTTTAGAAAATTTTAAAAACTTTAATTTTTTAAAAGTATTGAATCTCAGAATTTATACACTTTTATAATCATAAATACACTTATTTTCCCAACTTTGCAAATTAAATTCCAATAATTTTCGAAACCTCTCAATATTTCCTAAAAATTCTAATTATTTAATATGCTACGAAAAAAATTTTAGTTTTTTTTTAAATCCTGCATTTGTATTTTAAAGCTTTAAAAAAATGTAAATTAAAAAAAAATGGCAATAAATTCAAACTCGTGAATTTTCATAAAACAAATAATATTTTTTTACAATTTGAAGAAATTTTCCCAAAACCTTTAAACTTCAGTTCTAAATATACAAATATTTTCTAAAATCTCAAAATTTAGGAGTAAGTAGTTTCTAGATTCTTTTGTGCATTTTTCAAACATCACTACATCTTTTTATCAAAACAGGTAATCTCAATGTTGCATAATAAAACTCCCAATAATTTTTGAAATTTTACAAAACCATTTTCAAGATTTTCAACAAATTTTAAATCTATTTTCATAAATAGGAAAATTAGGAAGAATTCTGGACATTTTTAAATTTTTAATTTTTGGGAATTCTGTATTTGCATTCTAAAAGTTCAAATAATTGAGACCAATGTAAAAAAAATTAAAAATGTAAAAAAATTTAAACAGTCATATTAATAAAAAATCATATAAGGAACAAACCTCGAAAATATTAACTTTAAAAAAAAAATTAAAACTATTACATTTTTAAAACTTCAGATTTGAAAACAATTTTGCATTTTGAATAAAAAAATTATAAATAATTTATAGATTTTTAACTAGTTTCTACGTTTGTAATTTTTCAAATTTTTATTATTTTATAATATTTAGAAATTTTTAAAAACTCAATTTTTTGAAACAATTGAATGAAAACAATTACGAAATATCTCCAATTTTTACATTTTTGCAATCATCAGTATATTTTTTTCTCAACTTTGCAAATTACAACTCCAATAAATTTCGAAACTTCTTAATATGTATTTCCAAAAAATTCTAAACATTTAAAAAACTACAAAGAAACTAGTTGTTCCCTAGTTAAAGGAAAAAATTAGAAATTTAAAAATAAAAATAAAATTGGCTGATTTTGGAATTAATTTTTCATAAAATAATAAATAATATATTTATTTGTCTATTATTAACCATATACATACCTGAAAAATTTTCAAAAATTTTAATTTTTATTTACATTTTTTTTAATCCTTTGGAATACCTAGTTATAAAATTTAAGTTTTTTAACAATTTTTAAAATATTTCCCAAAACATTCAAAAATTTTGTCAAATCTTAAAAAGTAGTAATAAAAATTTATTAGTTTTTCCCTTTTTTAAGCACCACTACATTTTTAAAAGTAAAAAAAAAATCTAAAGATTATAAGATATATATTTAAAATCTAGTTTCACAAATAGAAGAATTACAAAAAAATTGGGCACTTTTAAATTTTGAATTTTTGAGAACTCTATATTTGCATTCTTGTTCCAAAAATTTGGACCAATGCCATTTTTTTTAAATTACAATACTGAAATTCAAATAAGCAAAAAACCTAGAAAATATCAAATTAAAAAAAATAATAAAAAATTACATTTATATAAATTTAGATTTGAAACCAGTTGCATTTTAAATATAAAATTTAAAAAATCTATAAAATTAAATTCTGCCCAATTGAGAAATTATGTATCTGAATACATGTCAAGAAATTTATGACAATTCCAGTAATTATAAAAATTTGACTTTATTTTAGAAATTTTTCAAGCTCTAGATTGTACACATTGTGTTACAACTATTTCTCTATTCTGCCAGAAAACTTCGTCCAACAACAATAAAAATAAATGAATTATTTGTAAAAAAGCGAGTTTATTTTGCAAAATAATTTTAGCATGTTTTGTAGAGAATTTTACGCAGCTTTACTGACTACAAAAAGCTTGTTATCGAAAAATCAACAATTTCGGAGAAAGGGAAAGCACATAAAGTCCGGGACGGTTTAGAATCATTTTAGATATAATTTTTTTCACGGTACTATAAGTAATTTTAATGATATTATAAAACGGTTTAAATATTGACACGATGAGATTAATGCAGCAACTTCGTTGATTTTTTAAAATTTATCATAACTCGAAGGCAAAAGCAAAAAATCCAATTTACGAAGAACAAACCCTTGAGAATAAAAGCGATAGGAGAACATGTCGGCAATCAAACGTAATCGTAGCTCCGATCTAAATTATCAAACTTTTTACATTTAATGTTTGACTTGCTTCGTTGGTCCGTAAAACCGTAAACCTATGCAAATTTGTTCTCATCAAATTGATACGTGATAGATTATCTCTTGGATACGCATAAGCCATTAGAAGCTTTAATAAGGGTGTATCTTGGAAACTATTTGAATACAGATGAGGTCTCTTCGTCCAACTATTCCCATACACACACCAAGCTGAATTTATTCAAATACCGGCCTGAATAAAATAAATCCTTCTTTTCTTCGCCGGTCGTTATATAAATATGAATAGGTAAAAGCGATCAATTTATCTAAACGCATTATCGCCCCAAAAAGTCATGCGTTTTATAGTGTTAAGATGTGAGACGAATGGAAGATTGATGTCACGCAGCATCGAAGGCGTTAGTCTCGAGAGGTATTAAAATGTCTCATGTGTGTACCTGCAAATTGCGTTTTCAAACTCGAATTTTTATCAGTGGAAAGCTTTCAGCTTGTTTCAAGTCAAGATTTCATCACAATAATTAACTAAACTGTGAAACGTAGTTTGATCTGTGGAGCTTTGATCGGTGGAGTGTGACTGCTCCGTTGTCCTACAGACCAACATGGACTGGTCCTGCGATACAGGAAGACTAACTTTAGCTTTTGAAGCTACCGGCCTGAAGTGGAGATTAAACGGAAAACGAAACCTGCGATACAAACGGATATAATTACGTTTTACGTCATTTGTAGTACAATTACAGATCAAAAGTTAAAAAGCAATCAAAAGTTCGGACTCTTTTATATTGTAGAGACCCTAAATTAAATCTGGTACATTTAAAACAAAATTGATTTAGAACCAACTGATTTTTGATAAACCATCATCCTTTTTTTTTCGTACTTTTAAAAAAATGTAACAGTATTTGATTCTTGGTACATTTAGATGCAGATTTTTCAAATTTTAGATTTTTTTTTCTCGCATATTGAAAATTTCAAGACATCTTTTTACCATTGAGCTTTTTAAATGTTACTCCTTCAAACTCTAGAATTTTTTTGTGTGAGACTTTAGAGTTTGTTTCTAAATGCTGGTACTTTTTTAAAATTTAACTTTTTAGTTTACATGATTCTCACTTCTCAAGATCTATACCACCATATTTAAAAATCTCAGATTTATCAAGTCTAATATAATTTTATAGATTCTAGTCTGTTAAATCTTGATGCTTTTAATCTAAAATTTTCGGTTTACTCAGTAATCTCATACTTCAAAATTTTAAGTGTGTTTCAATCTTAAATTACAGATCCAAAACTTTCTTTCTGATATTTAAAACTCTCAAATTCTATTTTTTTACTTTATATATTTTGAAATTCTATATCTAAATGTTAAAAATTACATTTTGTTATTTTCAACGAGCTCGATTTTTTAGATGATAGAATCTCATATTTGACAAAATTTTATTAATTCTTAAACGTCACATTTTTAGAAATAAGCTAATTTTTTGAATTTTCTGATCTTTAGCAGTTCAGAATCTTTAACAAATGTTTAACTTCAAACTGTCAAAAAGTCAGAGTTGCCAACAAAAATCGAATTCCGAAGCTTACTTAAACGCCGTTTTAGTAACATTTACATACAAGCTCAAAATCCAAAAATTCTAGAACTGTCAATTTTTTTCACACTATTTTGAGAATTTTCTATAATTTAATCCAATGAATGCAGATCCCTAAAAGAACAGAATTAAAAAATGTGACAATGTAGAGCAAGGATGTACAAAATTGTTACAAAATTTGTATAAAATGTACAGAAAAAGTCTATACATTATTAATATTTTCGAAAAATTTGTGCACTGAAAAGTCACGGATTTTAGTCTAGTTAAAAAATTGATTTACAAGTTCAATTCTATTTTTAAAGATATTTAGAAAATCGTTGAAAGCTTCTCAAACATTTTGGAGCTTGCAAAATTTTTCAAAGTACCTTTTTTTAAAATTTGAAAGTTTTAAGAAAATCTAAAAATTGAGCAGCTTTTGATAACGGTTCTGAAAATATAACATTTTTATTCAAAAGCTCCAAAATTTTTAAAAACATCAGAAATTACTCCTCTGTTTGAAAATAAGTGTCCGATTTTGATTTTTTTATATTACTATTTCTTCAAAAAATCTTTGAGAATGGCTCATGCTCTCAATCTTAAATGGATTAATTAAAGGTTCTAAAAATAAAAATTAAATTATTACTAAATTATTATTGTTATAGATTACGTTTTAGATGCTAATTATGAGATAAATAAATATGTTTTGAAACTTGAGCACTTATTTTCGAACAAAAATTTGTTATTTGTTATTCGTTATTTCCGAACGAAGGGAGCAGTTATTGAAAAGTGTACTATTTTGGATTTTTTATGATTATGGACATTTAGAAATTCTGAAGATTTTAAAATTCGTAAAAATGAATATTGCAAAAGTTTGCTTTATCTTCAAAAAAAAAACTATAAATAACAAAAAAAATACATTTTAAGATTACGAGTTTTTGTAAATTTTTTACACTATGTAACTTGCTAGAAATTTTTAAAATTTTGCATTTCAAAAGCCAAAACTAAGGCAAAAAAAATGCGTCTGTGTATTGCTCTTTTTCTTCGTAATTTTAAGTTGTTTATTAAATGTATTACTTTTAAGTAGCTGTCTTACAATTTTTATATATAATCAATACACAAATCGTAAATTTAATTTAATTTACTTACTTAAAAGAACAAACGTAAAAACAAAATGTAAAAATTTGTTTCAAGAATTAATAAAGAGTCAATTTATCAAATCTTTAAATTTGCTTTCTAGTTTTTGATTTCAAAATATTTTACTCAAATCTACAAAATTATTCAATTTTTATACACCATTAAATTTTTTTGTATTTCTAGATCTCTGTAACTGTTTGAATGTTTTAGATTCAAGATTATGTTAAACTTAAATTTTTGGAAGTAAAATTAGCATCTTTAAAATCTTTAGATTTCTATCATTTTTTTTGGGTCGTTAAAATTAAATAAATAATTGTTTTGTTATACGTGAAAAGTCGATTATGAAACCATCCAACTCACTTGAAAATTCAACTCTATTGTAAAAAATATTCAGTAAATCTCTAAAAGTTTTTCAAACTTTTTTTTGCTCTAAATATTGCAAAAATCCTCTTATTTAAGAAAAAATACAATATCTCCAACAACTCTAATAGCTAAGTAACTTTTACATTGTCTGCATTTTTTTTGATATTTAAATGTTAAGGACCTTCTAATCGTTATGCAATTAATAAAATTTTACAATGTCATAGACTTTTTAAATTTTGTTCCAAACTATTTGAAGTCTTTCCTAAATTTCTATAGTTTTATTCCTTTGTTTAAATTGTCAAATTATACAGATTTACAGTCAGTTTAGCTTTTCAGATTCTAAATTATTAGCATTTTTAGTGTTTTTAGCATTTGATAACTTAATTTTTTAGAGCTTATCCATATCAATCAAAGACGCCAAACTATCTTTTTCATATTTGTACTTTTTTATCGTTGGATTCGAAGTATTCAAAATTTGTCTAAAACCTTCTTAAATATATCGGAATAACACAGCGTTTGATGAAAAACTGCTGACAGCAGCTTTTGCTACTTTCCCTCACATTATAATATATAATACTATAGTTGAGGAAATATTTTGTAGCAAAATATTATTGAGAAAAGCTCGGCTTCAGCATGTCTGCATTCAACAACAGTTGACACAGATACTTAATGCTTTATACATAAAGCACATGGTTTGATATCTTCGTAGTTTCTAGAGAAGTCAAACTCAGATGCCACAAGGAGAGCTTATAGTCACACTTAAAGGAAGCTTCCGCTTAATGTATTTAAGTAATTTGAATAGTACGAATTCATTTTCTATGGATACGAGAAGTTTCCACGTTGGACGAAATTTTACTTGAATTTGCTCACAGTTTGTGACGTTTAGTCGTGAATAATCGATGAAACTGTAATCAATTACTTCAGTTGTGTACATTGCGAACCTGACACTTACAAACCGTTGATCATTTGATCATTTACTCAGTTGGTGGTTATTCCATATTTACACTTTAAAAACGTCACGTATGTCTCCTCACTCCATCCGTCCAATTTCCATGACAAATGGAAGTTATCAGCATCACAACCCATAATTTCCACGAAACCTATGTAAAAACGTCGTCAATTTCCTTCTTCCATCCTACGCATTTGACAAGTCGTTCAAAATCCATCCAATTTTGTTATAAATACCATTCCGCTGGATTAATAATAGCGAAAGCATATCCGAGTGTCGTTTAAATGATTGATCGTCGTGGACATATTCCAGTTATTGTGCACTGGCCATTTTATTATATTTCATTAATCTTGATCATGCTTCGGACAAAGTTGCCACCTTTCCGGACGATATCATTTTTGTGATTTTTATGAAGAATTGCGTGGTTATCAGGTAGAAGTGAAGAGCTCTTTAACCCGGCCATTACACCGTTTCAATTTCCTTCCGACCTTTCGCGAGGAAAAGAACCCGAGATCGTTAATGTCCCGGATTGTGTACACTAACAGAGTTTATCGAATTCATAGAGGGTGTACGTACACTGGATTGTAATTAAATTTGTGGGGTGTTGGGAGATAGGTATGATAGCAGCGGACAATTCTAAATAGGGCGGTTAACCCTTCGAGGCGGGCGAAATCTATTGTTTCAACACAGAACTCACTCTATGATAGGAATGCTTTTGAAGCGGAAATAGATCCTTCTGAATCTCATAACTGTTCATTACTTTATGAAATGTGGAGAAAAAACTTACATTGTTAAGAATCTCCAGGAAATGTTTAATTTGAAATATCAAAAAATCGGGGTTCTAAATTATCATTTTTAATATATTATTTAACATTCTAATCTTGATGTTTTTAATCAAAAATTTTTCAAAAATTAGAATGTGTTCCATTCCTAAATTTCAGGTTTAAAAATTTTCATTCTAAAATTTTATGGTTCTCAAGTTCTACATTTCTATATTCTATATATCTAAAAATTCTGTCTGTCATTTAATATCGTTGAAATTTTCATATTTGAAACCTTTCAAAAATTTTTATAATGCAAAAGGTTGCCAATGATACAAAATTTTCAAAATCAAAAAATTCTAGAACTATCCAGATTTCTTGAAACTTTGTTTTCTTAACACCATAATTTTGAGTTACTGTATTTTTCACAATTTTCGAGAAATTTCTATAGTTTAATGCAATAAACGCAAATGCAGAACTCCTAAAACAATATAAAAATGTTCAAATTTTTTTTGTAAATAAAACTTTTTTTTTATTAAAAGTATTAAACATTTTTGAAAATTTTGTATACATTTTTTGAAATTTCTGTTTTAGAAAAATTGTGATAATGTAGAACAAGGATAGTCTAGCCATGGCTCCATTTCCGAAAAAAAGGAAAAATTTTAAACCAGTTATACATTTGAAGATTATCAATTTTTGAATTTTTTTTAAATTGCGAAAAATTTTCTCGAAATTCTCATAATTTTGAAAACTAAGTAACTTCTAAATTTTTTGAAAAGTTTATGATTAGAACGCTTTTGAGGCAAAAACAGATCCTTTCCAATCTCATAACTGTTTATCGGTCCATAGTATGTGAGAAAAAACTGACTGTTTAACTTCAAACTGTCAAAAAATGATAGATGTCAATAAACTTAAATGACCGTTTTAGTTGGGTCATTTAGTACCGTTAGATTTGAAACCTTTCAAAAAGCTTAATAATTTAAAATCTTGTAAATTTTACAAAATGCTTAAAATCAAAAAAATTCTAGTAGTCAGATTTTTCGAAATTTTAATTTTTCATCTTTCACACTATTTGAGAATTACTGCATTCCAAATTTTAGAAAAATTCTATAATTTAATGCAATGAACGCAAATACAAAATTCCTAAAGCATTTTAAAAAAAACTCTTTTTTTTACAAATTATTTTATTGAAAATTTTAAAAATGTTTGTAACCATTTTTTGAAATTTTTGTTTTTAAAAAATTGTGATAATGTATAACAAGGATATCCAGATATTGCTCAGTTTTCATTAAAAAAAATTATGAAACGGTTTAAACATGTTTAACATTTTAAAAAAAATACATTTAAAGGTCATTGATTTTTAGATTTTTTTTAAATCGTACAAAAACCAAAAAAAAATCTGTTTTAAAAAAATTACTAGAAAATTGTGAGAATACAAAAAGGATGATCTAAACATTGCTCAGTTTTAGAAAATGTTAAAATTTAGAAAATATTTATACATATTTAGAGTTTTTAAAAAAATTTGCACACGAAATTCCCACATTTTTAAAAGCGGAGTTATTCCTATATTTTCTGGTAAGTCATTGATGAGAATGCAAAAAATCTGAAAGTTTTAAGAAAACCTTGAAATTCGCCAGCCTTTGATAACAGTTCTTAAAATAATCCCAAATATTCTGCAAATATTTTTATTCTCAAGCACCAAAAACTTAAATTTGTAAATATTGCAGCGTATAAACTATAGACGTTATTATTATTTTATGGATATAGACTTTTAGAAATTCTGAAAATTTTGGAAATAAAAAAAATATATTTTGCAAAAATTTACAGTTTAGAACTTAAACGAGAAGTATTAGAATATTATCAAAAATTTCCAAAAAATTACAAAAAAATGACATTTTGAAATTTTGAATTTTTAGGAATTTTACACATTATGTAACAACTCAGTAATTTTTAAAATTTTACATTTTAGAGAAACTAGTCGAGATCAATTGTAGGTTTTTTCGAGACTGAAAAAACAAATCGACAAAGCTTCTATTTATTTTTTTAGCAATTATTTTCTCATCGAGATCAATATCAGATTAAACAATAATAAAATTGTGACATTCAAATTGATATCTATTTTACATCAAAAGAAGCATTTTTTCCGTCAACATTACATTTATGATTGTTCATAAAACGTACGTACAATCCCAATAAATAAATGAATAAAATATGCTAATGCAGAAAATAAATTCCCATATTTATAAAATCTGAAGTCAACAAAAATGAATCCTTCCGAAATTCCATGGAATATGTAGAAAAGCTCGTGTTGTTTTTTTTAATGTCCATGTCGATTTTTTTACCTCCTGGAGCGCTATCTCTGTTTCCATTCGAATAAACCACGTTTGCATCGACAGTTAAAATCTTGCAAACTCCCCACAAAACATGTTCCAGCCCAAACAACACACTCTCACGTTGTTTCCCCATGTAAATCCGGCCATCTGCAATTTTCCACAACAAGCATTTCGCTAAAGAAGAACACGCAAACCCGTCTCGATATCAGCTTGTTATTTTTAGCATCCGGATGTGGAAACCTCCTTGTTTGTGCATCGAAGGACGAATCTCGATCAATATGGATTCCGAAACACACACATTCATGGTCACACTCGTCTCTTTTTTCTGTCGTCGACACCCTTGTCTTCAAGAAATTAATGCTTGGTATTAGCGAACATGTAAGCCGCAAAGACGTCCTCGGATAGATAAGCAATGCTGGGTCACGATAAACCCAAGATAGATCGATTGGAATTAAGCAGGCTATGCAA
Source organism: Cynaeus angustus (assembly GCA_030157275.1). Taxonomy (NCBI): domain Eukaryota; kingdom Metazoa; phylum Arthropoda; class Insecta; order Coleoptera; family Tenebrionidae; genus Cynaeus; species Cynaeus angustus. Next base: position 16,519,120 of record CM058064.1, read on the forward strand.
ATGAACATGCACACTGGATTAGGGTGTAATCAGTAGCGGTACGTGACCGTGATGCGACGGCGTTCCGGCTCAAAAGGACCAGTTTTTAGACGGTTGTTTGCTAAATAAATCTGGCTTGACAGGCTGGCACCACCTGCAACGAGGTTGTTGCTCCTATAATACAATCAATTCAACTCCGCCCTTCGTCATGTCCTTATTAGACCGAATTAGGGGGTTTGTGGTAATTCGCCCCCTATAATATTTACATTATTGTCCTTACAGGAAAAGGCTTTTTAGGCTATGACATCCCCGTTCCGTGTATAATGGGTGAGTAACGGTGATCCCGACCGTGGTTGTGCGTAACAGATTTTAATGATGGTATCAGAGGATTCAGAAGGTTATCTCGACTGGAACATATTCAATTTCTAGTTGCTATTACGTAATTTGTTTCATAAATATGGAATACCCGGCTGTATATTTACCTTAATTAAGGTGTGCTCTGCTTCGTGGAATTTGTTGGAAACCGTCATGTGTCTTGATGAAAGGGGCGGAGTGCATATTGCAAGGGAGGTAATTGGGATAGTAGACTTAATCAAAGCATGTGCAATTAAGGCGGAACGAATAAAAATTATATGAGAGAAATCTATTTCTAAAGAGCAACCATTTTATTATTCATTACATAACTATACCCCGGCGCATCCACCATTTTTAATATTCAAAATATCAACAATTCCGTCATCTAAAACCAATTCAGCGCAATAAAAACTTTAGAACATCCCTTCAAAGTAATCGGAAATCGATTCTTGAATGTAATAAATTGGTCGTTATCTCAATGGAGGTTTCCAAGCTAAAGGACGTGGCTAGCGCTCTTGTTTGGAAAACTCCAAAAACAAATAAATCTCGAAAGTTGAGTCTGTATGAAAAATTGACAAAAAGAGTGTAATCGCCGGGATTTAAGAGCGGAATAAACAAATCTCAAGTTGAAATTGAATAATGAACGAAAATGGTCTTTACGGAAAATAATTGCCACTCAGGATCCAAAGCGTTATTTGTTTTTGGTAATAAACTTATTAAGTTGTATTAATTTAGGTAAAAACTCGGTTTAATAATGATAAAATACAACTTATTCTCTCAACAATCTCTAATTTGCTTCTTTCTTTCTAAAATTAGAGTTTCGCAAATATTGTAAATGCTAAAAAGAATTTAACAAAACATTTAAAAAAAAAATTGGGTTGTCTTATAAATCTATTTTGATTGTTTGTTCTCTAAATCTTGTAATGTTGCAATTTTGTAAACTTCTACATTTTAATAATAAAAAATTAGTTTGTCCTAAAAAACAGTTTCTCAGTTGCTCTATAACTTAAGAATTTGGCACAGTTATTAAGTAAGTCAAGAGTAGTGATCTCGCCAGATTTTATTTTAAATTTTATTCGTCGAAACTACGAAAATTACAAATTAATAGAAAAGACTGGAACTTTATACAAATTAAAATTTGTACCTTTTGTGCTTTTAAGGAATAAATAAATTAAAATAGTGACTGTGAATTTGATAAAAACTACTAAAATTTCTAAATAAAATATATTGCAAATTTTTGGTTTACTTTAATACCGAAAATTAAAAACAAATTTCAGCTGCTTCATAATTTTATAATTTGACATAGTTGATAAGTAAATCAAAATTTTTAATCTCGGTAAATTTTTTCTCACTTTTGTCTAAAAACTTAGAACATTAAGAGTTAAAATTTCTGGTAAGATCTAAAATTTAAAATTTGTAAAATATATAATAGCGTTAAAACCGTCAAAACTTTATACTTTTAGAAAATATTAATTTTTGGTTTATTCTAAAAATAAAAACTGTAATAATATTATGTTTTGGTCTATAAATTTATAATTTGGCACTATTAAGAAATAAGTCGAAAGTATTAACCTTGCCAAATTTTATCGCACTTTGGTCAAAACTACAAAAATTAGAGAGTTGAATAACAAATTTCTCGTAACTTCAAAAAAAACTTGAAAAATTTGTCTCTTCTATGTAAGAATTTTGTAATTTGGCACAGTTAAAATCAAAATTAAAAATATTAGCTTCTACAAATTCTATTGCTCTAGGATTAAAATTACTAAATTTACAGGTCTTAATAGGAGCTAATGGAAATTTTCGAACTTTTCCAAAATTAAAAATTTGAATTTGTTTTATTAGCTAATAATTTGGTTATTTAGCCTGTTAATAAATAAGCTAAAAATAGAAATTTACTTAAATTTTATCGCACTGCTTTCGAAACTACGAGAATTACAGATTTATTGACCAAGAAATTTCTGGTGTTTTAAAAATTAAAATTTTGTAAAATTTCTGTCTTTGAGCTATAATTTTGTAATTTCTTCATGTTATTCAGGGAATCAAAAATGATTTTTGCAAACTTTAACTATTAAATGCCAAATTTCAAAACAAAAATTTCTAAAGTTTGTCCTTCTTGCTCTAAATTTTATAATTTGACCATTTAATAAGCAAAAACGGTAATCTACTTAAATTTTAATTTTCTAGCTTTTAATTTGGCGAAATTGATTAAGAAATATTTATATTTAGCAATTTTTGGTTTGGCCCAAAAAAAAATCTAAAATTCGTGTTTCTTTGCTGTACAATTTTAGATTTAAACACAGTTAGTAAGTAAGTTTGAAGTGTTAACTTTACAAAATTTCGTCGCACTACCGCCAAAATTACAATAATCGCAGATTCTTAGATTAAAAATGGTAGGTTTGAAAAATTAAAATTTGTAAAATTTGTCTCTTTTATGCTATAAAAAATAAGAAAATAAAAAATATTGACTTATTGCTCTAACATTAAAACTACGAAAATTTTAGATTTTTACACAACATATTGAAAATTTTCGCTTCGTTTTTACAACGAAAATTTAAAAAATATTTTTCACCTGTTTTTTTTTAAGTTGATACAGTTAACAAATAAATCAAATTATTAATTTCGGCAAGTTTTATTGAACTTACTGTTGTCTAAACTTAGAGCATGAGCAAAATTTAAACTGGTAAATTCTAAAATTTAAAATTTGTAAATTTGTCTGTTTCGTGCTATGATTTTGTTATTTGACACCACAAATCAAAAGAACATAGCTTGCGTAAATTACACAGCTATAGCACTAAAACCACCAAAATTTCAGATATAAAAAATTTTTTAAAGAAAAATTTTAATAACATTATTCTTAGGATTTTAAAATTTGTAATTTGGCCCAATTAATAAATAAGTCGAAAGAGCACATTATCAAAACTACGAGAATTATAGATTTGAATAACAAATTTCTGGTAGGTTCAAAAAAAAAATTGGAAAATTGGGAGAATTTTGTAATTTGGCACAGTTAATATCAAAATTCAAAATATTAGCTTCTACAAACTCTACTACTCCAGGATCGAAACTACTAAATTTACAGATTTTAATAAAAGCTATTGGAAATTTTTGAACTTTTGAACTCCTAAAACAAAAATTTGAAAAAAAAAATCGCTAACTTATAATCTGGATATTTGGACTGTTAATGAACAAGTTAGAAATAGTAATTTACTTAAATGTATTGCTGTAGCGTTAAAACTGACAAAATTTTCTAAATTTTAATTAAAAATATTTGAAATTTTTAATTCGAAGTTTAAATTCCAAATTTTATTGAAAAATACTTTTGGTTCGTGCCAAAAAAAAATGTTTTTCCTTGCTCTACAATTTTAGATTTAAACACAGTTAATAAGTAAGTCAAAAGTGTTAACTTTAAATTCCAACGGTGTAGCATTAAAACTGCTAAAATAATAATAAGAAAAATTGGAAATGTTTAGTTTGTCTGAAAAACGAAAGTTCCTAAAGTTTGTCCATTTTGCTCTATAATTTTGTACTTTAAGCAGTTCATGAGCAATTTAAAAATTAAAATTTATTAAAAATTGTTATAACGTTAAATCTGCCAGATTTCCAAATTTTGTTACAAAATGTTGAACATTTTATAAAATAAAATCCTCTAAAATTTTGTTTTTATTGTTCTTCATTTTTGTAAAGTCTTACTAAATTTTATCGCAACGCCTTAAAAAATAAAAAAAATATTCCAAAATGTGTCTCTTGTTCCATAATTGTATGATTTGGCCCAATTAATAAGCAAATCAAAAATAATATTTTTTATAAAACTTATTGGTATAAAGTCTTTAATTGACTCTTTTCGTTTAGAATTATGTATTCTGGCAAAAAATTCAAATTTTTTGCTGAGTAATTTTTTAATTTGTAACAATTAAAAAGCAAATAATGTAGTCAAAAACCCAATTATATTTGCCATTGTGTTCGACTTTATTCCCTTGTGATGGAAAATAAGCTTTAAATGCGCCACGATGGCGCCAGTAACCCACAAAATTTCTTTATAAGCTTCGACCTGACGTTCTAGAATCTGAATTTAAGTCTGAACATTGACGTCCCGTAAAATCTTGCAAGCTCCCGAGTTTCTTAAAGTTGTGACATGTGTATAAAGTTGAAGTTTTAGCATACTTGTGTAGTTCGTTACTTAACGTCAAATATCATTAGCTTGAAAGAGAAGTGTAGTTTGGTAACCTTTGACGCAATTTTCGCCTCTATATCCAAATTATCCTCATCGGGCGTCTTCGTGTTAATTAATTTACAATAATTTAAATGGATCACCTCGTCTAGCCTCGGGCATAATAGAAAACAAATTAGAGGCAATATCGAATCGTGACAACACACTAGTTAAGCCACATTGGAAACGAAATTGCCATCCGCACTCATTACTTCGGCAAGTAAGTTTGAAACTCGGATGCTCCTTAAATTACCGATCCATTCTCTCTCAATTATAAGGCGTAATTTCCAACTTAGATTAGAGAAGCAGTCACTAGTTCCATCTCTAATGTCGTCATCAATACAAACGGATGCTAATTATGCCCATTATATCGCTGCCTTTGTTTATGCATACGCAAACCATTTCCATGAATATCTAATGTTTGCTAGAATTTAAATCAGGCTCGGAACGATCTTATTGTATTATTTAACACGACGCTTTAGGGTGTTAGCCCCACTGACTTTGATTTACAGATTTACGTTTAAAAATGGTGAAAGCGCCGGGTTAGCATTTACTTTCTCCATCTTTATTATTCCTCGCCAAATTAAGCGGTCTAAATTTAAATTTAGAATAACGACCTATTATTATCAGGTCGCTAAGCCTTAACTGTCGTCGTCTCCTTTAGTAAATTACATCCAGTGGCGATTTTATGCAAAAATGTTCTAATTGAAAACGGCCATGCATTAAACAAACCGCGAGAATATGTATTCGCTGCGGCAGCTCAGAATTCAGGGAGACACACAACATGTGTAGATCTTATCAGAACAAATTTATTGGCAAGTCGCAGTAAAGTAACATCTTGCTTCTGTACCTTTGCAAACATTGCTGACCCTTTTTGCTCGAACGAAACGAACATGAAGGAATGAGCAAAAACTAGATGTAATCATGAAATTGATTATTGAGTAGCTTGAATTATTCACTGAAAATAAATAGTATGGTTGGGCAGCTACAAAATCAGTTCCAATTAGACTATTATTAAAATGATTTTTTATTCAAAACAGATCGAGGCTCGTTGATTCAAATATAATTGCAATTAGTAATATTAGATTATTGTTAAAATGGAAAACTACGCTTTCAACTAAATTCACTTCTGATCGTCAATATTCAGACAAGTTTATTCACCCAACAAGATTTCTCATCTTACAAACTCAGAATCATAAAATCACAATTGTAGGAGTGGTAAACCAAATAAAGATTTTAACGATCCACTAAAAATTGAACTCGATAATGTAAACGACAAAACAATACACAATCTATATATAAATTTAAATTTTATCTTGTAGTGACAGCTTTATATAGATTTTATATCCCGGCGCATCCACCATTATTTCTACAAGAATCTAAAAAAAATATTCTGGAATGAATTGTATACTGTCACAAGCTTTATGATCCATAAAAAGATTGCGTTCCATTGTCCGTTAATTAGAAGACAAAACAAACAATTTAATGACAGTTTTATCGACAGATTTTGATAGTTTCAGTTTTGTTTTACATTGAAAGGGTATTATTGCAACAATTCTGTAACAGCGACCGAACACGATTGATGCAACAAACTCTCAATTTTAAAATGAAAACGCAGTTGTTTCATCAAAATTTTATCATGAAATAAAATAATAAAACGATCTGACACAATATTTTTGAATAAAATGTATGAAACTTATTTGCATGCTTAAAATCAATTCTACGGACGTAAGTGCAAAGTTTGAAAAATATGTAAAAATATGCAATAGAATCGTTGAATTCTTTCACTCAATCGTTGCAAAGCTTCGATCTGTAGGTTATTTTGCAACCTCTGCTCTTAGGTTCTTGAGATTTATTCAGATTTTCTGATCTTTGAATTCTCTAAATGTTTCTTTTTTTCTTATTTTAATGTGTTCAATTAATTACATTTGTGTAATTTTTTATACATTCTTTTGATGCTTTATGAGTAGATACCTACTAAGATTTTTAAGGTTTTTTCAGAAATTATTGGTATTTTTAAATCTTTTTAAAAACTTGACATTACTTAGAATTTTTTAAACTTATTTAAATTGCTTCAAAGCTTGGTTGCTTTAAATCTTTTGTGCTTTTCTATATCCATATTTTTTTTATTTTTGATATCCGTTAGATTATTTTTTGTATCCATTATAAATTACAAATAAATATCAAAAACAACAAAAAGAATCATAAAGCCTTCTTTTTTTGAGCATAGATCTTGAACAATGTTAAATTCTAAAATTTTTCTCAAATTATACACACCTTTAAATTTCTGGACGGTTTTGTTTTTTCTTGTAATTGTCAAACTTTTAATATCGTTCAGATGATAATGATCGTTCCCGCGACTAATTTTAAAGAAACTGAAAAACACAAAAATCCAGAGCATTTCAAACGAAAAAAATTTGTAAAATTTTGAGAGTAAAAAACACAAGATTTTTGTATCGATAACGAAAAGAAATTTTTAAAAAAACTAGAAAATTGAGTTATTCACTTAAAAAAAACGACAAAAATAAAAAACTAATAAGTTTGCAACTTGAAAATAGAGATTGAAAAAAAAACGATAAGATATACAAAAAATCTTCGAAATCTAAAAAATAATTCAAGAAGACCAAAAAAATCGAAAAATTGGGACAAAGAAAAATATATAAAAATCTAAAAAGTTTAGAAAATCCAAAAGAACTAGAAGATAACCAACCAATAAGCAAAAATTTTGAAAAAAAAAATACAAATAACAAATGTAAAGTATTCAAATTTTAAAAATGTAAAAAAGCACCTAAAATTAAGAAATAATTGAAAATATCAGAACTCCAAAAGTTTAAAAAACGTGAAACTTCATAAAAGTGGGAAATCCGAGAAGTTCAAAAAATCTAAAAAATTTATAAAATATAATTGTTCAAAAAAATAAATAAAATCGGCAAGAATAAAAAAAGCAAATTTGCAACGAAGAAAATGTAGAAAAAATCGAAAAAATCTAAAAAAATTATAGCATTCAAAAAATTGAAAAAAACGATACGATATACAAAGAATCTACAAGGTTTGAAGTGTCTCAATAATATAAAAAAAATGATAAGAAGAAGAAACAGAAGAAATTAAGCAAATAGAATCTAAAAATAATTATAAAATACCAACAAATTTAGAACTAGAATCTAGAATATTTTTTTTTAAATACAAATAACAAAATGTGCAATGTATGAACACATCAAAGAAAAAAACTAAAATATCAAAACTCTAAAAGTTCAAAAAAACGTGAAACGTGATGGAAGTGAACAATCCGAAGAACCAAAAAAATCAAAAAAAAAATTGGTCGGAAAATCGCAACAGGCTCAAAAATTCTAAAAAATAATTTAAAAAATCAAGAAAATATCATTCAATCGCATATAAAAATGGTTAACGATAGCCTACAAATCCATAGAACTCAGAGAATTACAAAATAATCCGAAGTCGAAGTGGTAGATCATCTTTTGCATTTTTGTAAGGAAAACGTGGTCACTTTCGATCAAATCTGCTTCAACTGAAATAATTCTATACGCATTTTTTTTAAATATATGTAACTATAAAAAATCTTAGCAAAATGACACTTTTTTGGTCAAATTTTGGAACTTTTCAATCGAGATTTTTTAAAATTGGCTAAATTAGCTAGATTTTTCTTAACTTCCAGCAAGATCCCCTAAAAGTAACAAAAATTTTTGTTGTTTCCCTTGCATCTCCGTAAATAAGAAAAACAATTTAACACTTTTCACGTTTTCCTCTGACCACTGCCCATTCCTGGCCTCATTTCGGTTTATTTACCCATTCGCCTGGCTGTTTTATATGTTACAAACTCCTCGTGAATTTCCGCAATTGCCAACCGTTCCATCCTCATTTCGCCCCCATTTCAAGCTCCCCACTTTACCGTTTTTTGTCTATTTACCCCGATTCGTCTTAATAGAACTCCAAATGAAATGAAATAGACACAGTCTTCATAGCGTGATTCAATCGAAACTTTATAATTGCCAGCAACTAGCAAGAAATTATAGTTTATAGTTTACACTATCGGTGAAACTTTGATTTAGTTCATATCGTACTAAAGAGCTTTCACGAAGTTAATAAAGCAGTCTGATGGTATAAACTTATGATTTTATTGCGGCAAGGAGTGCCGTAGACGACAAAACCCTTGTAAAGTATTCTGGACATGGTTAATAAACGGACAGTGTTTTAATGTTCTACTGCGAAACGGACATGGACATAATCAAGAAAATTAGGTAAATAGTCACGTGTAGAGTTGGAAAGCGAGTGAGCACTCTAGAGGGTTCAGATTATAAGTTGTATAAACATGTCGAAGTTGGGAATTGGCGGTGGTGCGACGACAGAGAAAATCAAAACGAAAATGTAGAGCGGAAAAATTAGGTTGAAAAAGAATCTGGGTTACAAGTGTTGCTTAACGTACGAGGAAATTTATTTATGTATTTATAACGCCGGTTTCGTTGTTCATTTCTTTTTATCTCAAAGCTCTGAAATACTAAAATGGACCACACTTCTATTTTGCTGATGACCTGCTTTCCAAGCAGACAAGGTAAGTTCTTCATCGGTACAAAAACACACGACTCGAACTCGCTCTAAAGTATGAAGTTTACCGGAATTCAGTACTTTTTGCTTCGTTTTTCTATAAAGTTTCCTAGAAAAATTCAGGGTAATTCTCGTCGAACAACACAATTACCATAAACAACACGACACGGAGTTTCCGAAACAACTCCAGAACTTGCAATTTATGGTAGTGCTAACTCATTTATGATCAAAGAAAATCATGTTACAATCGAATTTTCAGGTTAATTACGCTCTGATCTAGGAAATCTCGAAATACAGTTAGATTTATGCAAATGTAACTGTTATTAATGTAATCTGTAAAGTATATTGTATGCCTGCCGGTTTAGCGTTTGTTCCAGGAGGATATGTTAAGTGCTCGGATAATTTAGAACGAATTTGGTGTTAGAACATGTGTTATTAATTCAATAGGGAATACGCAAGGATTAATAGTTTTACCGTGTATTGGATACAAATCGAGGATAATAAATTCTAGATTGGGATAATGGGAATCGAAGTCTCTGGATTACGATAATAACATCTATTAGTAAAGTGGGGATTTTTTAAGAAATATGTAGAAAATAAAACAAAATAACAAAAAAAACGTCAGAATTCAGTGAGTTTAAAAATTGAAAAATAAAAAACCTTAGCATCCAAAATATGCAAAACGATTTGTTGTAACGATTGGTACGGAGTTACAATTTGATTCTAAATGATTGGGTCATGTCAAACTACTGTGACTGCCCAACATTTTTGAACTGTTCAAACATTAAATACTTTTGTAACCACTATAACGTTTTGTGTTGCATGGTTGTTTGTCCGATCAAAAATACTTCGTTCTCTTGGGAACTGGCGCCCTTTTAGAGATTTTTCACTAGCAAACCTACCCACCCGATTGATTTTTATAGCGGTCGTAATAAACGAAGGAAGTTACAAAATTGTAAAAATTTAAATAATCCTAAAAAATCAAACAAAAAAATTGAGAATCTAAATATGAAAATTTTCAACATCAAAAAATTGAAAAATCTAAAAATAAAAAAGTTTACAAAATAAACACCTGAAAAACCTAAAAGCTACTTAGGACGTCTATAGTTATAAAAATTTAATGCTTAGTTTGTAAATTTTTTGACAAATATTTTGACGATAACGTAAATATTTTTAAAAAAACAAAAGCTTGAGTCTCAAAAATCGAAAAAAAAATAAAAAATCTAAAGATCTAACAATTTAAAATTCTGATAAATCTAAAGAGTTTAGTAAACAAAAAAAATCGAACAATTTCAAAAATTTGAAAAAACCAAAAAATCGCCGAAATCAAAAATTTTGAAAATCAAAGAAAAATTTAGAGCATTAGAATGCTTACAATTTGAGAAATATGAAATTTAATAAATTGATAAATCTGAAAACAAGACTCCAATAGTATTAAAAACTTTAAAAAGCTAGAGAATAGAGTTATCTAAAAAACAAAAACAATATCAAAAATTCAAAGAATTTGAAGTTTCCAATAAATTAAAAATACAGAAAATGTAAATAAAACTAAGAAAATCAAAAAAAAATAGAACAAAAAATTTAAAAAAATATATATATACAAATTTAAAAAAAAAATTGAAAAAATAAGAATCGAAAAAGCTTAAGAAAATCCAAAAACCGGCAATTCTATAAAAATAATAAAAAAATAAATAAATGATTCAAAAACATCGAAAACAACTAATTGTCTGAAAAATTGCAACAGACTCAAAGATTTAAAAAAATATATAGAAAATATTAAATCTAGAGAATCCAAAAAATGTAAAAAACCTGAAGACTTCAAACCATTCAAAGGATGATCAAAAATTCATCAAATTAAATGTTCATTTCAATTTTTTTTTTTTAAATACTGCACCAGTCGAAATGTCGTCGACTGACGTCGGTAAAAACCGTTCCTAAATATTTTTTAAAAGACTATAAAATTCAGTTTTATTTTATTTATTAAAATTTTATAGTTCAACAGTAAAATATCAAATGACTTTTTCATGTTTCAAATATTAAACCAAACAGCAGGATACTATTCAAAATTCGTACCATAAATATATTTATAAAATTTTAATTACTATATAAATATTTTTCAACCACATAACAACCAATTTCAATTATTCGGAGTTAACTGTTTTTTTGTAGTTTTGGCAATTTTAACAACGACAAATTTGGTTTATTCAGGAACAATACATCTTTCGTTAACAATCGGTTTTAACAGTACAAATTGGATAAAAAATCAATATTTTATATCAAATTAAATATTGTACAACACTGTGGCTTCAAAATAAAACCTCTCGTAATTAAATTTTTGCTCATCGATTGTAGATTTTACTGCACATTAATAGTGTAAATCACTTTATAGTTCAAACATTGCTCGATAAAAATAAACTTTGACGTTTGATCGTTAAAATGACTGACTTTCTACATCGGACGACACATTTTAATAAAGAATTTGTGTACAGAAATAAAAAGTTCTAATCAAATAATCAATTGTACTTCCATCACCGAAATTACATTCGTTTAATTTTGCCACCCGCAAACGATTATTTAATGAATCCGTCAAAATCAAACAAATTAATTCAGTTGAAACGTTTTACATTAAAATCAGCATTGACCACTTCTATTTATAATCGTAAGCATGATCGATGGATCCTGAATGTCCCAAATGACTCGGTTAAGTCTTAAAGCCACAGGAAACTCCCAAGAATTTCCGAAACTTGTAGTTTCTGAAGCTGATTATCAAACGGTCAATAGTTCATCAGAGACAAACTATTGACAATGAAAGTTTTATCGTAGAAAACGAGGCTCTGTAGTAATAAAGAGCTCGTAAAAATGACGACATGTTTGAGAAAACTCAGATTTAGAGCTAGTGCAATAACAGCTCCATTAGAAGTGACTTTATGACGGAAAAAACTAGTGATACAGGTGATGAAATTATGGTTCACGACGGCAGTTTTCTTTTATTGGTAATAGTAAGTGATGGCTCCAACAGGTTTCCACGTCTTTTTTAATTAAAATTATGTTTGATTCAACTCGGCTCTAAAACAAACGATTATTTCCAAGGCGGCTTTAATTATATTTCAACCTTACAAACATACTAATTACAGTTCGTACCTAATTTCGTTGTGGTTGCTTGTGAAGTTGCCTTTAGTTGCTTTTAATTAGTAGGTGCTTGGATACTTTTTACCAAACACCTCGCACGTGTCTATTGCTACCGAGAGACACCGATAACCTTTAGAAGCCATAATGACGTTAACAACCTCCTCTTCATCGATTTAACAGTTAATGTAAAGATAAGGTTGCATGCAAGTGGAGATTAATTTACCTGTGTCGTGCTCTTAATTTTCTGAGTTATCGTCAAGCAAACATTTGTTGTTCCTTGTAACGTCTGCACTAAATTGAACACTATTTTACGAGTCATTCCGTCGCATTAAATTCTTAAATTTCGAACGATAAAACTTCTTTACGGTTAATCGTAAAATACATGCATCTTAGGAGCTTTACAGCTTTGCACTGTCCTTATGAACGTACGATATAAATCCGGGGGCATTAAGATCGTCGTATTTCTGGAGACGTCCAAAGCAGGGGAAAAATGAAGAGTGTTAAACTTTCCAAGGGAAATTAAGAATCAATAAAATCACATAAATTCGTCTTTTTATAGCTTAACAAATATTTTACACTCCCCGGTCTTCGCCAAATTAGCCTGAAAGTTTCCCCGGAATTCTCGCCAACTTATTAACACAGAGTGAGTTTGAACATCGATTATTAGACAAACTCCACACCCTCGTGGCACTTTATAAATATTAATGTTCTAGATCCTAAGTAATTTTCCCTAACCTTGAAATCGTGTAAAATCGTGTTTGCACTATCAGTAATGCATGGCATAAAATGCCCGGTCATGTTTACACATCTGTAATGTCCCCCCAGTTTGCAAAGCCACTGTTCTGTTTGGTTAACCTATTCTGTCGTAACCACGAGCAACAATGTTTAGCTTTGTTGCCATGGAAACCATCTAGACTGCGGTGGATTCTTAGGGAATATATTAGTGTTTTTTAGAAAAGTCAGGGATTAGTTAAATAGTCCTCCGAACAAGAAATTAAATTAATGTAGGTCTGACACGCTACTTTAATTTAGTTCTGTTTTTGAGTCTTTTGAGGGTTCCCACGGGATGTTCCGGTGATCAAACCGTTGAGTTTAATTTGAGAAAGGTTCGCCTTTGACATGTGTCATTGGGTGAAGAAAATTTGTCAGAAAATTTTGGGTTGGGTATAGCGATAAGGCTCACTAAATTTCGTATAATTACTAATTACTTAATTGCATTAAAAGGGGCAATGGTCATTTCAAGCTAAACAAGTAACAGAAAGTATTAAACTTTTCATGAACTATACAAATCATAAAAATTCTTTTAGAGTTTTAGATTGTACTATAACCTAAAAAAAATTTAAAAGAAAAACCTAAGTTCTATATAGTCAACTTTTAGAAAACTAAGCTGCCAACATGTAAAAAAATGCAGTGCCTTTAAAACTCAAATCAAATTGTGAAAAAAAATGTCTAAAGAATCTGTAAAATGCAAAAAACTGTAAGAATGTCTAATTTTTTAATCAAAGCAATGAAAATTTTTGTGAACCGACATATTTTAACAAGGTTTGTAAAAATTCAGTAAATCTAATAAATCTGGATAATCTATCAAACTAGCATAAACCACAAACACCAAAATCTAAAAATTTGAAAAAATCTAAGGCTTAAAAGATTGCAACAAATCGAAAAAAAATGGTTTAAAAAATTACATAAAAATTTTAAAAAAAATTTATCAAAACAAAAAATCTGAAAAATTGAAAGTTTCAAAAATCAGTAAAGTTCAGGAATTTATAGTATCTATCAATAATGTCTAAAATCTAAATAATTTAAAGCATGTAGAACAAATCAAAAAATCTAAATCTATGAAAAAAACGACAAACTTTAAAATATAAAAATGAAAATGATTCAAGATACTAAAAAAAAGAAACGTACGTTTTCCAAACATTAAACATTCCAACACTCTAACTCTAAAAAATTTCAGATAATTTGAGAATTTTAAAATTTAAAACATCTAAAAGTTCAAAAAATTTAAAGATTTTGAGAGATACAGAAAATTCTAAAAACTGGAAAATTAAAAAATTAATAAAATCTAAAAAGTAACTATAATTTAAATAATCTCTGAAACATATACATTTGATTTTTTTTTAAACGTTACAAAAAAGAAACTTACAGAGCTGGAAAAAACAAAATTTAAAAAAAATAAGTTTATACTATGAAATATTTTATGTAATTCTTAAATATGTACCGTAAAATTGAGAAATTTAAGACAAACTTTACAAATTTAGAAATTTTCAATAAAGGGAAAAATCTCGAGCAACTAAGAAAAGAAAAATCTAAAAAATGTTGCAAGACATTCCAAATATGTAAAAAAAAATTAAAATCTAATTGGAATCGAAAATTTAAAGCATCTGCAGAAATAAATTCAAAAACCAAACTACAAAAATTACAAATTAGTGCAAAGAGTCACCAAAATTAAAAGATCTTAAGAACTTGAAATCAAATATTGGTTAAAAATTTAAAGCTTTTAAAAACAATTTAATTTTTGTTGAGGATTTAAAGAATTTAACACATATTCAATCAATTTTTAAAAAACGAGCAAATTCAGAATTAAAAAAATGAATTTTAAAACACATTTTGGAATTTGGTAAATTATTATAAATCTAGAATTATAAAAAGTATAGCCAAAGGATATTACAGTCTTTAAGTTCAAAAAGCACAAAGAATTTAAAGAGTAATCAGTATATCATGAAAAAATATAAAAGATATTTACTCGAAATAAATTTTTAAAATAAAATAATTAAAAAAACCTAAATAATAGCGCAAATTCAGAAAACCTATAGAATTCAGCAAACAAAAATCTTGGTGATATTTTAGACAATATATAAACTTTAAAAAAACGAAAAAAATAAAATAAGAAGAAAACAAAAACGCATAATCTGAAGCACCTTTATAAATACGCATACTATTTCTTCGCAATCTGAAGTGAGAACTAGCTGAATAGGGATAAACAGAAATACCATGATTGTAAAATATCTAAAAATTTTAAAGGTATTCGAAGAAATCAAAAATATAAAAAATCACAATTCAAAAATATAGTTTCTAAATAAATTAACAAATATAAACAATTTGTTTAAAATCTAGAAGACCTAAATATTGTAGAACGTG
Organism: Cynaeus angustus; assembly: GCA_030157275.1. Taxonomy (NCBI): domain Eukaryota; kingdom Metazoa; phylum Arthropoda; class Insecta; order Coleoptera; family Tenebrionidae; genus Cynaeus; species Cynaeus angustus. The sequence continues at coordinate 16,534,490 of CM058064.1, forward strand.
TGAAAAATTATAAAAATATCAATAAATCTAAAGCATTGAATTATATATACGATTCGAAAGATAAAAACTGAAAAATTTGAATAAACAGCAAAATTCAAAAATTCCAAAAACAATAAAAAAATTGTAAAAATAAAATTTTAAAATTTACATATAAAAAAATCTAAAATAAAAGATTATTAAAAAAATTATTAATATTGCAAACTCACAACCTCTACACAACGTGCAAAAATTCGAAAAAATTGAATTAAATAAATATAACAAAAAAAACAATCATAGATCTCAATTCAAAATTTAAAATTTAGAAAAAAATCCAGAAAATAATTTATTGTTTTAATTATTTTATTAAATTATAAAAAGAATCAGTAATATAGAAAAATTGAATTATACATAGGATTCGTAAGATAAAAACTGACAAATTTGAACAAACAGCAAAATACAGATATTTATTCCAAAAATAATTAAAAAATTGTAAGAAATCAAAAAGAAATTAAATATTTGAAAAATTTGAATTAAATAAATATAACACAAAAAATAAACATAGATCTCAATTCAGGTCAATAAAGTTATATTTTTTTATCTTCATCTTTTCCTTATTTTTTATTTTTTTTCCCCTAATGTTTTGTAATGTCAATACATCAAAATAATATATAATAGGTGTACCTACAAAAAGTTTTGAAATTTTTAAATTTTTTAGAGATTTTCAGTTCAAAATGACGGTTTCAAAATTTCTATGAAAAAAACAGTTTTTGAAAGTCTTTAGATGACTCCTAAAATAAAAAATTTTGCTAAAAAATAAGACAAAATATAAGGTGTAAAAATTTTAACTTAGAAATTAAATATATCTTAGTAAAAAAAATTAAAAATACTTCAGTTTTAAAGCTTTTCAATTTGAAAATTTTATGTGCTTTCAAAACTCAATTTTTAAAAAAAACTCTAAATGACCTAGATAAGGCTCCTTTTCATTCAAACTACGGTTATATGATAAAAGTAAGAAATGTTGGTGCAGGATTCCAGATTTATAATAAATCAATGCAAAAATCATCATTTTAAGTGTTTTACTCTAAAAACTCTGTTCCAGGATTTTAAAAACAAAATACAAAAGTTAATGATTGCAAAAAATAACTCCACCTGTGTAAACAAGAAAACAAAATACTGATTTAATTAATAATAAAACAAACCTAATAATTTAATAAAACTGTGCAGTTACCCCAAAAGTCGCGCGTGAAATATCCACAAACTAATTTTTTACCATCAACAGTGTCCATTGAAAACAGCACCACCTATAACCGCATCTATTTATCTAGATTTTGGTCGTGACAAACTCGCATTGCCAAGTTTACAACTGTGAAAAATAGCACATTTCGACACAATATTATCGGTTAGAGAATCGTGAATTTGTTGTAATACAAGAAATAAACGAGGACGTAGAAAATAGAGTAAGGGTGCTTTCCTGGTTATTTAACTAAAAAATCTCTTTTGTAAATTTTATCTGCACAGTTAGATCATTGAATTTAAAAACGACAGTTTTTTGATCAGCGACAAAAGTATAATTAAATGCAAACAGAATAAATCCATAAATTGATTTCTGCAGAATTGCTGGAGGCATCATCTGTGCCCGGAATAATGAATGTGAAAATGTTGTGCTTAATATCTTTTTTATTACCATTGGTCTTTTTACATAAAAGGATGAAGAATTTCATATTACGGCGTATTACGAATTTTCTTCCGAATTATGAAATTCATGAAATTTCAACAATAGCCAAAAGGGTCTGGCTTCTCATTTCCGTTTTACGTAATAATAAAAAATCGAATAAACATTATTACGTATTATGTCGCGACATAAAATTTCCCACGATATGAAATACGAACGTAAAATTATGTCTTCCGTCAAAATCAAGGAAATATTTCAACGTAGTTTACACGTAGTCAATTTATGTTCTGTCATTCAGAACATGCATTAATTTTATTTACAGGCACGAACTGAACGTCAACGAATGACACGATGCTTTATTGGCAAAATGAAGCATAATTTTGTTGATTTTCGTAACAATTTATGAACTTTCTTCGAGAATCGAGATTTGGTGAACCCTCTAAGAAGTATATTCCCATCACTCATTTTTTCTAGAGATTAAGGTTTCCAAAACAGATGCTCACACACGATATTACAAACTCTGCTAAAATGTTACAATATACGAGGCGGCCCCCGCTTTGTATACAATGTTTAAATTCAATTTGTAATGGAAAACAAATTGCTGTTTCGTTTAACACACATACTTACGTACTTTTAAAAATTTACTTTCCTTTAAGCTACCAACTTCCAAATGCATTATGAAAATTGTGAAAAAGTTTGGAGGAGTAAACCACTTTGCTTTAAACTGGTCATGCAAGAAGTTATGAGCGAAATTTTGAAAAATGGAGTGTCATGTTGTGTCCGCGTCATAAATCACGGTGCTAAGTTGAAATGTCGATCATAAATTTATTTATTTTGCATGAGGCATTGAGAATTATCGATATACAAAGTGTGATTGACATCACTGCGAAAATTTAAACTGGCGATAGGACTCACCATTTACAACTTCTTTTCTTGGTATAAAACATTAAAAAAAAACGCCGGATAGTAGCAAAATTTTACGTTTTCAAAGAGTGTGCCATTATGCTAATAAGTTTTTGTTTTTCTACTCGTCCATTTTGAGAGATTTTAATTCTCTACGGACAAAAACATTTTTATTCCACGCAAACGTTTTCGTTGCCATCCGATTTAATTCAGTTACTTTTCATATTTAACACAAATTAAACAAACAACGTAGTTATTGAAATTCGTAGAAAAAATCAAATTTACATTTCGAGCTTTTTTCCGTCTCGTGAAATTGCCTCCTTTTACCTTTAAAAAAAAAAAACACAGTTTTCTCGAATTGTTTTTGCGTGCAAAACACTCAATGTTTCATGTCACAAAAAACACGTGCTCTTAGCAACCGCGATCCTGGTTTTCAATTTAAGAGGTTGGGAATTAAAAAAAAAACTTTCAAAACATTTTGGCTGATGTAAATGCCACCGCAAATTCGTTGCTGTTGATCGAACTTAAAACAGGATTTTCCACAGACTGGTAAAGCTGTGTTTTTGTTACTTTTTGTTCTTTATCCATTCCTCAACAACGATCGATATCCATATCATAAGGAAAGTTATTGATAGTAACAAGTGGGTGCTCCACCAGTAAATTTTGATTACAGTTATTTAAAAAAATTCGATTTTAAAATTTTCAGGTTCTCTTGTGAAAATTTTACTTTCTTCTTGTATTTGTTGAGTTCTGTATCTGTTTTAGAGGCTCTATTATTTATCTATTATTATTTTTGATATTAATTCTTTGGATTCTTTGTTTTACGATTTTATAATTATTTAATGAACGATTTTAATGTTTTTTCTTTAATTTTCTATTAGTTAGATTGTTTATATTTGTATTTCTTTTTTCATATTTTTTAAATTTTCTAGATTTTCAGTACCTTCTTAACTCTAAAATATCATTTTTTATTTCTGATTTTTTTTAGATTGTTTGCATGGTTAGAATTCTTCAGATGTTAGTTTTTAGATTCCCAGTTTTTTTTTTCATTTCATTCAATTTATAATTTTTTTACATTTTTCAAATTATGTTTATCCACCATTTTTTTAGTTATTGGATGCTTTGAAATTCTTATATTTTTTATTCTTCTGGATTCTTTATAGCCTTTTAACATTGATTAGTTTTGTAAATTAGAAGATTTTTAAAATTTATTTAAGACTCGAGAAATTATTTTCGTTTTTTATTTGCGTGTTTCATGGGATTTTGAATTGTTTGTATTAGAAATATTTGCTTCTAGTCATTTAGATTGCATTATCTAGATTTCTTAAATTAATAATTTGATTGAATCTAGAAACATTTATACTGAATATCGTGTTTTTTTTTAAATTCTTTGAATTCTCGATTTTTTTGTAATACTTCTTCTGGATTGATGTACTTTTTAACGGATTCAAATTTTCTAAAATTTTACCATTTTAAATATTTACGATACCATGATTTTTAAAAATATTTGATTTTTACTGAATACTTTAAATTTTCATCTCCAATTTCTATTTTCAACTTTCAAGATTTCTTAAATCCTCTAAATTCAAATGTTCATAAAATACTTAGATTTTTTTGTTTTAATTTTTGTTTAAATTTTCTTAGAGAGAGATTTTTATTATTAATTTTTATTATTTTGTAAAAATGTTTGACAAATTCCAATTTTTAAAATTATTTTAATTCTACTGAGTTCTTTGCTTGTTTACCCTTTTATATTTGAATATTTAATATTTAAAATTCATAAAAATCAAAAACTGGAAGTTATCCAGTAAATTTTAAAGATTTAGGTTTGACAGAATTCTATACAGCACATTTTTTTACAAATTTTGCATGGCATAAATTTTAGATCGTATTAATAGTTTTTCTGCTAAATATTTTTAAATAATTTTTGGCACACATTTAGGTCTTATCATTTTTTATAGTTTTAAATTGGTTCTAAAATCGTACAAATGCTATAAATAAAAAATAAAATGTTTTTTCGGGATTGACGCATCACTAAATGATTACTGCTGATCGGCTTATTACATACATTTTTATAAAAAAAATATATATTTTATTATTATTCTTTTTATATTTTTCTAACGTAAAAAATATTTAAAAACGGAAACATATCTAATTGTTTTATTTAATTTATACAATTTTCACTTCTTGAACTTTGATAACTACCAGAACTTACAAAAAAAATTATGTGTGCCAGAGTTAAAGATTTTTTTTAGTAGAAAAACTATTAACACGACGTATTTCATGTAAATCCCTCTGGTACATTCAAAAATAAATACTGTATAATTTTTTTCAATTTTTTTGTGTAGACTTTCAACATTCCACGGGTTTTAATATATTTTTTTTAAATTCTGTTTAAAAATTACAAACATAAAATAATATAAAAAAAAAAAATGATAATATAGCTGAAAAAAATGGAATTCCTTCAATTCCTGTCTATATCTGGAAAAATCAAACAGAAAAAATCTCAAATTTTTAAGATTCTATAAAAACCTCTTCGATTCTATAAAACGCATTTATAAAGATTTTTTAGATTTGAACTTTTCTATTAACAGGACCTAGTAAATCCATTTCTAGATAATTGACTATCAAACTTGCTATAATTTTAAAACCAAATATTTCAGTTTTTTAGAGCTTCATCAAATTCTTTTTAAGACCGCAAAAATTTCAATAATTTTTGAAAACATTTTGTAATGCAACTCAGCCTTTACACCTCGTTACAAATAGTCTTTTTTGATCGTATTTGTAATTCAAATTCCTCCGTCTTATTCTACGCCGTCATTACAGTAGTGCCAACATTGTTCCAATATGAAAGTCGGATCAATAAGTTTCTGTATTAAGAACCTCCACAAATACTCTGAAGACATAAGAGATGAATGCAGGTTCTGCAATTTCTCTAGAAAGATTCTCATGAGACTACAGTCGTATTATATAGAGCAATGTTAGGTAGAAAATAAAAATCTTTTAGTATTGAACATGATGAAGAAATCTCCACTTACATCAAATTAGATGTCATGATAGATTTATCGATAGTTCAATAAACCCCTCTACAGGTACACACCGTTGTAAAAATGAACTGTGTCCCAATTCCTGTAATGTTTGTTTTAGTATTAATTTCACCGTTAAGACCTCTCCCTTAATCTCTTCGCAACCGGCGCCAAACTCCACAAAGACCCGAAATAATCGTTATCCTTATAAAGCGACTCGACGTTTATATATTATAGAGACTTTGCGAACTGCCAACGACTTCAATTAATAACGATTCTTGTTAACTCTTCCCATTTACACACTTTCCGGTAACAAGGCCACAAGTATGGTTAATTTCACGCGACTTACCCTCGCACTGTTACGCATAATAGTAAATGAGTGTGGCGGGTAATTGCCGGGTCAATAAATATACTGTCGAAATACGTGGGGTAATTTAAGGAGAACGCTCTATTTATTTAGAAGCCGCAGGTGGATTTTTATAACGTGCTGTAGTCGATTTATTGAGGCTGGAAAAAATCGAAGAGTTATGTTGGGAAATACTGTCTAAACTGGGCAGGTTGGATAGATTTTACCCTTCGCATTGTTAATTTTAATTATCTCCAGGCAGTAACACCTCGTTTTTAACTTTATATTAATTACTCCAGACGCAGGAAAACTTCGATTTTCATTACGTGAAGTCGACTCAAGCTGACGCTTTTTCCCCAGACGCGATTAACAGTTTTTAATTATTTCACAGCAGAAATCAAATCGATTTATTTTGTATTGGTTAAACTTATTGGCTTTGACAGGGTGACTAATAATAGAGCTGTGTTCCCAAAGTTAAAAATTCAAGAGTTTTTTTTACGGTTCAACGATTCAATTTGTAGCTGTTGTTGACCGTTTCGACTCATCTTTATCAAAATTTCAGTGAATTCCGTACATGTTGATTGATTGATATGACCTTTCCCGGAAGTCCAACATAGGTTGGCAGCAATGAACGATTTCGGTGATCGTTTAGTTTTGAAGGTTTCCAACCCTACAGTTTTTTAACTAATGACTTTTAACTACCTATAAACCGGTTTTTCTGAGCAAACATAACTACCTCAAAACTAGTCTCTTGAGAATCACAATTCTTTGACTTTAGTCGGTTTTTGTGCTCAAACCTAACTAACGTGAAACCGTTTTTTTGATTATTTCAGTTCTTTGAGTTTTGACTTTTAACTAGCTATAAACCGGTTTCTTTGCTCAAATATACCTGTCTTAAAACTGGTTTCTGGCAAACCACAGTTCATTGAGTTTAACCTTTTAACTTAGTAGTAACCGGTATCTGTACTAAAATCTAACTAACGTGCAACCAGTTTCTTAAAAAGCACGGTCCTTTGTGTTCTGTCTTTGAGCTAACTAGGTATTAACTAGTTTATGTGCTTAAAGTAAAACCGGTTTCTTGATAATTTGGCACAATTTTTATTTCAACCACCGTGAGCTTGTCAATCTTTAGTTTTTCTTACTATAGTTTTTTAAGATTTGAATTTTAACCAGCTCTAAACCGGTTTCTATGGTCAAACATAACTATCTTGAAACCGGTTTCTCAAAAAACACGATTTTTTGACTTTTGTCTTTTAACTATATAATAATCGGTTTGTGTGCTTAAACCTAACTAAAGTGAAACCGATTTCTTCATTATTTCAAACAATTTATAATCCTAGGACCGTAGGGCTGTCAATTTTTTGTCTTTGCGACTATAGTTCTTTGAGTTATGACGTTTAACTAATATAAACCGGTTTCTTTGAGTTTAGTTTTTCAACTAAGTATTAACTGGTTTCTATGCTCAAACTTAACTATTGTGAAACCGGTTCCTTAATGATTTCCCACAATTTTTAATCCGACCACCCTAAGCTTGTCAATCTTTTGTTTTTGTCGATTTTCCCCTAACAGCCGAAAAGTTTTAATATTTCAGTGACGCAACCGACAGACGGGTCTTTGTTTGCTCTGTCAATTGTTGTTTTCGCTGTTGAAATAGGACATCTGGCTACGCAAATACGAACCCCAGTAGATGAACAAAGACAGAAATAGAAGACGCGCTCGTAATTGTCTGTGCGATGTTCATTTGTAGGAGACACAGCACACCGTGTTTTCCTGACCGATATTCCTGCAATCTGCTCGGAGATGTTTCGCACGTAGTTTGAGCAAGTTTTCGGTTTTTGATTATTATAAAATAAAGACTGTTTTACACATTAAGCTGAGAAAATAGAACAAAAAAACTGAACATGGCACGCTGAACTTGTAATTTAATTAGTTATTGATCGAGGTGCTGTTTGGAATATTGTGTAAACTTAAATTAGAGACTAAAACAAGTTAAGGGTGGTTAGTACGTTCCTGGCATGTTGTAAATAAAGTGAGTGGTTGTGGTTATGTAACAAATTCAATTTTAAACATACTTTGATAGTGACCGCGTGTGTTAATTGCCAGAGCAATGCTAGAGTTTTGATCAAAGGCAAACTTAAAAAAAAGTTTTTTTTTTTATTGAACTGTGTCGGATTTAATTTTACATTCGATAAAACTCTTTTTATTAGTTTTTCATTAAATTTAAATGTAGTTGGAATGGCTAATCTACTTTTATTGAAATTATTCAAAGCGTCAATAAAAGAAGCGAAGAATAAAATTAATCAAAAATATGTGTTTCGATGTTATTCGCTCTAAATTAACTCAAATTTTCAATTTGAAATAAACTTTGTTTAAATTTTGGTATTAATCGGTAAATTGGTGTGACCTCGGTACAATATTTTCATTCTGCTAAAAAAAAACTCATTCATGTTCAAGTTGACGGTTTTTCTAAGACATCTGAACTTGGAAATAATTTTAAAATAGAATAAATGTTTTTCTAGAACAAAAATATCTCTGTAATTAAAAAATGGTCACGATTGACCATTTCAAAGATTTTTAGATTCTTCAGAAATTGAAAAAATTTAAAATGTTTAATAATAATTTAATTTAAAAATTTACAAAAATTAACAGAATTTTGAGAATTATTGGCACCTTTAAAATTAAACACTCGATTTTTTTTAAAGATTTAGCATCAGAGTGTTCAAATCAAACTTTTTTTTTTGCAAAATTTATAACAAAATAAAATTATTTATGTAATATTAATGAAATGGAAACTTTTACTTCAGATTTTTAAATTTTAAATTTGAGGATTTTCTACAATTTTGGCAATTCTAAAGTTTTTGGTAATATTAGAGCAAAAAGCACACAGAATTATAAACTAAAATCCCAAAAATTTGTAAAAATATTGGAGAACATTGAACTGATAGAATTTAATTTAAAATTTGCATGTACCCGAAAATATTTGTAATTAAAAAGTTAAAAAGATTTTAATGACAGAAATTTTTGTCGTAACAAAAATAAAAAACTTGGTGTAGTGTATCCACCATTTTTAAAACTATAGTAACAAATTTTTGGGTGTTTTGGGGTTTTTAGATTCTTTTGATTTTTTAGATTTTTTGGATTCTTTGGATTCTTCGAATTATTTACATTAGTTGAATTTGAATTGGATTCTTTTACTTTTTTGTATCCTTAAGATTGTTTGGATTCTTTAGTGTCGTTAGATATATGTGATTCTTTGGATTTTTTGAACTTTTTGGATTTTTTGAATTCCTAGGATTCTTTAGATTCTCTAGATTCTTTAGATTCTTCGGATTCTTTGGATTCTTTGTATTCTTTGGATTCTTTGGTGTCTTTAGATACATGTAATTCTTTGGATTTTGTGCGTTTTTCACATTTTTTGGATTTTTTGAATTCTTTGGATTCTTTAGATTCTTTGAGTTTCTTAGATTCCTTGAATTCTTTAGCTTTCTTAGATTCTTTGGTTTCTTTCGATTCTTTACATTCTTTGGATTCTTTGGATTCTTTGGATTCTTTGGATTTTTTGGATTCTTTGGATCCTTTGCATTCTTTGGATTTTTGGATTCTTTGGATTCTTTGGATTCTTTGGATTCTATAGATTTTTTGGATTCTTTCAATTTTTTGAATTCTTTGGATTCTTTAAATTCTTTGAGTTTCTTAGATTCCTTGAATTCTTTAGCTTTCTTAGATTCTTTGGTTTCTTTCGATTCTTTACATTCTTTAGATTCTTTGGCTTCTTTGGATTCTTTGGATTTTTTGGATTCTTTGAATTCTTTGCATTCTTTGCATTCTTTGCATTCTTTGGATTCTTTGGATTTTTGGATTCTTTGGATTCTTTGGATTCTTTGGATTCTTTGGAGTCTTTGGATTCTTTGGATTCTTTGGATTCTTTGGTTTCTTTGGATTCTTTGGATTCTATAGATTTTTTGGATTCTTTGAATTCTTAGGATTTTTTGGATTCCTTGGATTCTTTGGATTCTTTGGATTCTTTGCATTCTTTGGATTGTTTGGATCTTTGGATACATTGGATTCTTTGGATTCTTTGAATTCTTTGTATCCTTTAAATTATTTTAATTCTTTGGATTCTTTGTATCCTTTAGATTGTTAAATTCTTTGGTGTCTTTAGATATATGTGATTCTTTGGGTTTTTAAATTATCAGGACGATTTTGGAATTTTTTGGTTTCTTTGCATTCGTTGGATTTTTTAGATTCTAATAGTTTCTTGGATTCAAAGAAATCTTCGATTCCTTGAATTCTTTATCTTTTTTAGATTCTTTGTTTTCTTCCAGTCCTTTGCAGTTTTTGGATTCTTTGGGTTCTTAGTATCCTTTAGATTGTTTGGATTCTTTGGTATCTTTAGATATATGTGATTCTTTGGATTTTTTGGATTTCTTAAACTTTGTATTCTTTGTATTCTTTGGATCGTTTAAATTCATTAAATTTTTCACAATTTTTGAATTTTTTGAACACAGTAAAAAATTTTCACCAAATAGCTGTTTGTAAGTAGTAGAAGTGTCGCACAGGCTTCAAACTTACTGTACAATACCTATTTAATATTATTTCTTAAATGCACTTTAATGCGTAGCATCCTCTAAAGATCACATAGTTCCTAGATATTATATCTGGTCGAAATCTTCCAGCAACTATACATGGTGTTCGATTTATTTCCGGTAAAAAAATCGATCGCAATCACATGAGATTGATAGTCTAGTTACTAGCCTCTAGTATGATTAGGCACAATATTTTTTCAATTGGTTCACTTCCATATCTTGCTGATTCCTTGATAGAACACAAATTACGCTTTCAAATTGAAAGACTTTGCGTTTGAAAATATATAATTTACAATTAAGTTATTTTTAGTTATATTAACACCTTTTCTGATTGCTATTATTTTGTTATTATTGATTCCTCCAATCAACTGAATGTTTTTGTTATTCCAACTTCACATTACTCGGTAGAAACCTTCTCAAAACCTCCCAAACAATCAAGTTAATCAATGTTACAACCACCCTATTGAAACTTTCACAGACAATAAAAACTCCATATATCTGTTCATTCTTCAGGTAATAAACTTGTGACGATTGTTATTATTGACCCCACGACACTCGCACTTTCCGAAATTGTGTTATTTAACTCCAATACAACAACAATAAAATTTCTTGAAGACTCATCGTAAAATAAGAATTTTACTGTGCACGTCTTGCTTATTTACCTTGTAAATCTTACGTATAAATTTTTAAGTCGTGTAGTAGTTTAGTACACCGTTCTAAGTTCGAAATTAAGTTGAGTGGCTATTAAGAGCACTGAAACTAGTCGGTAGTTCTCAAGTTCATGGATTATTCACAACGTCATAGGTGGTTAATAGATGGTTAGGGCAAACAGCCGATCGGGAGTTGAATTTGGAAGTTTTTCTCATTCCACTAATCGCTCTTATTTTAATTGATGTTAGAAGCAAATCAACTCCTCTTCTGTCTCTTCCCGTTTCTGCTTCCATACATCTTCTACATAGATAAACGCAACCCCTAATAACGGAAAATGGTCCGAAATCGGCCGCGTTCCGATGGAATCCATCACATGTCAGAACCAACAGATCGTGGTTCTCGGTAGCTCAGTGTAATGCCGCTACTCAATCATACTCTATGTACCAGACGAGAATTTATATCAGTGAGGTGAGCTGTTAACGTTACAGATGACCGAGCCAAGATTCGAGCTTTTAAGGAAATGAATCGGTTTTTATACGATTTGTCATAAAAGAGGAGCACAACGGAGATAAATTGATGGCTTTATTGAATCGCTTATTCTAACCTTGCAAAACAAGAATCATCCGAAGCAGTAGTTTTTGTATGACAATTTTCTGAAGGATAAGCAATTAAAAAGAAAGCCTTTTAACTATATAGCGCCAGAGAAGTGAAACTTGTTCATTTTTAGTTAGCTTTGCGAGTTTTTAACTGTTCTCTGAAATGTAAACAATTAAGAAAAACTGCTGTTTGTTGCGACCAACACGGGCGATTTTCCCGACTTTGTCTTTATGATCAAATATTGACTGATGCACGCTAAGAAGGAAGGTTTTTTCTTTGATTGTTCTCTAAAATGAAAACTACTAAATCAATTGAGATCGACTGATTTCTTAATATTGACTCATAATTTCGGTTTGCCTGTATAAGCTGCATACAAATTTTCTTTTTCTAGGTATTAACAATCACATAAAATACTGGGCTACCTTAGAACTAATTCTCAAATTTTTAGGTGTATTTTTAAACCATTTATTTTGTACTTTTTCTTCTTTTTAGACAATTTCTGCGACACTAGTGCTTTATTTTTCCTTTTTCAAACACTATTAGTAACCATTTCAAAAATATCATTTGATAAAAAGTTTAAATTTAATACAAAAATAAAAAAACAACAACTTAAAAACTATACGATTTTTAAAAATGCTAAATTTGCAATAGGTTTCAGAATCTTGCAGCTTCTAGAAAGTTTTTAAAATTATTGCCACTTATGTAACAAAACTAAAATTTTACACAAATTTATTTTTTTTGTACGTTTTATAAAATTAAATTTACCGCTTTCAAAATTTAAAAAATATATTTTCTGAAATTTTGAGACAATTATTTAAAAAAAATTACAAAATACGCGAAGCGAAAAAAAAATGTAGTTGAAAAGATTTTAGCGATAAAACAATGCATAAAACTTTGAATCTATAAAATTTAAAAAATATCAGGAACTAATGTTTAGCCGTCAACAAAAAAAAAAAAACAAGAAATTTGGCCTGGCGCATCCACCATTTTTAAAACTTTAATAACAAATTTTTGGGTTTTGAACATTCTTTAATTTTTTTGAATCCTTATAATTTTTTGGATTCTTTAGATTCCCTAGATTCATTAGACACTTTAGATTTTTTAGATTTTCTGGATTTCCTGGATTCTTTTTTTTTGGATTCTTTGGATGCTTCGGAGCCTTTGGATTCTTTAGATTCTTTGGATTCCTTGGATTCCTTCGATTCCTTGGATTCCTTAGATTCTTTGGATTTCTTGGATTCTTCGGATTCTTAAGATTCTTTGAATTCTTTTAATTTTCTAGATTGTTTGGATTCCTCTGATTCCTTGTATTCTCCAAATTTTCTAAAAGGTAGTTACTATAATTTGTAGCACTTCTAAAACCTCAACAACCAAAAAAAAGTTGTAAAAGCAAATGTTAAAAAAAAACTGTGATATTTTTGTTATTTTCTTTGACTTCTTGGATTCTTTAATATCTTTATCTTCTTTGGATTTTTTTCATATTTTAGATTCTTCGGATTTTTTGTATATTTTATATTTTTTAGATTCATTAAATTCATCGATTTTTTTTTGGATTCTTTAAATTTCTTGGATTCTTTGCATTTATTGCATTTTTAGATTGTTAGAATTTTTTGGATTCTTCAAATTTCTTAAATTCTTTAAATTCCTTGGATTTTATGTAATCTTTGGATTTCTTAGATAATTTGAATTTCTTAGATTATTTAAATTTCTGAACTTCCATAATTCCTTGGATGCCTTGAATGTCTTGGATTTTTTAGATTCCTTGGATTCCTTGAATTCGTTGGATTCTTTGATTTCTGTAGATTCTTTAAATTTCTTGAATTTCTTGGATTCCTTGAATTCTTCGAATTATTTGGTTCTTTTAGATTCCTCGTATTCTTTAGATTCCTTGAATTCTTTACATTCTTTACATTCATATTTTTCAAATATTCTAAAATCTAAATGTTTCAGATCTCCTAGATCTTTCAAATCTCCTAGAACCTTAGATCCTCTAGATCCTTTAGATTCTCCAAATTTTCTAAAAGGGAATTAATTTTACTATAGTTTGTAACCCCAACAGCCAAAAAAAAATGTAAAAGCGAATGTTAAGAAAAACTTATTAATAATAATAATAATAAGTTATTATTTAGTTATTTTAACCGATAAGAAAAGCGGCTGTCCTTGTCGACCGCAGCGATAAGCTTATCTCGGTAACCAAAACTCATCGTCCAAAAAAAACAAACTGAAAATTTTTACGTCGTGTTCTGTAGTTCAATAGTTACAAATTACAAACGATAGTATCCAGTGAGATACAATCACCTCATGTTTTAATAACCAGCAAATAAAAAAAACACTACTCAATTTGCGTGAAAAACTTAACGTCAGACTTGAAGCATCTCTACCACAAAAAGAAACGTATAAAAAAAAAGAGAAACAAACGAGTAAATTGAATTTATTATATGTAAGGCATTAATAGAATTTAAAATACTTTTTAGATTAAAAGCATTTTAAAAATTTTGAAACTCAATACATTTAAGTATTGTTAAAAAACAAATTTGTTTCCAATTGCGCTTTAAATTTAATATTATTTTAGAGATAGATTAGAGTAAAATTTATGTTTTCCATTTTTAATATTTTTTTTACTTAAACTCATTTTTTCCAGTGGCGTAAATGTACATCAAAACATTATTGCGATAAATCCAATAAAAAGTTTAAAACACGAGTTTTTTACTTTTTAAATTTCAAACGTTTATTAAACCTTTTCAAGTCTACCAACCACTTCCAAATATGTATTCAAAATCAACCGCAGTTAATTAAACTAGCAAATTATTATACACATTTACCAATGAAAAGCCAATAAATGATCTGACGAGAAATATATTCTGTCCACTCGGATGGCCCGTATTTGATTTACGAACCCGATATTCTTTACAACTGAAAATCGTATCATCATTTTATTAAAAATATTTAAACCTTTACCCACTGATGTTTTTGGTTTGTAATTGGCAACGAAATAAGTGGAAGATTATAAATACAATCAGAATCATGCTTCAGTTGTCTCAAACCAAATTTATGTTTTTAATACAATTTATATCAAAAACTAACAGTCAAAAGTAACCACAAATATAATACCACATTGAAAATGTAAGCAGAAATCTTGTTTTTTTGTCCTCGGTTTAAGAAAAGAATTTCAAATCCATTTCATTTGGTTATTATTTCATCTTTAATTGTCTGTTAAGCTTCTGGTTTTCTCACTTTTTTTTATTATATTTAACCTACTTTTCCTAAGCTTTTTAGTTTATAGAAAGATTTTTTTAACCTTGTAAACATTTTACCATTTAATCTACAGCACTACGACTATAATCGTCTCATCCGCACGCATCAACTCTGTTAAGCATTTTTCAATAGTCTAGGTGCTTCATATTATTCTTTGCTTTCTATTACTACAGCAAACAGTAATGAACTTAGCACGCAGCCTGTTTTACTCCAATTTCATTTGTAAACTCCTCAGAGACCTCGATGTATTTGTACATAGCATACAACACGTCTACTATTGTTTTATCGACTTTCTGTATTTTTGGTATTTTTCATATCTGCTCACGATAAATTCTACTGAACGCTTTTTGTAGATTAACGAAACAAATATAATTTTTCTAGAGCCTCAACTGAGTATGATTGGTAGCATTGTATTTTATCACCGTTTTTAAATAGGAATATCATCCACATTCCAGTCGTCCAAAACGTTCTTACTTCTTATTGCTAAAATGATTCATTTAAAAAAAAATCAAAAATTCTGACTATACTGTAAATCGCACCCGAATCCCGATTTGAAGCAATTTTCGGCACTTTTGTGATTAATAAGTTGTGAACTTCTTTGTAAAACGTCGCAGAAGCCAAGTTTGAAAAAAAAAAATATTTTTTGATAAAATCGTTGTAACTTTCTTGTTTTAAGACTCGGAGAGAAAATTTTTCCTATATCTAACTCAAAATTGAATTCTGAACAAATTTGGCTCTTAGCATTTTCTCGTTAGGATGCACCGTTTTCGAAAAACACGAAAATTTTAAAGTTTGAGTAGTTTGCGAAGTATGGGAACAACTGTCCATACTGTAAATCGCTCCAGGTTCCCGATGTGAAGCGATTTTTGACATTTTCATGATTAATAAGCCGTAAACTACTCGTTAACTTGTTACAAAAAAAAATCCGAAAACGTTTAGACCAAATATGACTTTATGAGAACACATTTCATCTTACAATTAAAAATTGCCACGAAATAGCCAAATTTCAAAGCTTTAATAACAAGTACATCTTCATGCAACTAAGCCAAAATTTTCGTGTTTTTTTTTAAACTCTAGGAATAACAGTTTCCGTTTATTCTCATGTTCTGTGTGTACAGAGCAAGTTTGAAAACATGAACGAGATTGTTTAGTCATTTTAATTATTCAAAATCTGTATTTATTAAATTTCTGTTTGCTTTTTACTGTTCAAATAAAGATTAATCGTTTGCAAAGTTAAAATTGCCTCTGACTGCTTGTCAAAGTTTTATTATTACCCGCGCAAAATTATTATTAACTTTAAGCGAATTTGGAAGGGTTGCGAGGTTAAAAGTTGAATTTAGATTTTCCGAGTGGTTCTGCAACGATAATTAAAGCGATTTCTGTGGTTTCATCAAAAATTCAGCTTCCTATCGATGTTTTAATTTTTACCTGAGAAGTCTGGATCAGCTTACCTGAAACAAAAAACAAAAACTTATTATTGTGTGTTTCGCTCTTAGAAACAGAATAAACACTTTTTTGTCGCTGCATTTGTAGCAAAGTCGTGATGAATGTAGTTTCAAAAAATTTTAGTTTGTCGCTGTGCTAATTAAAGCTAACAAGTAAAAACCTCGCGACAAATGTTGTCTGGTCTCAAGCAACCCGTTTTATCTCTCACAACTCTCATAAATCAGTAGTAGCACCGTTTTTCTTCCACCCTTAAAAAGTAAATAATTTTCTAGAGAATTACATTCAATTTAAGGCATTTGAATGTGTCGATCTGCGCTCGCGCTAAAAACCTTCCAAGATCCTTTAATTGAAATTCACAATACGTACGAGAAAATCCATTAGGATTCAATTGATACAGTCTCTACCTAATCGATGACAAAGAAGTTTCAATACGTTGCTCCTAATTGACGTTGATAGATAGGAAGTAAAGCTTCTCCGCGGAATTCGTATTAATTATACCGACCAGCTTTAATTGGTGTACAGCAGGAGCCGACAGGAAGGAAATCGCAGGATTCCGTGTTCCTGTTAGACTTACGTCCTGCTCGCTCTTCTTACAACATTAATATTAAAGGAAGAACGCCAGCAGTAAATATTATACGCATTGCTAGTCGCGTTACTGTATTATACTCGACATTCCCTTGCTTAACACGTTTCAAGCTGGTTAATAATTTAGAATGTACCTTCATACGTTTACGTTTTAACTTTATGCGGGTTGTAAACACGCGCGCATTTCCATGACCATCTATTACGAAAGACGAACTCTCTATGTACAGACAGAGTAATGAATTATAGAGCCAGAGCCCAATTTATTTCGCGCTGTAGAGAAATTTACAAGAGACACGAGGAGGTTTAGACTTGACAGCGACATATATAGAGAGTCATATTAAAAGGACCCCACGCTTTGCTCTTTAACGAAGAAACGAAAAATTTTTAAATTAATTTTGATGCAATTTAAAATTTTCAAGCTTGGAAAATTTCAAATTCAGTTAATACTTATAATGTCCATGTCCACGAATTTTTCGTTAATGCTCAAGAAATTTTAAATTTTAATTTGAAAGTTTTAGAAAAACTAATGTTAAAGAAGCTTTCCACGGTGAAGCCTAAAACAACAAAATAAGATAATAGAATAAATAGACTTTCATATAAAGACATTTTTTTTAGAATTTTTTCGAATCTTTCGATTCTTTAGATTTTTTGGATTCTTTGAATTCTAAGGATTCTTTGGATTCTTAAGATTTTTTGGATTCTTTGGATTTTTTGGATTCTTTGGATTCTTTAGATTCTTTAAATTATTTGGATTCTTTGGATTCTTTGGATTCTTTAGATTCTTTGGATTCTTTAGATTTTTTGGATTCTTTCAATTTTCTAGATTCTTTGAATTCTAAGGATTCTTTGGATTCTTTGGATTCTTTGGATTTTTTGGTTTCTTTGGATTCTTTGGATTTAATAGATTTTTTAGATTCTTTCAATTTTCTGGATTCTTTGAATTCTAAGGATTCTTTGGATTCTATAGATTTTTTGGATTCTTAGGATTTTTTGGATTCTTTGGATTTTCTAGATTCTTTATATTTTTGGATTCTTTGAATTTTTGGATTCTTTGGATTCTTTGGATTCTTTGGATTCTTTGGATTCTTTGGTTTCTTTGGATTCTTTGGATTCTATAGATTTTTTGGATTCTTTCAATTTTCTAGATTCTTTGAATTCTAAGTATTCTTTGGATTCTTAGGATTTTTTGGATTCTTTGGATTCTTAGGATTTTTTGGATTCTTTGGATTCTTTGGTTTCTTTGGGATCTTTGGGTTGTATAGATTTTTTGGATTCTTTCAATTTTTTGAATTCTTTGGATTCTTTGGATTTAATAATTTTTTGGATTCTTTCAATTTTCTGGATTCTTTGAATTCTAAGGATTCTTTGGATTCTATAGATTTTTTGGATTCTTAAGATTTTTTGGATTCTTAGGATTTTTTGGATTCTTTGGATTTTTTAGATTCTTTATATTTTTGGATTCTTTGAATTTTTAGATTCTTTGGATTCTTTGGATTTTTTGGATTCTTTGGATTCTTTGGATTCTTTAGTTTCTTTAGATTCCTTGGATTCTAAATATCTTTGGATTCTTTCAATTTTCTGGATTCTTTGAATTCTAGGGATTCTTTGGATTCTTAGGATTTTTTAGATTCTTTAGATTTTTTGGATTCTTTGGATTCTTTGGATCCTTTGGAATTTTGGATTCTTTGTATTCTTTAGAATTTTTGGATTCTTTGGATCCTTTAGATTCGTTGGATTCTTTGGATTCTTTGGATTCTTTGGATTCTTTGATTTCTTTGGGTTCTATAGATTTTTTGGATTCTTTCAATTTTTTGGATCCTTTGGATTCTTTAAATTCTTAGGATTCTTTGGATTTTTAGATTCTTTGGATTCTTTGGATTCTTTAGATTCTTTGGATTCTTTGGATTCTTTGGATTCTTTAGATTCTCTGGATTCTTTGGATTCTTTGGATTCTTTAGATTCTTTCGATTCTTTGGATTCTTTAGATTCTTTGGATTTTTTAGATTTTTTAGATTTTTAACATTCTTTAGGTTCTTTCAATTTTTGTTTGTTTCAAAAAACTAAAATTTAATAAATCGAGAAAATTTGAAAAAATATATCAAAAGACAAAAACACAAAAACTCAAACAATTAAAAAAATTAATAAACTCTAGAATGTAAAAATTAAAAAAAAAAAACGAGAGACGTAAGACTTCTTCTAATGAGAAGTAAAAATTCCAATAAAATTATAAAAATTCCAAATTTTTAACTTCAGCAATTCCCAAAAGTCATAAAATCCCAATCATTAAAAAAATGTAGATAAAAAGAATCTAAAAATTTGAAAAATTTCACCAATTCGAAAATTACTGAAATTTAAAAAATTTAAGTATGGAATTTTATTACTAAAAAAATTCTATTAATAGAAAAAATCGTAACTAAAAAACTTAGATTTAAAAAAATCAAGAAGGTGGAAATTCTAATAATCTACAAGTGTAAAAGTCCAATAATTAAAAAAATATAGAAAGTTGTAGATTGTTAAAAAATGTACATTTAAAATTACAATTAAACGAATTTAAAACATAAAAAAAAATAAAAAACAAGTAAATGTAATAAATCCCAAATATTTGTAAGCGTAAAATCCTAATAAATTAAAAATTGTCTAAGGTTAAAAAAAAATTAGCAAATTTAACGATTTGCAAGAATTCTATAAAAATAGCTGAAAAATTTAAAAACTCTAAAATAAGTAGTTCCACCTATTATAAGAATTATAACAGTGCAAGAATTTCAAGAATAGAAGAACAAACAAACAAAAATTCTACCAATTTCTGAAATTTCTAATAGTTGAAAAAACTATTACCAGTTTATTTATTAAAATTTAAAGTTTTCAACTTTTCACAATAATAATTAAAAAAAATGTTTTCTGAAAATTAGTGTTAATAAATATCTGTTGCAATTCCACTGTTTGTTGCACATAGTTGCTTGCATTTTATATAATTTAAAATGAAGCGCTCTGCAGGAATAAAATGCAGTCCTATAATTTATTTTATAGACCTTTTGTAAAATTTATACGTGCATTCCACCTAATAATGCGTTCCATTCGAATAAAATTAAACATGTACGATACTTTAGAACAAAAATTCTCTCTTTATCAAATTAGAAATTAAATCAATAAATTAAAATTTTAATTTTCCCAGATCCTCAGAAATATTGCGGAAATGTTCATATCCTGATCTTGGAATCTTTCATAAACCTTGCAAGCATGCAGCCGACGCCAATATTTATATATTCAAAATAACTAATCCATTTCTAGCAGATAACAATCTGAAGCTGCGCTTATCGGAAAATAATTAAATTTCTTCAAAAGTTTTAAACTATTTGACGTCGAAAATCTTTCCATAGCACATCAGAACCACATCAAAACTTTATTACCTGCCTGCCCTTATACTTCCTTCCTATAAAAACCCTCATTCAGATTCATAGTAAAGTAGTTAGCACTAATTAAACTTTAAGATGGCTGTAGGGGCTAAAAGCTAAGCCTCCAGAAGTCGCAACAAGGGTTGATGTGTACTTAACGTGTGCCTGTGACACTTTCAAAGGGGGTTGTTTTCTGGGATCGACTCGGATTTTCTACGAGAGCACTAAATAACGGATTAGCCGCGACTAGCTCATCTAATACCATCGCAACTGAAAAGTGTGTAGCCGAATTTGTCGTAGTTTCAGACTCCTGTTCTGGATTCGTTAAAAACAGTGTCGCAGGACTAGATTAGAATCGGCGGAAATTAAAGAAACAGTCTTTTTTGTAAATAATTTGTCGAGTTCGTAGTGAACTGAACTTTTGGGAAATTATTCGAATTGAAAGCGCGATGAAAAACTGATTATTTATTATACCATGCATTGTTGCGACAATATCCAATTATGTCTACAATGCATGTGTGCCAACAAAGAATTCTATTATCCCCTGAATATTCGCGTTATTCTTACGTCAAATATTTCCGTATTGGCTCACCTGAAAGTAGTTGGAGAAAACTTCCAAATATTTGAAATCTCTCAAAGTTCCCATCCTTCAAGTATGTCTGAGGAATTTTCTAATTGTAAATTATGTAAATTCCATTAAGTAAATTCATTCTAAACCGAACCCGCCCTGAAGTTGGCAACAATTTATTTCTTTTTAATCCAAGTAGGTAATAGTTTGAATGCAAATTCGTCTTGAGATGACACTGCACCGGAAAAAGTCAAAACTAATTTAACTATTGCAGTTTCATCGTTGTTAATCCCGTTACAGTTTTTCCAAGATCCCTAATCTTATTTCTCTTTTTTCGACTTTATAATTTCAATTTAATTTCCTGAAAGTTTTCAGGCATCCTTCGAACTTAATTAAATTGTGACGGCGTTATTTGTATATTCGCAGTTGGAAAATCTCTTCGGTTTTTCGCCCGTGAATATTTTTTTTTAAATAAACTTCTCTTAATGCGGTTAATATGCCGGAAAACTTTTTTTAGACAGATTGCGTAAAAATTTTACGCTCGTTGCGGCGTAATATAAATGGTAGAAGTTTAAAGATGCGTCGCATGCGTCACGAGAACTAAAAATTGGAGCTTACAGGAGTCAAAGGGTGAGATGAAATTTGCATGAAGGGGTTAAAATTGTTTTCGAGCCTTGTTGAGAATATACGACAGGAGCATAATTATATACATGAAAGTCGCATTCAAAGAGAACTAAACTTAAATGTGTGAAAGTTAAGTTCGCGCACTAATTGCGAGGAATTAATTAAAATTTACCAAGTTACAAAAAATTTATCATTTTTGATTAAAACGGTCGTGAAAAAAGATTATAAAAATTTAATATTTTTGTAACACAAGTTTCAAAAGCAATTAAAATGTTAAAAAAATTCTAAAGATTTATTTTAAATACTAAACTAAATAACCTTTGAAAATTTAATTAATTCATTGTACCAAATTTTGTTGGTCATTTATTATCATATTATTTTCGTAAATATTGTTGCTCATTATCAGAGGGATTTACGCAGAAAACAAAGCAAACCTTTAGTATCCAAAACTGCCTCTCATTTACCAACAATATAATTCCAGATTTTACTCTTGACCTCTTCCTGACAACAACGAAGCAAAACTTTATCCCACGTCAACTTCATGTCGTACAGCTTTCCTGTCTTCATCTAAATTTTCTTTCCATTTCCTGAAAGAAACAGTTTTCCGCTTCTTTAAGTTTACTAAAAACCTTTTAATTTTATTATATTGGCTGGGAAAGTCAGACTTATAAAGTTGTATTTTCATGTTGCGACTATTCCGGGAGAAAACTTGATGGATTAGTTCCATTAATGGAAAAGTTGCAGCTGTCACTGCTCCAGTAAGTACGAAAAGATGGTTGTTTTACGTTTTAATAATTTTTTATAATAAGTCGGATTTAAAGTACATAATGGTAAATTACAAAATTGAAAATACTTTCTAACCCGGCGCATCCACCAATTTTCATAGTGAAAACCACATAAAATCCCCACAAAATAATTACTATACGTGCCGAAATCAGTCTAGATTTTTCAGCGTCACGTTTCGTCCTCAATTCCCCGAAATATCCCATAAATATCAAAAACCACCCTCGTTATTTATTATTTATCAGTACGAAATGTGCGTAGCACAGTGATAACAATAAAATATTTATGACACATCTCGGTGTAACGTCCTAACCTTTGCCACATCAACGACGCTATTTCATACCTCATTTTCCGCGTCTCTTATTAAAGTCCATCCACCGAATGTCCAAGTTTTCTTAAGAAAACCCGAACGTAATAAATGCAAATTGCCCGAAGATATTTTTAATTAATATCCAGATCAAAAGCGCTCCTCTTTTCATCGGCGATATCAAAAAGAGGTGACGGCATCTCAGATTAAAATAACAAAAAGCCGTCTTTCACCGATTCATTTTACCCCAGGAATTATCTATGATTGATTTCGAATTCAGATACGTTCGTTTTAGTCAGGAGTCCAACTTTTCCGGAATATATCGCTGCGGTTCAGAACTTTTCTCGTAAATTGATGCAGTCTTGAACACGTTTTTCTTTTTATCGTGCATAACTAAAAATTAATTGGTTCGGAAGAGCAAAAAAGGATTAAAAGTGAATTAACCGAGAAAATAAGGCAGGCAATCGTTTTGTAATTTGAAATTATGTATAGTGGGATTCTATTTAATTTATTTATCGCGAGAAGACCAGGTGTATGGTTAGAGTTAAATTCTAAAGTCATATTTAAACGGCTTTAGGAGCAATTGTGGAAATTACCTGTCTCACATCGAATAACTTTGTGTTTAAGCTTTAGCAAACAGTGGGAAATTATACAGTGAGAATTGTTAGACAAATTGAAAGTGGAACGAAAACCGCTGAAAAGTGATTAATTTTGACACAGGAATATTAAAGATATTTCGTTTGATATAATTTGGCACCGGAAAGTAACAAAAGAGCGAAATTCTCGAGTAATAAGCAAAAAATAATACAATATTTTGTAACTTGATATTGGGCCAAAAATTAATCTGGTGCCAACACCACCATGGTCTGTCGCCTGAGTTTAAATTAAGAATTCTAAAAAATAAAAATTATATATAAAAAAATTTTAGGCAAAATCAAAGAATACCTAGAATCCAAAGCATTAAAGAAATTTCAAATATACATCCAATAAATTTCATTCTAGATAGAATTTGAAAAATTTAGTTTATTTCGTCTAAACTTGAAAATTTTAAGAATTTAAAAATTTTCGTGATAAAAAAAGATCTGATAGATACACGTTTTAAAAAAATAGAAAAAATTACAATAATCTAAAAACTTTATGAATATTTTAAACATTGTGGAAATCTGAATAAATAAAAGAAAAAAACTAAATATTCAAGAGACAAATTTTGTCTAAAAAAAAAACAAGAAAATCCAAATGAATTTATATTAAAGACGCCAGAAAAAATTGAAAATCTAGAAAATCTAAAAAATATAGTCTATTTAAAAACATGAAAATTCAGAATAAAAAAGTCAAAAAAGAAATTTGAAAATCTAGCAGTAGACTACACAAATTGAAAAATAAATTTTGATAACATCCACAAAAATAATATAAATATACAATTTGCAAAAAAACAAAAATATTAACACTCCCCCGGAGAAAACAATAGATAAACAAATTAAACAGTCTAAAAAAATCGAAAAAATAAGTTCAAATGCTCGAAAAAAAAATTAACATATTTCAAAATGTCTGTGAATAAAAAAAATCAAACAATCTAAAAATTCAAAAACAGTCGAAAGGTATACAAAATTTAGAAAATCCCAAAAATCTAATAAATTTAAAAAATGAGCTGTACAAACAATTAGAACCAATAAGAAAAGAGAAAAGAAAAATATGCAAAAAAATGACTAAATATCCTAAAAAATTAAAATTACAAGAAAAACGCAAAAAACGAAAAACGACACATTGAAATTTTGGTCCAAAATTTAATGAATTTGAAGAATATAAAGAATATGTTGCACCCAATAATTGTAAAAAAAATCTAGATATAATTGAAGGCGGCTGAAAATCTCAAAATTTAAAGTTTACAAAAATGCAAAACATCTGTTTGACAAAAATAATTAAAAAAATAAAAATAAGTTAAAAATTAAAAGAATTGAAAAATTAATTAATATAAATGATTGCCAAAGATCGGTACAACAGTTCAAAATGCCATCTGAAAAATTTAAAGACTTTGCAAGGCTGAATAACTACAAAAGTTTAAAAAATCCATATTATCTAGAATATCTAATTTATTTAAAAAATTCCATTTTTACGTAAATTTGTGTATTTTTCCCTAACTTTTAAAAATAATGTGTTTATATTGTTGTAAATATTATAACGTTTTCGGCTTTTTACACTTTTACTCACATTAAATTCATCAAAACAAAGATATGTTGGGTTTGACCTCTTTTACGATGTCAGCTAGTTCAGTATACACTTCTAACTCGAATCTGCTTAACTAGCGTCTATTATTATAATTTTTCACCCTGAAAGTGAAACTTTTGTTCTACTGCCAACATTTCTCGCGCTAAAGCTAATAGCCCTTCGCCTTTGAACTCCTTTTCTTTCTACGCCCTAATTAGATTCTTGTTCGTTATTCACACTGAGCTAATTATACGTCACCCTGACGGTCTACGTCTGATTTCTCCACAATTTATTGCGCCACATTTTCCCCAGACGAAGGACTGATATATGTAGTATAGAAGTACATAAATTAGAACTTTAGAATAAGACAAATACGATGCTTGAACCCATTGTATGTAAATCGCAACAACCATTTTCATAAATCGTTTGTGGGCCAGACTGTTGATAAATTTCCGATAGAATTATTTTATTTTATTTCAATAGCACTTGTTTTAATCACCATTTTTACTTGTTTGATTGAGCGTATAATTGTTTAAATCCGCAACAAATACAATGGGACGTAAAACGTCAAATTAATAAAATTCACAGCTTCGAATATATTGATAAAAAACAATTCGGTCAATTCACAAATCCGCTTTACAAAGGAGGCGAGGCTACATTTTTGTTCGAAAAGTTATTTAGTATTCGAAAGGTTTCATATTAATCCTTCTGTGTACATTTTTCGGTAAAGGTTTTAATTAAATTACGTCAGAGGAAAATATCGATATTCTGGAGAGCGCTTGTTTAAATTCTGTGCTGTGGAAAATGTAAATGATTGTAGTGAGCAAAAGAACCGATTTTATGAAAAATGTAAATAATTGTACTTCTATTTGGTAAAAGTTAATAATATCAAAAACACAATCATGAATTCAAAAAATCTATAAAATCCAAATTATAATCTGAAATAGTCGAATAGTCCCAACAACAAAATTACTTCACAAAATCAAATTTCTAAAAAATCATAAAAATTAAAAGAAGCAAATATTCAAAAACATACAAAGAATTCGAGAACGCAAAAATGCAAAAAGTCTAAAAATTCAATTCAGTTCAGAAAATTAATAATAAAATAATTCAAAAATTCTAAAAAATCCTTAAAAAAATCCAAAGTGTGCAAACAATACAATAATCAAAAAATCCTAAAAACCTAACAAATGCAAATATCCAATAAAAAAAAACAACAAATTTTAAAAATTCAAAATTTCGAATAATGCAAAAAATTTATAAAATCTTTAAAAGCCGAAAAAAGAAAACTATCCAAAGAAAATTCTCTCTCTTTGGATTTCTTAAATAAGAAATTTCTTTCTTAAATAAAAAATCCAGAAAATTGCAAGCTTAAAAAATCATAGAATCTACAAAATCTACAATTCACAAACCATCTCAATAATCAAAAAAATTAAATAACCCAAAACAACCTAAAAAATGTAAATATCCAAAAAACAAAAAATTGAAGAAACTCAAAGAATCCAAGAATTTTAAACAATTCAAAAAAATTTATGAAATGTAGAGAATTCAAATAAATCCATACTACCACCCAATTGATTCAAAATTATCTAAAAATTCTAAAAACGTCAAAATATCTAAACCATCTAACAAATAAAAAAATCTAAATCATCCAAATAAACTAAACAACAAAAAGCACAAAAAAAAGAATTTAAAAATTTCAAACAATTCAAAATATTGTTGAAATTTCAAAAAAATAGGAAACTCCAAAAACTACAAAGTATTAAAAACATCTAAATAATTGGGAAATGTTAAGCAACCAATAGATGCTAATAATAACAAATTCAAACCACAAAACTTGTAAAAAATCTAAAAAATTCAAAAAATTCAAAAAAAATAGGAAATTGATGAAATCTAAAAATATTTAAAAAATTCAAAAAATTGACAATCATCATCATCTAAACAATACTAAATCTAAAGCAATCAAAAAATGGTAATAAATAAACAAATCAAAAAATAAGAAAAACAAATTGCAATAAACGAAAGGTTTTAAAGACAATCTATCAAATATTAAAAATTCTAATAGTAAATGTGACCCACAAATTTTAAAAAAAAATTAAAAAGAGGAAAAATAAAATTTCAACAGATACAAGGATACTTAAACGAATTTAAAAAGAATCCCTGAGAATCCAAAATATCCCAGTAATTTATAATTTCTAAAAAAAATTGATTTTTTCAAAAAAAAAATATAACTTAACAAAATCCAAAAAATAAGATAGGAAATGGAAACATTCGGAATATACACAAAACCCAAATAATTTAAAAAAAAAAAAACGAAAACTCAAAATTATAAAATTCAAGCTCATTCAACAATTCTAAAATCTAAAGTCAGTTTGAAAAATCTATAAAATCCCCCCAAAAAAATAGAGCTTGTAAAATACAAAATAAATTAAATAATTGTATGTTTCAGACGAAATTAGTCACTCTATTGCTTTTTTAATAAAAATAATTGTTTAATTTCCATAAATATTTTGCGTTTTAGTAATGTTTCCGCCTAACCGCAAATACAATACCTGTTTGTACCTAAATGAATTAAACCGTAATATATCTAAATTGCGCACCCATTTAATGCCGAATTAAGCCAATCGCAGCAGCATCTGTTTTATTTTTCACATTTATAACCGTTTTTTTCCTCCAAATCGAATTCCCATTAACTTTCCCTTTAGACGCGCCCCCGATCCGAAAGAAGCGATTTTTCAATGGAAATCGGAAGACTTCTCGGCAACATGTGTTTGTAATGTGTTTGCTAACTCATAATCGAACTAGCGCTTGAGCTAATGAGGATAAGGTAGACAGCGTTTTAATACGATACTAATAACTGAAAGTTCCAAACTTCAATTTTCAATTAGGCCGAACTGGAAGTGTTTGTGTTTGCTAAAGTACTTGACGTTTGTTAAAGCAAACTTTTAATTAAAATATTTGCACGCTTAAGTGCATGAATTTTTAACTCTGTTTTTGTGGCTTTTATTGAAAAGTTTGATAGTCGTTCTCTCAAAAGCAACCCTCTCACGTTTCGGTGAGTTTTATAGCATCGATATGAAACAATCAAATTCCTGTCGGTTTCTTCGTGTCGGGTGGCAAAAGCGAGGTGTTCTCAATAGCATTCTCATAAATAGTTATAAACATTCCAGAGCTGCGTGGCATGTAAATCAGCAGCGCCTATTCCAGACAGACGTTGCATGTTCAATATTAGTTTCGGAGATGTGGAAAAGCGTAGATTTAGACCATACACACACTTTTTCATCTAGGAAACTGATGAAATAATAAAATGATTTCTGTACTTCATTCACCGTACCGAGGAAAAAATTAATATCCAAATAATTAACTTCTGGTAACCAAAATTTAAACACCAAAAAAACAAACAAGTTAAGTTAAGTATTCGGGAAACAGCGTCATGATATTCACGTCCAATACCCAACATGTCACTTCCTATTTTCATCTTTTGATGGCAACGTGAGATTGGATTTTCTCCAACAATTTATTTATCCAACATTACATTTGTGTCTCTGTAGATCCGACAGCCGTTCCAGCAAGAAATAAATTAAATCAATTATGTGACAAATTAACTGTGATGAAACAACAGAAAGAATTTCGTTATTACGCTCGCTTATTTTCCTGAAAATCCACCTAAATCCCGAGTAAATTATTAAAGGTTACATATAATGTTTACCCTCGCCACTTAACCCTTCGTACTTCCAGAACAACGCACCTTCTTTAAATATGAGGAAGAAGATTCTATAAAACTTCATTAGCAAAGTTTAAAGAGTTAAGCCGACGTTGTTTTGAAAGTAAACTTTTGAGTTGTCAGGATTTTATTCATGTCTCTCAAGGTTAGAAAAAGTCGGTTTTCGATAATAGACTTTTCGACAAACACGGAGAGTCATTAATTATTCGAGTTTTGCGTACGGAGAACCCGATCCCGTTGAAGGTAATCGATAATTGAGTCGACGAAACGTTCGCTTCTCAAATTAGAGTGTAATTTGAGACAACAGAGTCGGTTACTTTTATAAATTGATATTACCCTTGCTTTTGTCAGCACCTTCTCAAAATTTCTCTTAAATTGGAAAAAGGCGTTCTTCGAGAGGAATTTATTTGAATAGGGAAATAGCGAGGGAGACAAAAACGAAATGGGGACCGGGTTTGCATAACTTACGAACAATATAGTGTTAATTATTCAAAGAATTTATTTTCAGACGCATGATGTTTTCAAGTATTTCAGATTGCTCTGAAAAAAACACGACGAATTTTATTTGAAAATGGATTTACCTTAATTCTCTAGATGAAGTGCGTTTGAAACATTTTTTTATATTAGCTTTTCGTTTCAAAATTAAATTAATTTAATTTTTTTAGTCATTAAAAGTAACAACGTTTATCAATATGTGAACCAAATTCAACGAATTATGTTCCAAAATTCAAACTATCTAAAAAATTCAAAAAATTGAGATACAAAATATTGAAACCATCTTAATAATTAACAAATCTAAAGCAACCAAAAGATGCAACTAATCAAAAAAACTAAAGAATTCAAAGATTCTAAAAATCTTCAAATATTTAAAGATTCCGAACCATCTAAGAAATTCAAAGTTTCTCGTAAAGAAAGATAATAGATAATAGAATATAAATATAAAAACTACAAAGAACTTAAAAAATCTAAAAAATCGAAGATATTCAGAAAATTTGACAAAAAAAACACGTTAACCATATAATAATCTAAAGTATTCAAAATATCCATAATTATAAACAAAGAAAATAATTTTTAAAATTCATATACGTTTTTATATAATTAAGTATACATTTTAGCTTTTTATATTTGAAATTAGTGTTGAGAATTAATCATGTTAAAAATAATTTTACAAATCTCAAAGAATTTTAATTTTAAAACATTTAAAATTTATAAAAAAAAACTGTAAAATACAGCAATTTTTCTTAAAGTTTCTAAAACTAGAAATATGTCGGTGATTTTAGAAAAAAAGTTTCAAAAATTATAAACCTTAGAAAGTATCAATATTCTTAAATTATTTGAGAGGGTAACTTTCAGATTTCTTTCAATTTTAAAATTTTTTCATTTAATTGTTAAGCACTAATTTTAATTTTTTTTTAATTCGATGCATGTTTAGTTTTTACGACACAGATATAAACTTTTTTTTCCTGCAAATTCTAAACTTAAAAAATTAAAAATTAAAAAATGGAATAAACCAAAAATTTTAAAGAAACCAGTTTTCAAGTTTTCAGTTTCAATTATTAAAAATTGTGATAATTATTGTGCAGAATTAAAAAAAAAATGGCAATTTTTTTAAGCTTCCGAAACGTATACTGAGCCTTGTTTTCGCCGCTCTGCAGCTACGATGTTGGCAACCGCGGTGCTGATCTTGTCACCGTTAAACGCATAGGCGGATGGAAATCATCCTCGGGAACAGAAATTGCAGTTTCAGATTATATTCTTTGCAAAAATCTGGCTACAACAAGCCAGCTAAATTATAGTGCTGTTAATCCACGAAATTATCAATTGTTCTTGAAATAAATGTTTCCGGAAACGTCAATTATACCATTGTAGACCAAAATAATAACGTACTAAAGTTAAATAAAAGTTAAAGTATTTTATCTACCCTAAGCCTAGCATTTTGCCTCAAAATCTTCTGTAGAAAAAACGTCTTTTCGCTCTCTCCTTTTTTTTCGCTGCGCTCAGATTTTATTTCTTTTATCTAGTGTTTTTGTTCAATTATATGCACGAAATTCCAGGTCCCCCACACTTAAAACCCACAATTGTGGGTTCCAACTTTGGTGAAATTATTCCAATTTTCTATTTTTAACCTACTTAATGATACCAACAAAATTTTCTCATTATTATCGCGTGCATTAAATAATAACTGTTATTGCCACGATGGCCTTTATTTTCATTTGATTACTACGATGATATACAAGGCATGATAACAAGCAAAGTAGAAAACGAAACTTGCGACATAGTAAATTAGTTTTTTTATTGTATACCATTTGTAAATTTCGAGCAAACATTTTATCGATTGGCTCCACCTTTGAAAGCAATTTAGAAACAGTTATTTAAGTAATGGCGTTGTTTTTGCCACACCTACATCTCCATGAATAAAACAAAGCTCAGATATTGGAGATTAACGATAAAGTAGCGGAAAAGTTTTGAGTGGGATTAACGCTCTGTAATCAAATCGTCAAACTTTCCAAAATCGAAAGAAAATCGAAGGTTAAATGTACTGTTTTATTTGCACGGGTCAAGATGGCACGCAAAATCCAGCAAATGTGTTTAAAATAAACAAGAAGAGAGAAACAAAAATCGCGGTGTTTTAGTTTTCCCGTTTAATCAACTCGTTGCTGTACTTTTTATAAATTTTTAAAGTATGGGGTTAAATTAGCGTGTTAACTTGGATATGGGCGACATTACATGAATAATTATTACAATGATTAACATGGCGCCACCTGGAAAATGAGCTCGCAACGACGGAAAGGGGTGAAGTTTGCGCTCCATTTGTGGATGATAAAAAGGGGCTTCGGCTCTATGCATCTAATAAAATAATTATCCTTTTTCTCAATTTATGTGTTCTAGAACTACTTTAATTAAAAACCCAACAATCGCGTATAACTCATCCGTTGACATTAATGAACGGAACAACAAAAGAAAATATGAGCTAAGCAACCTTCACTATCTCACTAATGGATTTACAACTTTAATTAAGATCCAACGTCTTCAAATAAACACGTCTCGTTTTCAATAAACTAAAATCTCGTAAAGTGTTTTCAGGTGAAAAGCGCTCTTGCACATGATACGGCTCAGATTTTCCCATTTAAAAATCTGTTTTTTTTTTAAACTTGAGAATTGTCGTCACGTTTTGTAACCTTCACAGTCCTGTCAATTTCATTTCCGTTGCGTTATGGGAACGTTTATTTTCTTATATTGCTTTTATTGTCAGATTGGTGAGTTTGGGAAACTGCGTATTCGATTAAATGGTTTGAGCATTTCAAGAGAAATTATCGTCGGATTTTTTTTTTTCGCTGAAGGAAGTGCTAAACTTACCATTCATAGATCCGTTTATTATTTCCGCAACGAGGGATATTTGGGTCCATAAAAGCGATCTTCTCAGGACAAATCGTTGACATTATTGATATTCCGCGTTCGAAGGACTTCAAGTGTTCAACCTTTTCCTGAGGGTTAAACATTTAAGCTTGTAGTATGTCTAGTCCACCATTTCTGGTCCGTTGGACAATTTTTACGGATCCATTCACAACGAAAAACAGCTTAGGGTTGTTGGAGAGTTGTTTTGTTAAAATGGGAGATTTTTTGTCCGAGAATTTTCTTAATGAAAAACTACTCGAGAGGTTGCGGAAGTGTGAAGCTAAACAGGGATACTTTTGTGCAATAAAAAGAGAGTTCAATTTCTTAAACAATTTAATATCGAATTAAATTGATACCTAACAAAATATGTTTTAATATCACGTGACAATTAATGACTGTGATTTCTTCGCGGGCTTCTCATCTAAAAATTCAAATAAAAGACATTTTGTTGATAAATTCCAACAATGTTTCAAGGGTGCCAACTGCTCATTCGCTCACGAAAGCTTCAGTCATTTATAGTCACAAATTTCTAAGTCTTTTATGTAAATAACTCGTGAAACAAAAAAATATCGGGTTATTACAAGGCTCATAAAATCGGTAATAATTATACTCGGATTTTCAGGTAAATGCACTATCGCAATGTAATCTTCATAACTAATTAACTTAATTTCACTAGTACGCAACATTCAAAATCAGGTTGTTATTTGAAATTAATACTCTCGTTGGCCCGAATCGTTCTAAAAGGAGCAAAGCAATTAAACGGCGTACTTATATGTTTGATATTTAGAATACAAAGAGATTTGCAAATTATATTAGCGATCAATATCTTTGTAATTTACTAAAGAAAATTGGAATTAGAAAACAGTAGCAACAGCCTGCAAAATAAACTCTCACAAGAATAAATAATTTAAGTGATTGTTTCAAAAAAGCAATTTTGTTCCGTGCTTTGAAAGCTGTTAGTTAAATTTAATTAATTATAATGCATAAAGTTGAATTTAACGCGAAATTAAATAGCACCTCCACTGTCTCAATAGGAAACCTTTGAACATTGATACGAAATTTAAATTTGTTTTTCAATTAAAGCGTGGAATAATAAAAACGTCGCTTTTTTCTTTTCAGACGATAATTTTGTCCCTGTAGGGCAACAGCAGCGTCAACGTCTTCTCGCCCCTCGAATACAAAACCAGATAATTACTAATGTAATAATTAATCAAACTATTAACGTCCTGAAAGCACTTCTCATTATCCTTTTCCGTTCCCAACGCCACAAACCCGTCATCCCTCCTTCTGATATTCAAATGAAAAATTTTATTATCCTGCACCACCGACAGCGTTCCTAAATTACAATTCTTCGACGGTCTTATGATGAAAGTTCCACACTGTTTATTTTTCAAGAGTTCTTCAGCCGTCTCTCTCCCCACTTCTTTGTAAAACTCTTCCTTTGCGTCTGCCTGAATCGAGCACTTTTTCAGGTGTAACATACCGCAGTCGCTGAAATCGTCCTTCTTTCTGCTGCAGCAACACAATGTGCACATTTTGTAAAACAGATCCAACAATTCGCTGGATAATCTATAAGTTAAATTCGTTAAAACACCGCAAAACACTTTAAAACACCAACACATTTGTTTGTGGACGTTCATTGTTCATTTTCTATGCCAGAATGCGGTTTATTGTGCAGTTGCACTGGCGTGACATGTGGGATGGGCTTTTTTTATTGGGCTGAAGGGAACACACGTTACTAGAAACATTTATTTTGTTGCCGTTGTGACATTTGATATGGAGAGGATTTTTTAGGCTCCGTTCACACGATGCGACAAGTTTTGTTTAATTAAAACGCAGCAGATGCGTTCCGGGCTTGGGAGGATGCTGTTTCTTATATTTAACACCTGTTTAAAGCCAACAACAAAAACAAAGAAAGATTTAACGTACGTGATGAAATAAAAATCTAAAACTAAGCTAAGCTATCAATCAATTTTGATTTTATTGACTTTAAAAGAAAAGGTCAGAAAAATGAAAATGTTTAAAGAGAATGTGAATTATTAGTTTAAAATAAGTTTGCCTAAGCGCAATCAACAATTAAAGCAAAATGTTAAATTTTAAAATTCAAGATCCAAGATTTTTTTTAGTTCTTAAAAATATCAAACTGTTAAAAAACCTTGAGAATGAATTCTGGAATTCATACAATATAATTACCATATGTAAAATTTGGCAGGTCAGGTTATTTATTCTCAATTTTCCGAATTCTAGAAATATTCGTTTTCCTTTAGATTCTAAAGATTTTCTCTTTCTTAAATCCTATTTTTTTAGCTACCAACCTCTTTTTTAGATTCTCAGGCTCTTAGAAGAATTTTTCAGATTTACAAATTTTGAGTATTTTTCTAGATTTTAGACCTATCAGCTTTCAGACATTTATACATAAATTCCTAAACTTTAGTTTTAAGATGTATAAATTTTTCTTTTCTCATCTCTCAAATTCAGTTTCTATCAAGTTCTAAATTTCCAAGATATTGATTCTCAGAATTTGAATATTTAAAATTATTTTATTTTTAAGTTCTAAATATTTCGGTTCCACTTAGGTTCTTGTTTCTGAGAACCAAAGACACTAATGACTGCTATTAGCAGATTTTCAGGTTGTTAGGTTTCCAAGTTTTTAAGTTCACAATTCTAGCGGTTTTACGAGTAATTCACTGGCAAACATATTGTAAAGTTTTGGGAATGACCTTGAAATTTTAAGTTTCTCAAATTTCAGTTTTTGAAAGTCTCGAGTTCTGAAAAATTCTAATTTTCAGAATATAATAATGCACAGATCTTAGTTTTTCTGGTTTTGTTATTTTTGGATATTTAAGACCTTATTTTTTCAATTAATTCTTAAATTTTAAGTTCTGAAGGTGCTTACGCATTCGAAGCTCAGAATTTTAATTTTAAAGTTCTCAAATATCTCAAATCCCGAGATTTTCTAATTGTCACATTTAGTTTATTGGATTTATATCTCTTCAAATTTTAAGTTATTTAGTGTCGAGCTAATGTTTCTCAAGATTTTAAAACTCTGTCATCAACTTCTCAGTTTTTTTTCTTAATATTCTCTAAGTTTTCAGATTTCTAAAATTCTAACTTTCAGGACTATAATATCTTACAAGTTGAAAATCTATTGATCATTTTTATTATTTTTAAGTTTCTAACTATCCAATCTTCTTTAATAATATTTCTGGTTTTTAAATTTTTAGCTTTTCAGTTTCCTAACCTTTCAGTTGTTGAAAAAATTTTGATTTTTCAAATTCTTTTCCTTGTTTTTAGTTTTTAACTTTTCACGCACTGTAATATCCTAAACTTGGATTTGTTGATTCTCAGATTTTCAGATTCCTAACACAGGAATATTTTTTTATATATTTTTTTATGTTTGTTTGGCTGGCGAGTTTTCAGATGTCAAAAGTTTTAATTTTCCAAATTATTAGCTGTTCAATATATCAGATTTTCAAACTTTCACATTTTTAGATTAGCAGATTCCAATGTAGTTTGATCTTAAAATCTCAGCCTCTTGATTTTAAAAATTTTATATTTTCAAATTTTCAAAATAAATCAATTCAAAAAATTTAAAATTGAAGAACAGAATATATAAATTTGTCAAAAATATTTTTTTAAATAATCTGAAAATGAAGGAAAACTTTAGAATGTAAGAAATATGGACCTGAAAACTGAAGAATCAAGGCATATTAACGCACTTTAAACACCTTAGTCTTAGAACCTTAGATCCGCAGAAACCTAGACCCTGAAAACCTGTTTACTTAAGACTGTAATTCTATGTAATCCAAGAATATAGTATTTTGAGAATTTTCAAATCTAAAAACTTGAAAACAAAATCCTAAAAGTTTTATAAGTTAGATACCAAAAAACCAATATCTTGCCAAAATTATAGTATATAATCTTGAATGTTGCAAAAGGTTACAAAAAACCATAAAAACTTAATAACCTGGTTAGCTTAAAATTTGAGAAACTGGAATATTATAAACCTGAAAACCCGAAGAACTTAAAATCTGAGATGTCTAATAAATAAATAAACTAAAGATCTGAAGACTTAAAAATATCAAAACCCAACAATCTAAAAAACTTCACTGAACCACAACCTTAAAATTTTTAAATCTAAAAAACTAAGAATCTTAGTGCTGAAAACCTGAGAACCTAACAACCCGAAAAGTTTGAAGATCTAAAAACCCAAATGTTTAGAACCTAAGCCAAAATAGTCTAAAAATCAAAAATCTCATAATGTAAGAAAACAGAAAATTCCGAAATTTTAGAGCTTCACTATTTTAGAACCTGAAAACACAAAAATTGCAAACTTTCAATCTTCGAACATCTAAAATTTTCAAAAATTGATTCTACTTGAACTTATTGTTTTCTACTATATTGGAAATCATTATAACCTAAAATTAGATACAAAATGCTCAAAGTTAAAAATCATGATTGAGAGTAAAATAAATTATAAAATTCTAATTTATTTTAGTCATAATTTGCTGAACTTTAGGCGTGATCGTAATAGCATGTTTAAAATAGTAGTAAAAACCAATTTTTGTGGACAAAACTACTTAATCACCGACATGACTTCAAAATCGGTCATGCAATCGTTGCTTTTATTTCACCTTTATAAAATAAATTCCTTCAACACTGTAAGCAATAATGCTTTTTCAGGTTTTGCGTCTTTCCCTCAATTTCCAGCTTTAATTGCAGAGCAAATTTAAATTTTTAATTAAAAGTACAAAGGTTACAAGAAAAAAATGAAATAAAATTTCCTTTCGTGTCTTATCTTTCCGCCACTCGATATTAATTAGTAGCTAACGATGTCCAGAATAAAATATTACCATCAACAATGTGCATGAACTTGCGCTAACAGTCCACGATCGTCGTTAATTATGCAAAATTCTTCCAGAAGTAATGAAACAGACTTGAATGCTTGAAATACATCTTGCTTAATCCAATTCTTTGAAGTTCTTTTTCGTTACTCCGAAATGAGCACTCATAATTCAGACTAGCGCAGTCTGCAATAAATTAAACGAAATTTAGTCGAGTTTCAGGATAGACGTAACTACGTGGTTTATTTTTATTTTGGGATCTAATTATAGTGTGATTAACGTCGAAATTAGATGAGTGTGTTGTTTGTCAACAAACGCCTAAAAATCGATATAATATCTGCGGTAATAAAGTTGATTTGGGGGAGACTCTTGGAACTTGACCAATGAATCACTGACATTACAACTTTCAGGCCTTCCCCATTTACCCTTAACTGTCTTAATACCATTACACTTGATGAACACCCTTGAAGCGGTTGCGCCACGATTTACGAGAGAAGCGGTAAATTATTGATAAACGGAAGCGGGAAAATTGAATTCTGTACATACGTTTGAAAGTCTACATCTAATTTCATTAATAACCATTTCAGATTTCCAGTCATCGAATCCTCTTCCCCCCCCTCCAAAAAAGGCAAAATTAACGTTCAAAAACTCTGCGTAACTCGTTAAATATTTACCTAATTAAGTAATTCACTGCTAGGTTAATATTAAAGCGCCTCATCTCCAACTACTCGTTAATTTTTTAATCATGATCCAAGTTAGTAAAGTTGGATTAATTATCCAGATGTTTCACAACGCACAAGACGGATTTCGACTAACTACATCTAAATTTTACTTAGATAAGATCCATAGATCTGTATTCTGTTTTACAGCCTACAACTGATTCTGTCGAACTTTCGTCGTAAACCTTCAAGTAATTTGCTTGGCGTACACGGGAATTTTCTTGGAATTTACATTTCTCATTTATAATAGAAGTTGGAATAGTGCAAGCTCGCGAGGGTAATGAAGAAGTTGGGGTTTTTCGAAAGAAAGACAAACGGGCTCGAGGGACGCCTTCTGGTAAAAGAGGAAGTTGTAGATTATCATAGTTAGAGCGGTGTTTTGACGAAGATGCAAGGAATTCATTAGTGCTGCATAAGCGATTAAATTTGGTGGATGCGCCGGGTTAGAAACCTGTTTAAAATAAAAGTATTTATAAAGTTATAAACTCGTTCTGTAATATTTATCAGATTGACGTTAAACGCAATATTCAATTTAATAACACCTCGTTTAAATTTTAAAGAGACTTTTACTACCTACCTACGACTTTATTAAATTCTCAAAACTAATGGCACAGAGAAATAAATGTAGATTATACATTTAAATGTGGTTATAAAGCGTGTGATATACCCAAAATGAGAAGCCAACGACTATGTTGATGCTAATAAATCAACTTTAGTAGTTTACTTAGTATTCATTACAGTGATGAGGAAACTTATTCCAGAATTCCATCATGAGAAAACCAAACAATAGGCATGATGGTAATCTTTACTAGGTTGCTTGGTTCCAAATGACAAATTTTCAAGGCCTTAGGAAATAGAGTTACAAATCGCGAAACGTTGCTCTGTGGCTCAAAGCTCTAACCAAGATGCTTCCTGTAGTTGTAAATTCATCCATTTTAGTTCAACTTGATCATTTTCTCCTGCTGATTCAATAACGAGATCGAAAATTTCAAATTTTACCGAAAAATTGTATTCTTAAGTCCACCGAAATAGTGCGAAGGTTTAGACACAATTTTGTGTAAGTTTCTATCGTAAAAATTACAAAATAGGAGCTACGGAATAGAGCTGCCAAAGCGATAAATTGAAGCTTACCTTGAGAAAAATTCTACGCACAAAATACACCAACTCTTAGACAAAACGTTGATCTCAGTCTTTCGTCTCTAAACAGTTTTTTTTTTTTTTAATGAGCAATTAAGAAAATTTAGGTGAGTTTCCCAGCAATTAAATCATAATTGTGCTTAACACAAATATTGATGTACACTGAAGAAATCAACTGTCTCATTAAAAACTTTAAAAAAAAAAAATTAACAAAATCTCAATAAAACTTTCTGTTGCAAGCGAAGCGAGCTTAGCAATTAAGCCAACGGTGTTCTTTACAGAAATGTAGATTTTTATTTTATTTTAGCAATCTCTTTATAATTTTTTAAAGGTAGATAATAAGTGATATCTTAACAGGTCCCCAAACATTTTTTTCCTTTTCTTTTATTATACAGGGTGTACGAAAACCAACCAGGTTGGCAACTCAAAATACATTTTTCTTTGAGACTTTTAAAATCTTATTTAAACATTTTTCAAATCATAGTAAGTTCTGACCCTGTATAAAGTGCTTGTTTTCATTTCAAATATTTTATACTCAATTTTGTGAATCAATTTTTTTTTTCACTTACTTATAAGACAATTCAACTCAAAAATTAAATTCATCATAAGAAAAAATAAAACAAAAATATCTAACAGCAATGCTTTACATGTTGTTCTTTGAATTTTTGCAATTTTTAAATATTTGAGAATTTGTAAGAATTAGTCACTTTTTAAGATTCGTAAAGATTTTTTATTTCCTGCATTTTTAATGTTTTTGTGTTTTAACGCAGTCAAAATTGTATAAGCTTAAAAATTAACTTGAAACAGACCCTTTGTGTAAGCGATATTTAATTTAATAATCAAAGCACAATTAATATAAAATTAAATTAGATAACCAACCTTTTCTAATCCATAAGCACAAAGCAACACAGTCATTACCCATCAAAGAGATCAGATAAATCGACGGTTCTTTCTAAATATCTGTTAATCCCTTAGCATGCTTGCTTAACGTTTTTAACATTAAAATTTAGTTATAATTGTGTGTTATCAACAAAAGAATGAATGTTAACTTTAACAACACAGAACTATAAATAAAGAAAAAGCAGGTGTCTTATAATAGAGCCCTGAGGGAAAACTGATTATGAATGTCCTCATCTTTTTAGTACTTAATTAACTCGAAATTTAACCGGAGGCTATAAGTTTCTAATTTATGGCTATTTCCTTCCGGTTTAACCAAATTATCGACGCAAAAAGTCCCCTTTAAATTAATCCGGAAAAAGTGATCGAGTTAACTTCACTGCATATGTTGCACGCGCTAGAAAACAAAGCATGCTAGAATATTTGTTTTAAATAAAATTGTTATAATTCTAATCACAAGCACAAGTTATATATACACAAAATTTACAGGCAAACTCTTGTTAGTTGAGGAACAGTTTTACTCGTATTTTTAGTACAAAGACTCACTGTATAAATTGCAAGCTGTAAAAATTTCTCCTGAAGCCTGGAACATTTTAGTGCCCTCTTCTGTTTATTATTTAGAAAATATGGAAACTCATAGCGGAACGTGTTATGGTGGAACTACCGTAATATGGAAAATAACAATTATAATCAATGAAAGTTGGTAATTTGATAGCGTTGGATGTTGATTATTATCCCAAATTATGTGCTTGGAGTCGTAATAATTACTCAAAATTTTGTTTAGACTTATTATAATTTTGGTGCTTTTAAATGAGAAAACAAAATGAACCTAAACAAAATCTGTGGTTTTTCCGTAGATCTAACAACCTCGAAAACTCTCGGTCGCCCTAATTGAATGAATCCCAAGAAAAACTTCTGTAACTCTCCTCGTCCAAAACTTTACAATCAAGAACCGCCGATGTAAGATTTCCCACCATTTCCCAGCCCCCATAACTCACCTGATGTCTACTTTAACAAATCTCTTTCTTTCCTAGCACTTCTTACACCAACACACAAATAATCCCACAAACCACATAAACAACAAGTTTCCCGCTAAATGCACCAAAACTTCTTCTTAAATCTCAAGGCCACAGCTAGTCACGTGTCGGTCACGTGTGCACATCGGCCGTAATTAGTGCGCTTTGGTGCTTCGATTGGCGATCGTGTGCATGCTTCTATCCAAACCCGGAGTCGACGGTCCCGGAGCAAGTTCCGGACTTGACTGCGGCTCCGGGTTGTCGAAAGCTTGGCAGGAACCGCCCGCTTGCGCAACACCATCGATTTTGCTGGACCAAACCTGGCCTACTGGATGTATTATACATGACCCACTCGAAGCTGCGAGGACGCATCATCTCCGAGGTGGAAGTTGCGAAATTAGGGGAGAAATAATGAACCTGCAGTTTTTAATGACTGGGATTCTGGGGAAAAAACCCAAACTTGATGGAGAAAAGCAATTTTGTTATTGGGGAAACGGCCAGGGGCCCATTAAAACGTAGAGATTTTGTTATTTCTATGGATTTTAATTAATAAGACTCAAGCACGATCATGTAACGAATTTCATTATTTTTGATTAACGTGATTAGAGTCGTCGTCGTCAATTTTCATTATTGTAAAGGAAAAAAGTGAGAATGTCAGCGGCTGCAATTACGGAAAAACATCGTGTCAAATTGATGTTTACTGTTCTCTTTCACCACCTTCTGGCGTTTTCAATACCTACATAAAATACAGAAATTTCAAATCTATGACCGTGGCTCGCTAAATTTTGCTTTAAATTCCCTAAATTTAAACGTTGCTCATTTCCGATTGGTGTAAATTCCAGCACCTTTGTTGTTTTTCCCCGCTTTTAATTATTATATCCCCGAGGGTCGATCACGTAGCCCATTTCATTATTTTTCATTAGCTTTGATCTCGTGCTATTTTAGCTGATTTTTAAGGCATCAAAACTCTACGCAGACGTTCATTTGAAACCGCTAAAGATTGATGAGCCTCGATATCTTCGTGGGGTAATAACACATAGGCGTCCGCCTATAACATGTACATAAACATCCCTCACGTCTTCGCTGTTTCGTAAAATAAAACAGTAGTAACATTTCTTATTGTATGTGACCAGTAAATTCCAGTGGAAACATCTCTTTCTAGTTAGGGAACGACCCTCGTTAAGCTTTAAAGAGTGTCGTTTTACAGACGAGACCTTTTACCTCCGACAGTTTATGCATATATGAAGATTCTTGATCTACTAATGCATTTCCAAGGTCGTGTTCTTCCGCTTGTGCATTTTTTAGCCAAAAGGTTAATCTATTTATAGGGTACCTGTGTCAATTTTTCATGGTGGCGAAAAGGATCCGGGACTTTGATTATTAGGGTTGGCTGAGTTACACCAATCAATCAAAATAATAAAGATTTTTTC
This sequence comes from Cynaeus angustus, assembly GCA_030157275.1. Taxonomy (NCBI): domain Eukaryota; kingdom Metazoa; phylum Arthropoda; class Insecta; order Coleoptera; family Tenebrionidae; genus Cynaeus; species Cynaeus angustus. Next base: position 16,576,578 of record CM058064.1, read on the forward strand.
GGTATGTCGAAGAATTCGGTTCTCTAAAATTAAGAAATACCTTTCTAACCTCCATTCCTCCCATAACACGTTGTACTACAGGCTATAAAATTTTATCGCCGTCCACCAATATTTTCTATGTGTGACCCGTTGTCGGAGTTCTGACGCGACACCTTTTTTATCATGTCGAAAACCGTTCAGATCCTTGATAACCTATACAAGTGAAACGTGCTGGAGCAAACTAGTCAACTCTACTCCAAGACTCCTTCTCAACTTTCGTGTCTCTCGCCAAACTCCCCATTCCGTAAAATGGACGAGCACAAACTCCATCCTATCTTAATATAGTGTCGCTGCCTTTACGCTCCAAGGAAATGGCATGTCGATTTCATACCTGGAAAATTTTATGACACTAAGAATGAGGCAGTTGTAAACAAAAGTGGCTCTTGGATTCTAGAAAGGAGGCGCAAGATAAACGGTTATTTCGCTGATTTGATCAAGGATTCGGCGCGTGTTGGAGGATTTGAGGGAAGACAGATTGAAAGTCAAAATATGGAGACATCAAGCTTGCCTGGCCTATTTTACAGCGATCGGTGGCACGTGATATTTATTAACCTGATCTTTACACCACACACTCTCGTTCATTTATTATAATCATCAAATAAAAAATCGTGAGAACTGGATCACTCATTTTTAATAAATTTAACAAACTTTTATTTTTATAGCAGACTATATCCTTATACAGGGTGTTTCTCGAACTTGTACACAAATTTAAACCTCGAATTCCACAACCCACAAGCGCTATAGCGAAATTTGTTTAGTGAAAACTACACTTTCACTTGACGTAAAGAGCCCGTTTTTACAAAAAAAAGTTTGGAATGTCGATTTATGTCCACAGAAGTAACGTACACTAATTGTTTGTGTCGCCCCACACAAAAAATCCAAAGGATTTAAGGGGAACGAGGAGGCCACAACACCGGTCTTTGTCCATTTCCATTTGGAACGCAGGTTCGTCAGTTGCCAAAGTTGTTTCATCGTCGTGTTGGCGTAGTAATCTCTGGCAAAATTGCATCCGAAATCAAATCTTCGGGCTTCAAGGCTTGGACGCGTTGGACATAATAAGGATGTAAATCTTGTTTATGTAAAATCCTCCAAAGCATCGATAGAAACAGACCTGTTTGCATGATTACGCGTCTTGTGCTTGTACCTGGAGTGGCTACCACCCAGGTCCTAATCTTTGAGCTCGATGTCCACTTTACTTTTTACGAAGTAGATTTTTGTGGATCTATGTACATCTTCGTGGAACACCTTGTATGCTATTTTTCATGACTAACTTTTATTATTTGTCATGTTTAGTTCTCCTGGGTATGTTAAAAAATCAACGTATATTATGCAAAACAATTCAACCCTTGTTAACAGCCTCCCCAAAAAAATCTACATCTTATCTGATTTAATACCGGCTTTAACTTCGTACGCAAGAAGAACATAAAAAACATGAACACGGGGAAATATACACAAGTTGGTAAAGTTGTTGGCATTTTCTGATTTATGTCCACAGATTTTGCTGAGTTTGGACGAAATAAATCATCGCGAATATTAAAAGTTAAGCTGATTTCACATTCGATAAAAACGCTCACGTAAAGGATGATAAAAGTGAAGAAAAATTAGTAAAAAATGTTGATATAGCGAGCTGTTGGCTTGGAGGCATTACGGGATTATTTCGCTTTGAGAGAGCCACATACTTTCCCTAATTAAAGTTGGGAGTAAAATTGGAACAATTTGGAAACTGTTTTCACCTTCTGTAACATAATTTCGGGATTAATCTAAATAGAATAGCTTCTGTTTATTGGCCAGAACTAATTATTTGCTTCTCTGAATCTGATAATTGACAAAGTATTAGGAATTTGAGCCTAAACATGCGAAGGATGTGCGGTGATAATTATATCTATTAAGTATATTAAATTAGGTAAAGTTGAGCTCAACAAAACATGGAAATAATTAAAACGCTCAATTAATCTTGAAACACACATTTTTAATGAATTGTCATAAGTAATTGAAATACATGAAAACAAGGTTTAAGTAAATCTAATTTGAAGTTGAAACAAAATAAATTTACTTCAATTTATAGTGGTGTAAATTTTTAATTAGGAATTTTTGCTCTAAAGCTCTCGCTCATAACACAAAGTTCAGTGAACCAAATACCTCATAACAAATCTATAAAACACTCACGTCTGCAATAAAACAAGGAAATTTTAACCCACATCACGGTTATAATTAAGTGTAATTATTAATTTGATTTGATACCCAAATTAGCATTATTCATAATTTTAATAATTCACTTTTCGGCTGAACGTCCACTATGCCGAATATCTCAAACCGAAATGACAGCTCGCTCCTAACCTCAAATTTCCCATTTCTTAATTTTTAGCGTCCTAAATTATTTTCTCGGTCCCTTTGAAAGAAAAAATGGTGAAAGAATCAAGCAGAGAAGGAAATGTGAAAAAGAAACGCAAAAGTGCGGCCACTGGCGACAACGAAACCGACATAGACATCTACAAGGTAAAAATGTAAACAAACAATCTCCGCTCAGGCTTTTCTTTGCAGAAATCCGTCGAATTCGAGGAAAAAGAAGCTTTAAGTCGCCCCAATGATGCTGACGCCCAAATTTACTTTAATACCTGTAAAGAAATCCGACAATTATTTACCGAAATCAGCGAACTGAAGATAAAGAATAATAGCGAAGTAAATCAATTTGCGCGGTTGTGAGAGTTATTTTAATGTATTTTTATAGTCCCGAGGTAAAATCATGGAAAAAACCACAGAAGTGTGTCTACATTTGGTGTTGTTGAAAAAACTAAATCGCATGGAAAAAGTGAGGTTAGTGTTCCCAAAGGAACAACTAGCGGCTGAGAAACAAAAAGTGGACAGTATTAATCTGCAGTACCAAAACTTGCAATATGAAGCCAACCATCTAATGTCAGAGTATAGGAAGTGTTTCCAATTCAAGTAAATGAGAATTGTTTGAAAAACAAAAATATAGTCGTTTATTCTAGATCTAAAGATGAACACATTGAGTTGGTTCCAGTTGATGAGTTTCTTCTAGAAGCGCCTGAAACCCTCACGAAAAAGTTCTTTAAGGTGATCCCCCCTTTCTCCCGACTCGTTTAAACTCATCCTTTTCAGTTTGACGAGAACGATGAGATATTAAAACACGAGCTGCGCTTAGCACGTTTGGAATGGGAGCTCCAGCAACGCATCCACCTAGCCGACATGTGCAAAAAACTAGAAGAAGAAAAGAAAAAACTTGAAGCGGACATCGCTGAGCGTAAAAACAAGTTAGACAAATTGGGGCCCCTCCTATCCAGCGTCATGGAAGCGACCAAACCCGTCCAAGAGCACTTGGGGCTTCACATTGATAAAACCCAAGCCGAACATAAATTGGCTTCTTTGTTACCAAACTCTTTGTACCTTTTCTATGCGAATATTGACGCCTACAGACAGGTTAACGACAATAGCATGAACGTGGAAATCGTCGGAGACGCAGATGAAGCTACCCAATGGAAAGAACAAGAAATAAGTGATCTCATAGTAGAGGAGGACGAGTCATCTGATGTTGAACCAGAAGCGGAACTACAAGAATCAGAAGAGATCGTGGAAACGAAGAAGCGACGACATCGGAAGTCGGTGCACGTAGATCCTATGGAGGAGAAGAAAAAGAAACTTCTCCAGGTCCATCCGTTAGCGATCGCCGTGACGGTGACTACAAAAGACGGTCCTTCTATCAAAATCAAACTGAGTTACTACGTGAAGTTGGAAATCGTGACAGTGTCGGCGACTGTCGACATTCCAAGCAATATCACAGGTAAAAATCCCTCACTGTGAACCTCCGACAATGTTTAATTTTCCAGGCAATGCGGCTCGTGAAGTCCTTTCCAACGAAAACGTCCTCGTCGAGCTGGTAGAAGGCGACTTCGGCCTTGAAAGTCCGAATCCTTGCACTTCCTACCAACTCAAACGCGTCGGATTAGGCTCTTTTCAGAGTCTAGTCCCAGATTTAGGTTATGTCTATGAGTGGGCTCAAAAAGTCTGCGGTATTGACTTTCTCAACAAACAGACGAAGTACGTCTCCAAGCAAACAGCCGATCAAATGAGTCAAACAAACGTGGAATTGGTGATGAAAACGTTGAAGAAGAGGTTGAAGTCTCGGTATGCTCTAGCCAAACAACTGGAGGATTTAGGTGAGATTTCATGAAATCGTAACTTTTTTATAGAGTCGATTTCAGAGAGAAATGTTATTCCGAGTATTCCAGCGACTGTTGATCTTCCTAGGACTACTATTTCGTCGTTGACGAAGTGGGCGACTTCGACTTATCAGGCTTTCTGTCAAGCGAAGTATACAGAAGCGTTAGTGGAAACCGAAATCATCTCGCCGAATGATATTTTCTATTTAGCCACCATAACGCGAGATTGTGGTAAGTGAGAATAAAATAAAAATTCATCAGTTTAAGTAAGTAAAGTATTAAGACACGAATCCAAGTTTGCGACAGGAAACGATTTTTTTGCTATAATTTTTTTACAAATTAAATCAAATTTGATAATTTAGCGAATTTTGTGACGGTTGGTGAAAAGTTGCAAAGTTGACATTTTAAGCCTGAATCAAGTAGACTCAACATCCTCGTTATTCTTCACAAGTGAAATTTCAAAATTTGTGTTAAACAATGAATTCACAAATTACCTGCACTCCGTTACAAATACGGCAAATCGCAGAAAATGCTACAGTTTGCTGTGGATGGAAATCTTCTGTACCTGACTTGAAACTATAAACTTAAACTCACACTGACATTTAACATTTCCTCCAATGTGTGTTAGCACTCGAAAAGAAGTTCCTAGATTTTGGGCTTGGTAATGGCATATTAAGGCATTCAAAACGAGTGCATTAACAGTTTTATTACAACAACAAATAAGAAAAACACTTAAACACCGCGTCACTTTAAATGTGGGAACACTCGGCAGCACAGCTATGATAACTGCGGAAACTACCTTGCCGACTTTGGAAGCAAGATTTTTTTTCTGTTCATAACTAAAAGAATAATAGCTCAGAAATTTAGCTTTCTTTAATTAGCTACGTGTGCTATTATTAATACTTTGCAGACGCAAAAACATTTTTAGTTGAATTTTTAGGATAGTGTAAGTTGATAACTAAGAGCACGACTTTACCGACTTACGAAGCGAAATTTTATGAAATTGAAAATGACACTATTATTATTCATATTTGCTTGTTTTTCTGTTATAACGTATTAATAAGCAAACAGATAAAGGTTTAAAAAGTAGTTTTAAGAAATAAAATAATTTAAAAGAACGGTTTTACACCGCGGAAACTGCTTTACCAACCGTGCCGGCGCCAATGTTTAAAAAATTTACTAACTAAAAATGTGCGGTTTCGTTTACAGCAAATTTACAAGCATTTGTGGTTATCAAAAACGACTATCCGACAGCCCCGCCTATATTTTCATTGTGTCTTAACTACAAGGGAATTTGGAATTCACAAAATGACGATAATATTAGGGTGAGTGTTTTTTCAATTCAATTTCTTTGTTTCATTCCTTTGCCTCCAGGACATGGAACGATCAGTTAATGTAGATTGGAACCAAGAATTTTCACACGCGAGCTGGTTGCTTTCAGCGCAAATTACATCCCTCTGTGTCTGTTTGGACATTTATTTAGAAACGGAAGACCCGTCAAAATTTCAACAAAACACCATGTATATAAAATCAGCTTGGTATGTAAAACTGCTTATTTTTTCTTCGATTATTATTTTTTTTTTTTCAGTGCCCGCAACAGAAGGAAACCGTTTAAGTTCAGAAATATTGGAGTGGGAGTTTACACTCAATGAACCAACTTTAATACTTTCGTGTATAAATACCATTTATAGAGAATTAAACTAATTTTAAAGATCGGGAAACCGAAGATCTGTTTTCTCTAAATTCTCCTCCATCCACCGATCCGCGTCTTCCTTTAATTCGCCAACGAAATAATCGCTCCATCCTCCACTTTTTCCCTTCCGTACGAAGCCTTCTTCATCACTTTTAATAATCCCCAAGTCTTTCAACAAATGCATGTTCACAGACGTGTTATTTCTGAAATTATCAATCTTCAGGTGTTCCAAAAGTTTGTCGATCCGCTCAAAAGAATACTTCACATCCAGGAAGTCAGATAATCGCACAACGCACTTGTTCAAATCTTTAATCATATCCTCATAGAACATAAAAAGGAGGTTCTCTTGGTGTCGCCGATTCCAGCCTTCTTTAATATGGGACCAGTAAGGTGTCCACGGTTCTGTTAGTAATAAGTCCAGTGAAAATAGACAAAAAAAAAATGAAACTTTTTCGCATAAAACTGAAAATTGGTACAGACTTAAATTCACCATTACAAATAAAATATCTAAAATCCCCGAACCCACGTCGGCTAAAAATTTTCTTCAAGGTCGAAAATCAAAAATTCGTTTTTTTGCAAATATCTTGTTATCGCAAAAATAGTTTACATAAATTTTATAGAGAATCGCATAAACTACAAAAGTTGTATATACTATTTTTCAAATAACAGAAATGTTTGCGAAAAAAAAAACGTTTTTTTATCTTTGACCTTGAAGTCGATGGGAACTTTTGACATTATTTCTGATGGTGTATATAAGGTCTGTACCAATTTTCAGTTCTATGCGAGATTTTCCAAGTTGAGTGTCCATTTTGACTGGAGTACTCACGTAGTCCGTTTTTGAAGTAGTACCAATATTTGGGGAAGTCCCTCAAATAGCCCTGAGTCCTAAAAAGCCTATTCAAATGATAGAAAGACACTGCAACGTCTTTGGGGTTGCGAGCGACATACACCACCTGAAAATCAAAGCACGGATGTAGAAAAAAACACAGGAATCAAATCTCCCATACTTTACAGCCCACTTTCAGTAAATTCGGCGGCAACAACGGGAACGGTAAATGTGTCTTGATAAACCGACGTTCGGTAGTTTTACTCAGAGTTTTCCAAACCGGCGAAGTAATCTCTTCAACTAAAGAACACTTCTTGTTGCAAAACTCATTCTCTTCTAAAAACTCCTTTTTTACCTCCGGATGCACAAACGAACTGAACCTGGAATCAAATTATGCAAACTTGGCTAATTTTGCGCACAAAATATCAACTTTACTCCAAAAAGGGAAACCTCGCGTCTAATGGAATCTGGGCCGCAGTTTCGTAATCTAAGTGATTTGCAAGCAGCCAGAGGAGTTCTTGCGTCCATGTTGTACCTGTAACAGATTTTAGAAACGTGTTATTTTTTATTATAAAACTACCGGAGCGCGGAAAAGTGACGATCCAGATATCGGAAGGCCTTGGTTGGAAATTGTAGTAGATTTCTGCGTTTTTCTTGTAGCCACTGGGGAAAAACCACTTTTCGGGGCCAACCTGGACAAAACCTGTTCTTTCCCCTAAAAAAAGAGTCAAGTTACAGAACACAATTTGAACATTAAATAATAAAAACTCACCATTAAAATCATTTAATAATTCTTTATTAGTTTCATTGTCTACATCAGATATTTGGAAAGGAAATTTCAGCCACTCAACTTCGTTATTATTATCGAAGATATCTTTAACTATCTCTTCGCGCTCCATACCGATCGGAATTTGCAGTGCTACTGATTTTCTTGACCACGTTTCCCCTTCTATGATTCAGTTATTTACAATTTAATTATTGTATTCAGTGAAAGTATGTAGCTGCTGTCGTCGGATGACTGCAATCACAGAAATGAAAGAATGACAATAAACGAGGGAACGAAACTGCGACTTTAAAAAGGAGCCAAATTACCAAAAAAATTGAATTAATTGGCCGTGTTTTTTTTTATTACAACCCATAATTAGAATAATTTGATATGAGACAACAAGTTAGACATCTGACCACAAAAAATTATTATTATCGCATTACTTCACAAACTATTTTCCGACTACTCGAAACGGATGAAAGTAATTTTGTATGTTTGATTCGAATTGGGACAACTTTCTTCGTCGCGGCTTTTTGTTTGTTGAAGACATTGCGCGTTACACTGTGCCTGTCAAAATTTATAATGGAAGTTGTTCTCAATTCAATACAGTGAAAGTCACTTATAGCGACGGCCAAGGGACCGGAAATTTTGAGTGGCTATAGCGAGCCGTCATTATAAGGAACCTGCATTTTTTTATTCGTACTATTAAACAATGATGATTGGAAACAAGGAACACCCCATACAAAGTGAAATATATATCAACATCAACCCTATTTTTCAAGAAAAAAACTGTAATTTTTTTTATTGTTTTGATTTCTCAGAATACTTCAATTTGTTTATCTAATGAGGACACGTAGGACAAATATGGTTTATTTTGATCACTGGAATTGCAGGTAACAAAAAGTGTTATTCTTTCCTTGAATATTTTGCCTTCAATACATTTTTCACTCTTGAATTTCTAGGTTTTATCTGGAGCCATTCTGTAGATCTGTTTCTTCGGCATTAAAAATTTCCTCTTCTGCCAAACAGTTTTTAGCTCTCCTTCCGGGACACTATTTGCTTCACCAGAAATTTCCCCAAAAACAATACTAAGACCCGCCCTTTATCCAGCTTTCTGAACATTGGTAGTCCTTTTTTCCAGAGTATCCCAAATTGATAAGCTTTCTCTTGCTACACTGGGCCACTAATTGGAATTCCTTTCGCTCTTTTGGTAGTAAACCACCGCAAGAGTGCAGCATCAAGGTCTTCATGCGTGGATGTTCTCAAACGTTTTTTTCGCAAATTAAATTCAGTTGCCACAACATTATTGGTGTCACCAGCTTTCAGCTGTCACTTTTTTCTTGGTTTTGGATGTTGAAGCCATTTTTTTGCATATCACCATCAGCAGTACAAAACAAACTGAGGTCCAGCTGTGAAAATAAAAGCTGGAACTGCATTGTATCAAATTCTCAGAACCTCCAGAGACAAAACAAAATTCTGATAAGCAAATTGTGAACACGTCGTTATAACCAAGCGATATTTCCAGCAACACACGTCGTTAAATGCGACTTTATTAAAGCGTTAAAGCGTTAAGTTAAAAGTGTGTTTATTTCATACGATTGTAATACAAAAATATATTAACTATTTACATTACAAAACATTTTCTGGAACAGTAGTCAAAATCTCGTGATGCTTCAAATTAAACAAAAAATTAATCCATACATGAAAACAGCAATTATTATAATTACCGCGACCTCAGTTTGGTAACAAAAAAATTGCGTTTAATCGTTCGGGTCTAATTAAGGTAATTTTGCATGTAGAAAAACAGTTTTTAAAGAATTTTAAAAAAATTGATCTTAATCTAAAAAACATAATTATAGGAAAATACAAGGTTGATGTACAATTGCGGACAATATTTTGGTTGTCAGTCATTTGAAAAAGGAACAGAATGATCAAAAATTAAAATTTTTCCGTTTGATAAGGGTGAATACCATCAAACTCAAGATTATTTTTTTTTTGTAAAAGTGATCACCGATACTCATTTGCCAGACTTCTAAAGAAACTTGTCAAGGAATTCTAATGACAGAAATTTGTGTCATGCAGTTATTATAAGTTAAAATGCAAATTTTAATATTTTTTTTAAGTTTCCTGATAGGAAGTATAATTTTTTGGCTTTCAGTTACTATAAATTTTTGTATTTTTTTTTTAAATTTAAGGAATTAAATTGTGGTATGGTACGGCGAACAATGGTTTCCGGTGGAGCTTCTACGGTTGGGACCGCACTAAAATTTGGAGATGCAATTGCCCCCTGATTTTCGAACAATGATCATGTCAATTATCGTTTTTCAGCGAAAAAAGGTTACCTTAAATAAACGATAGTCTTGTGGAAAAAGATACATTCAGAATGCTCAGCTTAATATCAAATTTTAAAAACTAAACTGCTGGGTTCCTTAATTTAATTATTTGTAAGTTTTCAGGAGAAAAAAGACTTAATAAGCGGCGATCCAGCTGCAATAGCGTATAATAAATATTATTATTATTACACAAAATCTTTAAAAATTCAATTTTACTGAAAAAAATATCTCCGCTTGGTCATTTTAATACTTCTTTGCTTTTTTAGGGATTAACGATTCCCGGGGAAGCCAAGACTTAATCCGTCATCAAGAAACATGAGAAAAGTGTGGAAAAGATCAATGGTAAGACAATTAAGAATTATTGGCTTTGCAATTCGCACTACCAAATAATCTTTTCATTTATAACGTGAAAAAAATTGACAGAATGAACGTAAAAATGAAGAAATTCATTCAGAATAGTCTGTTTTGACTTGTCTGCATATACAACACTATCTAAGACCTGAGTGAACATTTAATGATCTCGTGACTACATAATTTATCCAAAGATCAAAAAGTGGACAGGAAACGTGGAAACAGCTCTGAGTGGTTGATCCTAAAACAACAGTTTTGATTTGTCTTCATATACAACATCTGAAGGCGAATGGAAAATTTGCAGATACTCTGAGTTTTGATTTATCTGCATATACAAGATTATCTGAAAACTTAAGAGATATTTAGAACTCTAAATAGAATTGCTCAAAAGGCAAAGATAGTTTTGATAAGCCTTGATATACAGCATTTTAAGGAAGCAGAAAACTGATCTAAAACTTGAAGATATTTACTTAGAGTAGCAATGAAAATGATCTTCTTCTGTCTACTCACAAAAAAGAAAGATAAAGACTTGATTCATCAAGTCTGAAAGTACATCCAGTTTGGATATGTCTGCATATACAACAATATCTGAAAAAGCATCACTATCTGCTGGATGTTCATGAAAGTAGATACATTATGCATCAAGAGCACCTAAATTTGCATATTATCAACAGAATGCTTCATTTCTACATTTTGTTACTACTTCCATTCTGTGTTATACTTTATAACTAAGAAACTAAGTAAATTGGTGAACAGTTCCATGGCAATGTCAAGTCCTGTGATTAGACGTGAAAGTGCTCTTGTTCTTCTTATAAAAAAACCTCTTCATTGTACTCCCATTAGCATTATAGTTGAGGTAATCTAAAATTTGGAATCAATTAATTAGTAGGTAAGCGTATTTTACGAAATACTAACCAAATGGGAAAATGCCGACTCACTTTTATTTTACCGGCCACATTTAAGTAAAGTGTAGCCACGAAAAAAATGGTTCTTTCATATTTATACAATGAAATACGAACTTTCACTATCCTAACAAGGTGCTTCGATCTTCTCAAAGCGTTTAAACACCGTACTTCCACCCATTTCGACGACTTCCACGACTGACATATGACAGATGTCACAACTTCATAGTTGCCAAAAGTAAGTTTTCAAAATCTTCATTTCGAATTTTTACGTTTAAACAAAATCGTTTTTTGCACATCAAACTTTGACGATTAAACAAGAGACAATGGACAAAAACGGCAATAACAAAAATAACATAACCCCACGTTGATATAACGGATGACAGATTATTTCCCAAATTCCATAAAGACAAATTTACACCACTCAATTTTAAAAAATTTACACTTGGGAGTGGATGGATAGAAATTAATTTTTGGTTTCCCAAACTGTACACTATTTATGGAGTCGTCCATCGGTGCAACATAGGTTGATTTTTGCACACGGTGAGGTAAAAACACAACAAAACATTGAGTGGTTACAAATATCAAAACAAAAATCTTTTGTATCCAGAACTGTGAATTTATGTACCAAATGACTGTTATCTTTAAAATATTTTCCAAAATAGTTCTTGATTTAACAGAAAAATTTAAGGTTTAGTTTTAATTATCGCAACAGCGCCATCTATTGACTTTTGAGTACTTTAAAAATGACTTTAATTTTCATGTCAAATGTCAGTGTACAAATACACAAAATAGAATGATTAAATCCATATCAGGATAAAATAACAAAGGCACATGAATTCCGATAAAATGTTTAGACTCCATTAGTCATTTCTTGCTAAATTTGATTGTGTTGACCCTACGGGCTCGTCGTCGAATGACATTGCGTAACACAGAGGCAGCACCAACTTAAGGAAACAAAAATCAGCAGCTGAATTTAATGTTTGAGCTATTAAATCGGTGTTATTTAACACTAATTTTCGTCATTAGAATCCCTTCACAAATTTACTAGGAGGTAGGGCCTAGAACTATGTACTAGACTACATCACTGTCGTTCAAAACAATGCATACAACAGAATGATGTTGGTATCATGATTATAAAAAAAAATGATGTTTTGGGGAATTTATTTTTTAGCTTTTGATGATATTTGCCCTTATCAAACTGGAATTTTTCAAATGATATTGACAATCAAAATTGCCACTGTATGTAATTTAATAGTACATTAAGTACTGAACAATTTTTACAGCAAAAAAAGTTATGGCTAAATGAAGAAAATATTTTTCTTCAATGTGCGACACTACCTTAACTTAAAAAAAAAACACACCTTATGGCGCAGCGCAGTTTGATGGTCGTTTGCTTGTTTACTTTGCGTACTGTGCATTCGATATGGAACTTTATAGCATTTCGCATAGGACTTATTTGATTCGTTAACAGACAGTGATTATATATATTTTCGTAAACTGTATGCCCAGACCTTCTAATTTTATCAGGTAAAATTTGCATAAGTAATTTTTTGGAAAATGGTTTGAGAATAAATAATTCGACGATAAAATCCCATTTGCCTAAAATAAAAATTAAAAATTTACCCATTCAAATTCAATGCGATAAAACTTTAAGGTCCAGGGGTATCAAGATTATTTCCCAAAAAAGCAATTTCCTACTTTTTTTAAGTAATTTTTTATAACGTTCGCAAGATTTTTAACTGATGTAATTTTATTTAAAACTATTACTATTATAACTATTATTTCGAACAAAATTGTGAGTTTTGTTGGTATTCTTCTTCTAGTGAATTTAGGAACACAGAGAGTTAAGTCTAACTGACTTTTCAGTATGAACCAATAACATGTTACAAAAAATTTTTTTTTATTTGGCCTTAACTTTTTACTGGCAACATATTTCTGTTTGATGTTATTAATTCACTTATGTAAGTCTCGGTAGTGGTGGTTTCAACCAAGCTCTATCATATATTTTTGCCCACTATGCAAATTCTTTCCTCCATCAACCAAAAACTACTGCCACCATTAAAATTACAAGGACACTTTTTTCCTTTATTAAAGAAATAAATTAAACTTCACAACCACCAGCTACGTCTCAAACCTCCTATTATTTCGCTTCTTCTTTTTCATCCTCTTTGTCACAATAACATAGACAATAATCGCGATGACACCCGCCAACAGCAGCAATCCTATGTACATACTAATATTTTCCATGTTATGGTTGGGGCCCTCGAGATTTTCCTCCACGTGTTCGTGTTTAGGAGGTAGAGGGGGCTCAGTCACTTCCTTGACTTCAATCAGCTTACTATCTTCTTGTCCAGGTTTTGATTGACTCGCTTTTTTAACAGGCTCAATTGTAGTTGTAGGCTTAACTGTGGTTATTATGGGAGCTTGCTCTAAAGGAGCATCGTCGAGATACTTCTCTAGAGGAGCAAAAAAGTCGAGTAGAGAGGACGCTGATAAATCATAGATGGAGTAATAGTCGACGAGTGAAGAAGGCCAATCCGTAGAAAACCGCTCGTGTAACATTGACCTGCAAAGGATGTTATTATTTTATTTATAATTATCACAGACAGACTCCTCGCTTACAGGAAGTTTCCATCGTGCCGTATTGCATCAACAATGCTCTGATTCTCAGAATCGCTTTTATAGTATTCCAAGAACTGGAACTGGAGGATCGTCCCCAAAAACTTGCTGCAAATATTTTGTTACAACTTCCATTGTGATTTTCTCTCAACTACATACCTTAGATATGGCTTGTTTGATGTGAAGTAAGAGTCCCCTAGGAAGTCCGTTTCATTCCCGAAGATCCCTTTCACCCCTTGATATTCTTTTCTACAAAAGCTCAGTAATAACAAAGCAACAAAATAAAAACCACTACCTCAATTCCCACCAATTTTCTTCAAACTTCTCAAAACCGTGCTCCAACAAGTGCAGCCTCCACTTATCCGCCACTAGATAAAACGGCAATCTGGGCAGCACCCTCAACGCAATCAACAAAAGTTGTGTCATCTCGTCGTGGCCCCCAACTCCAACATCGCGCAAACTTTGTATTGCAAAAACTGACCCCATTCCCTTGATGGCCTCATCAATTACCGAGTACCGCAAGTTAGAACGAGCCAAATTCAAGTAGTCTACGTTTCGTAGCGCTACGTCGATGGAGACTTCAAAGGCGTCCAGATACGAGTCCCATGAGACCTTATCACATGTGAACAACCTAATTAAATTTAGTTAAAATCCAGAGAAAGCTTTGTGGATACTTACTCCGAGTGTTCGCTTGCGCAAAAACTGACGATGTGATTCTCACAAAACGACATGTTGAAGCGACTATTAGCCCAAAATTTCGCCCCCAAGGGTCCCAACCTCAAGTTTTGGGTAAGTTGCTCGGCTAGAGCGTAGATGTCTTTGATTTTCTACAATTTAGGTTTAAAATAAAGACTCGGGGGTTCCAGTAGCTTACGGTTTTGTTGAGGAAGACTTCAGCGTCGTGGTAAAGTTGGGGGTGGGGTAAAACTGTTCGGGCAGTGTAGCTCCAGTCGTTACCAAACTGAGAACCTGTAAACAAAAATAAGAAAAACAAAACATTTACGTAGATCAGTACCTAGTAAATAAACTGGAATTTCTGTCTCAGTTTCTGTAATGTTGTAGAATTTGAAAAGTCTTTTCTTCACAAACGCGTGGAGTTTGAAATATAACGGCTTTATTTGTTCCCACATCATCTCCGCGAGTTCGTACGTGTCTTCTTTCTCCACCATCTTCTCCCAGTACTTTTTCGCGTTTTCTTCATCTAGAAACATCAATCAGAACAAAACCGGAAAAGTCTCAAACCGCACCATTTTGCTGAGCTGCTATAGTGACGAGATTCAAAACATTTGGGAATTCCTTTCTTTTCCACGCTACAATAGTCTGCCAGGCACCCCAAGCTTTCTTTAACAGAGTCTGATTCTTGGAGTTTTCAAGAACGTCTTCATAACCTTGGGAACGATTATTATCAATTTTTAGTATTGAATTCTATCGGGTAATCGAGATAATATAGTAATCGAATCATCCTTGAAACCGAAAACGTATGTCCATATTTGGTTCACACTTATAAACGTCAAATAAAATCTCAATCAAAGACTAAACTTCTAACTATTCTTGCATTCAAAATTGAGATTGTCCAGAACGTAATAGAGGACGTCGACGAAAAAAAAAAATGAAATAAATAATAATCCAAATAACTATATTACGACGCATTAATGATGGATTAAAACAAAGGGCTCGTTTGTGCCTACAACAAAATGGGAACATTTTCCGCATCTATTATAATTGTGGTATAAAATAAATGTACTTGTCTTGAAAATTCACGTTTTTCTGAAAATAAAACGACATACTATTTAACATTTATACATTTATAAGTGTGAATCAAACATGGACACACGTTTTCGGTTTCAGGGATGACTCAATAACAAATTATCTTCATCGCTCGATACCGACTTACCTCTTTTGATGAACTGACAATTACGACTGCTATTTTCACAATGAACCTTAACTGTGTGCATCAACTGGTCGTTACTGACATCAAAAGACACTAACTAAAAAACGCGGAGCTGTAGTATCACACAGAAAGATAACAATCATTTTTTCACCTACAGTACTCCAGTCTTTTTCCCTTAGTAGCTCGTCACCGGGACTCACAAGAAGCGTCCAGTTTTTGAGGAGATCTTGAGGGACGTCGTTTTCTAAAGGGCGCAGATCCTCGGAGAGTAGTTTTAGTAGCTCGGCGTGAGTTTCCCTTACTTTCAGCTGCCAATACGAGAAAATTACAACGAATAGTTTGTTGGGGGTGTTATTACCTTTTCCTTGAAAGTGTTCGAGATCAGTGACGATTTAAGTACCAGAGCCACATTTTCACAATCGTCTTGTAATTCCAAGTTTGCAATTTCTAGTTCAGCTTTAACTTTTTCGGAGTTTTCGGAGTTGTCCAAGTTTTCGTAGTCTTGTCCTTGGATTGTTAAAAACAGTGAGAGAAAAAGGATTGCTTCTAGCAACCTGAGTATGGCAGTCATTTTGGTCTGAAAAATCGAAAAGGTATGATCTTTATACCATTGAAAAAAAAAACACAGGTTCAGGAGTCGAAAAAATCGATATTATTTTTCTTATCTAATCAGATTTTCGACACAGATCTAAGGTTGAAGTTTCGGATTTTTTCTTACTGATGCTTAAAAAAACATTTTTTTTTTAAATGTCCCTCTAAAATCGCGATTACTGAAAACGCATTACTATGAACAACGTATAAAAAAATTTGACCCACATTATCAAGACCCGTTGTTAATCTAACGTAATATTTACTCTTAGATTAATTAAATTGCTTCGATATACACAAAAACAGGTTCAAGGTGACCCACAGACAACAATTATGACTATAAAGATAGACGGAAACGACCAGTTTTTACCTAGTCATTGTAATTATACTCACGAACTTTACAAACACATCAAAGGGTTAAGACAGAAAAACACACGTGGTCACCATGCTCCCCACACCACCCACCAATGAACAAACTACTAAAATGTTCTCGTAATTTAATGATTCACAAATGTAAATTTTATTAACTTCAGCACGATGAAAGCGGGCGGCTTTATTTACTGATAAGGCTATCGACACTAATAAGTGATTTTTCCAACACTACTTGTTAGAGGAGACGCAAACCGTTTAATTGGCACTAAAATTTACTATCTTAATGCTGATAATTTGGTATGTTGGAAACGAGGTAAGCAACCTCATTGTACATCTCAGATGCAGTCAAGGATGACGGTAAACAAAAGTTACGTAAATCACAAACACTGGTTGTAAAAATGGGAGAAATCGATAGAAAAAGTTGACATCGCCTAATTAGGAAGATAAGAAGTTTGGGTTGCGTTTAATAAAACTGTTGCCAGCCAATCTATAGTAGTTTTAATGGAATTTTCGGAGTTTGTGGTTCACAAATCAACAATTATGAATTTACAAACTCAAAATAAATGAGAAAACTACTTCAAATCACAAAGATTATCAGATTACTAACAAATGAATGATTAATGGTTTTTTCCTTCTTTTATTTGTCATTACACTTTGTCCCCTCTTTATCCAAACAAGAATGACTCATTTCCCTATTTGAAAATTGATAGAAATTTGATTCCAATTTTTAAATAAAAATAATTGTAACTGCACATACCTTAGTTCAGTCTTTTCGTTTATAATCCAACTAGTATATTCTTTCGCAGTGATGCATAGATTTTAAAAGACAAGTTTTCCTGAAATTGAAAATAGAACACGCTACAGAAAATCTGGTTTAAACACATATTGATCGAGTTTACAATTTTAAAAATTATAAAAAGAAAGTACCTTGGGCTACCACATGTTTGCATAAAATTATAACTTTTAAATATTAATGAATATAGAAAACTATATTCGAACGTATGGTAATATTTAGGTTATAATAAACAACGTCAAATGTCAAAATTTTTGAAAGTAGTGATTAAACTCTCAACGTGGAACTTGTGACTTTTGACACTTCCTTGGTTTGAAAAAAAACCTGATAATTATTAGTTTTGTCTTAATAGACTTTGTGGTTTTTAAGACTGTAAAGTTCATCATTGGAAAAAACGTTTAACTTCTTGTTTAATTTGTTAAATGATTTTATTTGACATCCAGTACATTGCTATATAATTGGTTGCCTATACGCAAGTAAAATAGAGTAATGTGAATTTTTGTACTAACAGAAAACAAATTTTAATGGTTTAAAGCATTTAGACTTACCAAAACTCTTTCTTGATCTCACTTTAAGTATTGTTTTCTTCAAACGCAGCATTCACTCAATGTAAAAGATATAAAGAATATTTCTTTATGGTAGTAGGTGTCTTTGCCCAAATATTTGCTTTTGTCTTGTCATTAAATATAAATGAAAGATAATGATCTAAGAAAATATTTATTACACAGCAAATCGATATGTTAATTGTACTTAGAAGCTACGGCAATATGTCACGATGAAAACTTCCTGTAAGCAAGTAGTCTGTCTGTGATAATTGGAGAATGGTACATGAGCGCTTTTCTACACGTTGGCCCTATCACTCGTGAACTACTACTTTCTCTACGATTTATTATGATGCTTCTTTAGAACAGGCTCACTTATCAATTACAGCTAAATCTACAACTACTGTGCCCATCTTAATCACAATATTAGTTTAGAAAGAATAAAAATTGAAGGTTCTAAATCTATAAAGTTCTTCATTCAGTAATGTTTCTCTTTTGTGTCATTTTTTTTACGTCCACTGTTTCAGCAGTGTATAAGTGGTTGTCTAAACCAAAGGTAAAATCAAAATAATTTAAAATTTTGAACTTACAGAAGTCAGATTTTTTGAAAGTTTAGAACTTTTAAATTTGCTACAGGTATTGTTTGCTTAAAATAAATACAACACTTTTTTTACTGGTATGGAATAACAATAAGTGGACTTAAATAAATTCGTGTATTTTAAACAGGTTGGTTATTTTTAGAGCAACTTAGCTATGTATAAAGCCCCCTTAATTGATAAGCTTGTTTTTCTTTCAATGGAAAGAAAAAAGTAATTATCCGCTGTATTTAACGTTTTTCCAAACTGTCGTACCCACTGATTCAAAAAACGGTTCGCTTTTGTAACCGATAAAAAGGTTAATTACGTCGTGATTACAATTACAGTGGTTTTCACTCAAGTTATCTCTCACTAAATGTTAAAAACTCTGTTAACTTATGAAATCCGCCCAAAACCTGATTCATAATCAAAACCAAATCCCGTCACTTTTATCTCTTATCACAAACCCAAAATCTCAGGAAAACGTCTCATTAAAATAATCGTTTTCCTTCGCTTCGTTTCATAATAATACAACTGCTTCGAGCGGTTCTTGTACTAGATTTTTATTTTAATTTATTAACCGCGTTAATTTGAAATAAAAAAAGACAGTCGCACTATACCTCCTGTTTAAGGCAAGTTCACATTAGTCGTTGTTCAAACCTCAACGTAGCCGGTGAACAAAAGTGAAAAGGCGCCAATCTTAAAATAAGTGACCTTAAAAGAAAGAAAGCTTGACCCTGCCCTACACAACAAAAGCGCGCCCACCTATTTTACAGTAATTTATTTAGGTCAGGGCCGTACTTATTGCGATTATGATTTTTTGCCTTGATCTTAGTAAATGTTAGGTGTGCTGTAAGTTGCAATTAGTTCGAGGTGCACAATTAGAAGTGTTTTTGGTGCTAGTGCTTCGAAATGAATGAAGGTGATTTACACTTGGCGAGGGCCATAGTGGCCAATGAGAAGATGTGCTCTGAGAATGGTTCTCCAGGGAGCAGCCCAACTCCTTTGAAAAAAACCGTAGTCGGGAAAGCTATGGAAAAATTAAACACTTTTCGGTGAGTTTATAAAAAGAAAAAGAAAACAAAGAAATTTTGTCTTGGTTGAATTAGCAATGATGGGCAAGATTCTGTCAAGCCCGGGTAGCTCAGTCGGTAGAGCATTGGACTTTTAATCCAAGGGTCCAGGGTTCAAGTCCCTGCTCGGGCGGCCTTCTTTTTTTTTCCTTTTGTTAATTTTTTCAAATTTAATTACATTTAGGTATAAATCATTTCATAACGCACTAGTTTCTCGTTATTGTGGCGCCTGAAACAATTTAGCATTTTATAATCGTTAGCATTGCTGAACGACAGATAGTGTTATAAATATGTAATAAAATTGGAATTATATCAATTAATTTGTTTAATTGATAAGAATTTGCATTTTTATTATAATGTAATGTGTGGTTGAATTGCCTTGTTGATGGTCGTAAAAATCAACCTTCGATAGCTCAGTTGGTAGAGCGGTGGACTGTAGTGGGAATAAACGTAGACATCCATAGGTCGCTGGTTCAAATCCGGCTCGAAGGAATTTTTTTTTTATCTAATAATAAATTAATTAGTATTTTAATGTAGTAATATTGTATTTGTTATCGTTATACCGCAAGATTATCATTTTTATTGATAACAGTTATCTAACGACGAAAGTGAATTAAACTTGAATATTTTCTGTTTTAAATATTTTAATTGCTATCAACATTGTGTTAACTTAAGTTTTCCTTTTGTTTCTACCATGGGCATATTTTACATTATTCCTGGTGTTTTGTTCAAATAACTTTGTTTTGAGGTCACAATACGTAGCACTGCTAGTGTAGTGGTATCATGCAAGATTCCCATTCTTGCGACCCGGGTTCGATTCCCGGGCAGTGCAGCCCCTTTTTTTTTCATTTGTTAAGAGTGGAAAATACGTTGGCAGAAACAGTATCTAATGGCGGCTTTTTTACACTGAACAATTTAAAACTGTCAAATACATAAACGTGAGCCAATAGACAAGTCTACCAACATAACTCTTTTTTTAACGCCTTTTTTGGATCATGTGATATTAATTTTTGGAAGAAATTGATTTACTTTCCCCTGTTAGCCGATTTTATTAGTCAAGTTTTAATGAGCAACTCAAGGTGAAACAATAAATAAGAGTAGCAATTAATTTTAACGATAATTTGCAATTTGTCACTAATTTAATGGTGGAAAGTAGAAAATAAATATGTTCGTTAAACCAAATAAATGTTGAAAAACAGACGATTTATCTAAAATATGTATTTAAATTAACATTAAATTATTCTGGAATTGTCGTTGATACTGCCAAAGGTCGCGTAAAAATAAAATGTCATTTCTTATGTAATCTCATTTCAATTTTGTAATTGTAAAGTGCTTCAGAGAGTGCTCCAAAAAATTATCAGTTCTTAGGTCATACACAGATTGGGCATAATAGTTCCTTTGGCGTTTTGTATGATCATCATAACTAGATCATCCGTCAGTTATGTCATTTAACGAGAAGTTGGTTTTAAAGTAATTATTTACGTTAAAACTATGACGAATTTCCATACTAGTACACAATACACGTCTCCAAATATGGTTTTCGTCATTGAGGGATATTTTTTGGTCATAAAATTTAAGCAACGATTATGTTACCTTATGAATACTTCTGTATTAAGTGTTGCATAACTTTAAATTTACTAGGAAAAAAAAATTCCGGTACCGGGAATCGAACCCGAGCCTCCTGGGTGAGAGCCAGGTATCCTAGCCACTAGACCATACCGGATTCTGATTAACTACTTCCTCCAAGCTGCTTTTCCAGTACAAATTGTAGACTTTTCGTTTTATTCATATTTATGTTGCTGTTATAACACATTTCTATTCTATTATAATCAACCTTTAAAAGTCGGTTTTTATCTTGAGCAAAAGTTCTCGATTCTTTCTGTATTAGGCAAACATGAAATCAGCAACAGAAACGGAATGTCAAATTTCACTAACCTTCTCTGGTTCTCGAACATTGGGCGTATTTTCGAACTTCAAAGTAGCAGGATAGTAGGAACACGAAATGAACAAGATAAATAAATGGGTTGATTTTAGGGTGTTCTGCTAAATAACAGGAACCTCAAACAAGTGCGATGGTGGTGTAATGGTCAGCATAGTTGCCTTCCAAGCAGTTGATCCGGGTTCGATTCCCGGCCATCGCAACTTTTTTTTTTGTTAACATCTATTTGACAGCTGTCAAAAACCGGGACCCTAGATTTATGAAACTTGTTTTTTTTTTATTTGAGCCCAAATTATTTTGTAACAAAAATATATATTTGCTTGATGATATCAGTCAAGGTCAAATTATAAATTTAGCATGGTGTTTACGTCATCAAAACGCTTAATTAACAATAATAGAGTGCCGTAAATAAACATGTTTGCACTGTTGCATTTTCAGTCCGTTTTCCTGCTGTCACTTGTCAGTTATCCGTCACCTGTCACCTGTCAAAAGTCCAAAATGACGTGTCTGTGAAAACTCTCAAGTCCTTTATAGTGTTTCATTCCGTGTGTTTGTGTGTGGGGTGTCCCTTTTTGCCACGTCCTTACTTCCTTGGCACGCCCCTGGTTCTCTATTCCGTCAAAATGTCAATATGTTATACCTAACCTAAATCCAACCAAAATAAACCTTGTCCTACGCTATGATGGCGTCTCTGTGGGCTGGTTCGGACGTGGATTTGTCAATTTTGCATCAATGCAGGAAAGCCGACAGGTTAGAATTCAGAGTGGCCTGCTTGCATAAGCAGAAAATTACAGATTCGGTGTGCGAAGGCGAAATTCACAAAGTCAGGCAACGTAGAAGGCGGTCAGGCACTTGGCCGTAAGTTAATTCATGTTTAATAAGTAACAATACCATACAAAAGGGGTTAAAAACCATGGTGGCATATCATGTAAGGTTAAAACCATTCGTGCAGGCTTTTGAAGCCATCCGGTATGGTCTAGTGGCTAGGATACCTGGCTTTCACCCAGGAGGCTCGGGTTCGATTCCCGGTACCGGAACATTTTTTTTCCCAATTTTTAGTATTCAGTAAACCTACGCTTTCCATTAAACAATTCTTTAAAACCTCGCGATATAAATCTGCGGTTACCATCTATTTCTAGACACTTTGAACACAGACATTTTGAGAGTAGTCACGATGCATAACAGTATTTCGCGATGTGTGAGCATGTTAGATACGAAGTCCATCAAGTTGTGTTTTTTTTTAGTTATATGTATTTTTTATTTATTGTTTACATTTCAGGAGGACGAGGTCTTTGAACGCCCCGTCACCGATACAACAATTTGGACCATGTGGTCGCATCATGAAAACATCCGCTATGGTCATGTAAGTACTAATTATATTTTAATGCATGTTGTAGTCACGTTAGATAAAAAAAAAAATGTAGGAAGTACAGAATGTTGTGTTGCATAACTTTGTCCGTGTAGTAGGGGACCCTGCAGTTTTTTTTTTGTATGTTGATTGTTCTATTATCAACTTATCAATGATGACATGACAACAAATGTACAACTGTTAGTTAGTTGTCCTTGATTCCGTCGCAGCGTACTGAAATGCAAGCGAAAAATTTATTATTAACAATTATTTTCAATTGTTTGTGATTACAGATTCCTGTTGGACGTCCTTACTATTTTCTATTTATACAAATTAAACCATATAAATTTACTACGTCGTAAATGTAAATTGACTTTCAAGATAGATTCTCTAACTCAACAATAAACCCCAAACAATAACACGTGACCAGAAGTAGAAATTCATTGTAATTACTAATTATATAACGTTTACGTCACGTTAAGGAAGAGAAATTACTCTGTCGATAATACACGTGCATCCCAACTGAAGTCCAATTTGACTAAGTTTATCTCCGATTGGAGGTCATCGTAGAATAGTGTTCATTTTTATCCTGTTTAATTGCCTATTTTCATTCGAAACCGAAAGAATCGAGACCCTGAGTTCAATGAAAATATCAATAATTCACGCACTGTGATTCCGCGCACCAGGATCTTGTTGGATGAGTAGTCAAATATTACAAAACTTGTTAATTGAAAGTTTGTTAATAAAATAAACAAAATCATTGATTTAGCAAAAAAAATTCACACTTTATTGGATTCATTATAAATTCAATACCTGCAACGACCTACCTCACATTTCTTGTTTGCATAACGCAAAAATATTATAAATTTAAATTATCTTTGATTCAACGTCAAACTGAGTCAAAAGTGAGGTTAACACATGGCATTTCCAAGTTGTCAAGTGTCACTTTTATAATTTTTCTTACTAAGACTATAAAACGCGAAATTTGAGAGTAAAAATTCAACGGCTGATACGATCTACCTTATATCTTTTATTGACACAACTCAAAAATATAACAATCATATTTCCGCGGAAATAATCGACACGTTATCTTTGATTTAACGTCAAACTGTCTAATAAGTGAGGTTAACATATGTCATTCGCAAGTTGTTAAGTGTCACTTTTAATAATTTGTCTCATTAAGACTTTAAAGCACGAAACTTGGGACGATAATTTTTATATTTTGATTTTGTGGTAAACTAAATATTATGCTAAATTTATTCTAAGTCTAAATTCCGTAACTGAAACGACCTACGTTAATTTTTTATTTTTTTCATGTTGCAAAAATAAAAGAAACTCAAATTTCCTACTAAAACTTCAAACTGAGATATTCTCAAGTCGTGAAGTGTCTTTAATCATTTTTCTTACTGAAGATTCCGAGGCGCGAAATTTGAAAGTCATAATTTAAAAACTATATGAATTTTACATTCTGTCTATGACAACAATTACAATACTTTTCATTATCACATTGGACGAAATACATAAAACATGAAATTAATAATTTATGTGAGTAGCGACTCTTTAATTTGAAGTTGCGATAACCTTGAGACAGTTAATTTTATTTTAACAAACTAAGTATTATTAGTTCTTTCCAAAAATTCTAAAGCAATGACTAAGTGTTCGAAATAATCTATTCGGGATACATAAAACAGGCATTTCGAGTGATTCAGACAGAAATTCGGCAGTTTGACTAAAAATAGTTAGATGAATGCATTTGGTTCTAATTTTGTTATTGTATTATTGCTGGGTAGTGACCTCTTTAATAGTCTTTTTTACTGTAGCAAATAAAAGAGATGTGTGAATAGGCTTTAGAATTCGAAATATGTTGGTAGCTGTTGTACTTTGACAGTTTGAGATTAACGTTCACCGAGGTCATTGTTGACATATGACAAAATCGATGAATAGCAGTGATACCAACTCTAAAAAGAAATCAAGGTCCACTAAATAGCAATTATTTGAGTGTCATTGTCTTGAAAATTATTCATAAACAACTACTCGTGGGCTTTAGAATTTTAAATGTGTTGGTAGCGGTGACAGTTTGAGTTTGATGTTCATTGAGGTCACCGTTATCATGTGTCAAAAATCGATGAATAACAGTGCTACCACCTTTAAAAAAATCCACTCTATGTCAATTGTTTCGGTGTGATTGTGGTCTCAAAAATTATGCATAAACAACTCGTCGACTTGTTTAAAATATTTTCTTGGCTTGTTCTACTTTATTCGTCTGTAAAGATAAGTTAGTTGTTTAAACATCTTAAATTGAAGGCCACTCGGAAATTACAATAAACAGATGATAATTGTGTTTATGTTTGGGTTTTTTATGCTCTATAGGTAAAATTTCTACTTTGGCAATTGATGACGAAACGTTTTTCAATTTTTCCCACGGAATTTACCAAACAAAGAACGGAAGTCGCTTATGGTTGTCATAACAATACCAGCCGTTCATTCTAGAACACCTACGATTTGTGAGAGTCATTAATAGTAATTATCAAAAAATCGAAAATCCTTTAAGTACTACAGTCAGCAGTCGTTAGCAAACGTAATCCACACCTGCAAAGTCACGTCCCCTTCCACTCAGTTTCCACAGGATCGTACCGACACTCTTCTCATTTTCCACGTAACGTTCTATAAATTTCGATTGCCTTAATCCGACCCTGGAGTGTTTAATTTTTTATCGATACCGCCGGAGGTCACTCGACAGCCGACTCGTGCGTGCGAACATCACTCAAATTTTATTCCTATATCTGTACGGTCGCGTAGTACTTAAGTACTTAACTTTTCGAAAAGAAATGTCACCGTCGCAACGCGATAAGTGCCATTTCGGTTACATCTAGTCATTTTCTTACTCATTTCGTATTATTAGACTGTGATATTTTGTGAAAATGGTGGCTAACGGTACTGTGATTTGCGGCCCTTTTGGCGACGACAACAACAATAATTGCGCCATGAAGAAATATCAATACAGGTTTGCATTTAATTTAGTTTTGTCGTTAACGAGGAAATTTTAATTGGTAATCGATGAATTGATTATTTCGTAGCCTTGAAAATGGGTTTGTTTCCAGGACCATTCAAGATCCGGCCAGTCAAAGATTGACTTGGTACAAACCACCGTTGACAGTTTTAGTCATCAAGAAAGTCAGAGATGCGTCTGTGCACTTGCCTTTTGTGCAGCTGGTCCAGTGGCTTATCGAGGTTTGTGTCTTTTCTGTTTTTCTGTGTGGTTGATTAGGTTGCACGGTATCGTCACGTTGCTGATAATGGTTTGCATCAATTTGTGTTGGCGGGATATTAAATCAACAAGAAAATATTAGGTTTGCTTATCAGAGGGGACACCGCACTGCCACCAACGAGAAAATAAAAAAAAAACTAAAGTCCATATTTGCCCCGAGATTAAAAAGTAATGAAACCGAGTTCTATAATTGGGACAGAAACAAAAGCGTAGACTTCAAATGTTCTCTGTTTATTTTACTTTGAAGCGACCTTGATTTTGCTAGATTGATCTCTTTGACTTCAGGAGAAGCGGATGCTCGTCTTTGTGGAAGCCGCGGTCCTCGACGAGCCTCTCCTCGACGGATACAACGCTTTTACCACGATTAAGGACAAACTCATGACATTTCGCGACGGCAAAGACGATCTCACCGACAAAATCGACTTCATCATTTGCTTAGGCGGGGACGGCACTCTTCTCTACGCAAGCCATCTTTTCCAACAATCCGTGCCTCCCGTGATGGCGTTCCACCTTGGTTCACTAGGATTCTTGACTCCTTTCCAATTCGACAACTTCCAGGAGCAAGTTAACAACGTCCTGGAAGGTAACGCCGCTTTGACTCTCCGAAGTCGTCTCCGATGCATCGTGATGAAAAAAGGAGACGACGAGAAGAAATCGACGAAGCAACCGACGAATCTCTTAGTTCTCAACGAAGTCGTGGTGGACAGAGGACCATCACCGTATTTATCAAATATCGATCTGTTCTTAGATGGGAAACATATTACTTCAGTTCAAGGAGATGGCCTGATTGTTAGTACGCCGACGGGAAGTACCGCCTATGCGGTGGCGGCGGGGGCTTCGATGATCCATCCGAGTGTCCCGGCGATTATGGTCACGCCGATTTGTCCCCATTCACTGAGTTTTAGGCCCATTGTGGTCCCCGCGGGGGTGGAACTGAAGGTAAGGGAATATTCTTTTGTTATGAAAGTTCGCATGTAGAGGTCGACTGATAAAGAAACAAACAAGTGTGCTGTTTATAAAAAAGCTCGACTTTCTTATTCTGATCTTACGGTTCATTCAGATATCGGTTTCGCCCGATAGTCGCAATTCCGCCTGGGTGTCTTTTGACGGCCGAAATCGCCAAGAACTCTTACACGGTGACAGGTAGGTCCTCTCTTTCGGCCTACCATCACCACCGTTCCGGCAACATGAAATGTACACCTATTTTTTGCAGATAACGCCCAACGCGGAAGCTCGCAGTTCAGCCTACGTCTGTTTCGACGGTAGACATCACCAAGAACTTAAACCTGGTGATAGGTGTGTGTTTTTTTTTGGTTGCATTGGCGGTGGTGGTGGCGCTTTTCTTATTATTGTGACTTGTACTATTTTCACACTTTGATTGTAGTTTAAGGGTGACAACATCGATTTACCCAGTTCCGAGCATTTGTGCTCAAGATCAGATTTCCGACTGGTTCGATTCTCTGGCTGAGTGTCTTCATTGGAACGTGCGGAAACGACAGAAACATCTCGATGAATTGACGGATTTGACGCATTCGAGTTCGAACGATACTTTGGATTCGTTGGAACAAGCCGAGTTCATAGAGAAAGATAGCTAAGGCGGTTTTTAATAAGCAATATTGTTGAGGTTGGAGGGAACTTGCCTGGTTGCACAGTTTGTGGTTCCCCATTGTGTCTCTCTTTTGATGGAAACGTGATAAATTTATTAGTTCGTATTTTTGTATTTTTAAAGCTCAGGTTAGGGTATTTAGTACTTAGTTTTTAAAGTTTTTCTATTGTTACCGATCATGTTTTATGTATATACAAAGAGTGCACATCGAATTGGACCAATTGAGCGTGCCAATTTATTTATTTTGTATTTATAGCACGTTTGAGAAAATTTAAAAAAAAATTGTTGGGATATTAAAAGACGAGTTGCATTTTTAAAACTGGTTTTATTTCGGAAGCAAACGCGTCAATTAAAGTGAGGTTATGCAACTTGCGATACAAGATGTATTGTTGGTTGCCTAACACACAACAGAAATAACGTTCTTTTAAACTAGTTTTTTCTTCAGCTAATGATGATAAAAAGAGAGTAACACACTGACACAAATTTTAAAGACAAGCTGAGGATCTTTTAATAGCGAATAACTTAAACTGTCGTTGTCACCGACCTGTCAATTTGAACACTCAACTCTTTCAAAATTCCCCATGGCGAACCTCCACGCTAAGAAAGTTCTCCAGTACAAAGAACGTTTTAAGAAAGAAGCTGAGGAACTTCTACTCGTAGGTTTCCCGGCCACGATTCTCAGACTCAATGCTTTAATAGCAGCTCCGAAATTCAGAAAAAGAGACTTTACAGACATGCACAGTTCCACCGCCTCAGACACCGGTCTAGACAAAGGTGATTCTCCTTTTCCTCCTTATAAAAGACAGAAATCTGATGACAACGTGTCGCAGACGAAAATCTTTGCTCCTTTTTTCCAAAGCAACAAGTTTTTGATAGATCTGATCGAAACTGTGAAACCTCACATGATCAAACTCGTCGAAGATGCTAAAAACATGAAAATGTGGATCTCCTACATGATTCCCAAGATCGAAATAGGGAATAATTTTGGTGTGGAAATTCAAGAAGAGACTTTAGTCCTCGTTCATGCAGTTGAAACTTTCGCAGCTTTGTTCTACGGGAGGATTTCGAGTTATTTCAGTTCTCGGGGGGAAATTATTAAGAATATCATGAAATACCCAAATGTTGAGGATTACAAGAGAGCTGTGCAAGAACTGGATGAGAAAGAATACGTCTCTTTGTGTTTAGTGTTGGCCGACATTAGAAATCATTACTGTTCTTTACATGACGTGTTCCTGAAAAATCTAGACAAGTTGAAGGCGCCCCGACCCCAACCACCTTTAGATTCTTTATATTAAAACACGAAAAACTGTAAAATTTGTTTATTAAATTAACAAAAACTAACTTAGAACGGTTTCTGAACACTATTTAAATGAGAATCGGAGCGGTTAAATCGCCCGATTGTCCCATATCTATCAACAGTCGCCTCGCACTTTACTTCAAAATATTTACAAATTTCCCGAACGGCACTGTGTCCAGCGATGTTGGACAAATCGTGCATCGAACGTGCACGTTTCGTCGCCACAGCAGTCTTACAAGAAACATCTTCAGTACTTCGAACTTTCCGACCTAGTTTACATAACGATTCAAAAAGGATGAGTTTTTCTTTAACTGGGACGTAGTTCTCGGAATTCTGACACTTTTTGAACAAGTTTTCGATGGTTCGTTCTTCGTTGATGATTTCGTTGTTATTGCCGATGCAGACCGTGCACGGGGAGTCTACTGGTTCTATGTAATTCGAGTTGCAGTCTTTGTTGGTAGGTTTTTGTCCCCAGTAGTTGGCGAGGGTGAAAATATCTAGGTACTTTACGTCGTCGAGGGGAGTTTGGCGGATTAGCTCGATGGCTATGGTCTTCACCCAGGCTTCGAAAGAACGGTCATTAGCAGTCTGGAAAAAAATGACATGATTCTCTACGCTTGTTTATATTGTAACAATAAAAAAGATATAAAGTTTGTCCCACAAAAAAGTTATTGACAGCGTGTTATCTCTATTAAGGTTAATATTCAATAACTTAAGTTTAGATTTTCGTTTCCGTTCGTGTTTGGCAGTCTCGCTGTTATTTTCATGTTTTTCTTACACGCTCTGATGATAATCGCCGAAAAATACAAGATAATAATTTAGAAAATGATACAGTAAGTGATGGCGTTGTCACTTTGGCAATGTGTTATTATTTAAGGACCTGCAATCATGTCGCGAAGGTCAGACCACGTTTTGACGGTCATTATTTTTTTTCATTCTTTAGTTTTAAGTAAATAAAATTATTTTCTCATCAAGAATTATTAAATATTATGATTTCGGTGTTTTAGAGCAACAAAATGGTAAGTTTTGCAGACGTGACCGTGGAAATTTCGAAATTGAGTAACCACATCGAATTGACCTCAAGTTGAGAGAGTGGGGATGAAAAATAAAAAATCTAGTCAAATAATTAATTAATTACGGTTTTTTTGAAAAAGTTATAAATTTCGCAAAGAAAAGAAACTGAGGTTTTTGTACGAAAAATCAGCGTTTTTTTTTAAACTTAAATTGGCATATTTTCGTTCAACGCTAAATTTTTCAATATAATTTTTTCTGTAAATTTTGCGCTTTTATTTTGGTCTGAGTGGCGCACGTTATGAACACGATCAAAAAATATTGTCGACTTACATTCGCATTTTTTAACAAATAACTGCAAAAAGTGAGTATTGGTTTTTATTTTTATTCGTATTCACAAATATTTGATTGACAAATTTACTTAATGAACATTCTTTCTTGAAGCATCAAACAGCGTACTAAACTCTTTGTTACCAGAGGAATTTTTTTTCTCACGTTATTCTCGTTGCTTTGTATTGGTCTTTTATTTTTTGCTAGGAACATTAAGAAAAGAATATTTTTGGATCGAAGGAGAAATTTCTGTTTAATTTTGCAATCCAAAATTTCTGGAAACTAATAAAAAACTTACAAATTGTCCTTGGAGCAAATTGTTTGCTACCTCATCAAAAATTTCTCGACGTCTCTGATCAATAATGTTTCAGTATTTATTTCAGTTTTGTTTAAAAGACCTTCATTTGTCACAATCGTAAAGTTAAAAAAAAAAAAACATTTTTTTAACATTCAAAATGTTGAAAAAATTGATTTTGGTCATCGACGACACTAGAGTTTTCCGCAGACTGAAAAAAAAAGGATGAAACAATTAAAATAAAAACCAAACAAAATATGGGAATTTAAGTACAAAAATTCTAATTTCTCGTCGAAAGAATTTCGGGGTTTTGATATTTTTTTTCACGAAACAACTTTCTCTGAAAAGCTTAAATTATTTTTTTATTGTGAATCGGACAAGGTTTTTTATTCCCCGTTAACTCAATTATTCTAATGTTAATTTGATTGCGAGAGAACGCGAACGTAATTCTATCAGGAATTCGCCTTGTTTTAATATTTGGGTTATTTACAAAAAAAAATAATCTTCAAATTATTGGACGTTTGGATTATGGTAATCAAATTTCGTGCCAGTTTGTTATTCCAAAAAAACACGTACAACATAATCCAAAGATACGAGCCTATATAACCGGGAGATAGCCCCCATTTCCGATACTCCCAATCTGTATTCACTCAAATCACGTCACCATGATTTGGGAGAAATTCGTTTTATTTCTGGTGGCACTGTTGGTATCACCATCAGCCGTTTATGGTAATTCTGTATTAATATATTACAAGAAGTTAATGTGAGTTTTAGGTCAACTTGACAATCCTCTGGCTACACTGCCGTTTAGATTTCGATATGGTCCAGTGGTGATACCACTAATTGTCTTATTTCTAAGAGCTCTTGGACCCTTCGGATCAATTCTTCTGGCTTTTCTGCGCCGACCGTTCGTCTCCCCAGGGCTTGTTTTCTTTAAGGAGGTTCTCCGAAAAATAGTCCAAAGCATAGATCCAATTTTGCCTCAATTGGTAAACTTGCTAATTCTCCCGTTGGAAGGGTTACGAAAACTCCTGAAGGCAATACCTAGAGTTCTAACCGTGGGCGCAATAACACCAATAGCAGGACCTTTGAGGCCTCTCCTGCTGAGAGTTCTGACACAAGGATCAATTGATAGGTATTTGTCTGGAAAAAACCTATCAATCCGTACATTGCTTCTAAGTCTGTTGATTCTTTTGGCGTTTAAAAGTGTTCTGCCGTTGCCTTTTGCTGGAATATTGCAAGTGTTTCGGACTGTGTTAGAACTCATAGCTGTGTTACCATTATGGGTGCCTTTGACGACTTCTCTTTCGAATATACCGCCAATTGCTATGTTGATAGCGCCTACCATAAGTTTCACGAAGAGGATTTTATCACCGACGAACTTTATTCCGAGAGGGTTATCAATATTGCTCATTGTTCGAGTGCTCTGTTTATTGGCGATTTTACCTGTTGTGCTTACTCGGTTGGTGTCTCCATTTTTACCGACTCAGTTAGCACCTTTAATAGTTCCTCTACTACTGTTAGCATTGTTACTTCTGTCATCTACGATTGCGCCCGCGTTGAACTGGCTTGGACCGTTGTTTGTCCTTCTTCTCCCCAGAATATTACCAGAACTTCCAGCTATCCTTAACAGCCCATTACGTTCACTAGCACCGTTACTACCAAATATTCTCCCGTCTCTCGTTTCTCGAGTGCTTTCCTTTACACTGAAACCACTTAAACCCCTTATCTTCTTTTTGCTACTGATTCCAGTTCTAGTTCCATTGTTAGGACCCTTAGCACCGATTTTGGCTCCAGTTTTACCCTTGGTGGTGGCCTTCCTGCCCTTGATTTTGGCACTCCCCACACCACTGGTTCCTCTTTTGCTTCCCTTTTTGTTACTTCCTGCGGTAGGTCCGTTGGCACCAATAGTAGGTCCATTCCTACCAGTACTAGGAATAATTCTGTCATTTATCTTGCCACTTTTGAAACCGTCTTTGAATTCACTTTTACTAGCTCCTGCGTTAATACGAATAGTAAGAATCATACGTCGATTGCTAGGGCCTTTGCAACCAGTTTTAGGTCCAATCCTTCCATTATTAGCACCATTGCTGCCTTTGATTTTGTCCCTTCCAGCACCATTACTGCCTGTGTTGCTTCCTTTGCTTTTGCTTCCCGTGTTAGGCCCATTAGCACCAGTTTTTGGGTTGTTACTAGGAGTACTTTTGTCATTTATTCTTCCACTTGTGAAACCTGCGTTGCTTCCTCTTTTACTAATTCTAATATTTGGTCGAATTATACCGATTCTAAGGCCATTGTTATTACCACTGCTACCACTGTTGACCCCAAGAGTGCCGTTGTTGGTGTCCTTGATTCTACCTTTGCTGCCTTTGATTACATCTCTTCCGGGACCGTTATTACCTATTTTGGTTCCGTTGTTCCTATTTCCAGTGTTAGGTCCTCTAACACCATTTGTGGGACCTTTAATAGGAATACTTCTTTCGTTTATTCCTTCACTTTTAAAACCATTTTTGTTTCCACTATTGTTAATTTTGTTCACTCCTGGGCTACGATCATTACTACCTCTCCTGCTACCATTGTTGCTACTTCCACTATTACCCCTTCTAGGCCCTTTTCTACTTCCTGTTCTGTTACTCCCTGCACTAGTAGGATTATTAGGGGCCGGAATTCCAGCGCTAGGACCATTGATATCAATTTTGCGTCCCAAATTGCCGCGTTTGTTATCACTTTTAGGTCCATTTGCATTGATTCTAGGTCCGATATTATCCTTGCTGCGCCGAATTGGAGGTTTAATCCCGTTGCTTGCACCTTTACTACCAATCCTGCCGTTACTGCTACCAGTTCTACCTTTGATTTTGTCCATCCCAAAGTCATTGGTACCTGTTTTGCTTCCACTGCTACTAATTCCTGTACTAGTTCCTCTTTTACCAATCTTACTTCCGCTAGTAGTACCAATACTTCCCTTGATACTACCTTTGATTTTAGTACTTCCAAAAGCGGGACTTCCCTTTGTACTTCCACTGTTCCTGCTTCCGGTATTAGGTCCTTTAGCACCCGTTGTAGGTCCACTCCTAGGAGTTTTCCTTTCAGCTTTGAAACCTGTTTTGATACCACTTTTACTAATTCCGCTCTTACCAGTCTTACTTCCGTTAGTAGTACCAATACTTCCCTTGATACTACCTTTGATTTTAGTACTTCCAAAAGCGGCACTTCCCTTTGTACTTCCACTATTCCTGCTTCCGGTATTAGGTCCTTTAGCACCCGTTGTAGGTCCACTCCTAGGAGTTTTCCTTTCAGCTTTGAAACCTGTTTTGATACCACTTTTACTAATTCTGTTCGGACCAGTCCTAATTCCACTACTAGTACCACTGCTTCCTTTTATTCTGTTAGCTCCAGCGCCAATACTACTTCTTTTGCTTCCTATTTTACTATTTCCTGTTCTAGGGCCTTTAGCACTAGTGTTGGGGCCATTATTAGGACAACTCGTTCCTGTATTTCAAAAGCTTCTAAAACCATTAGCGCTGCCTCTGTTGCTACTTCCTTTACTGGGAGCTCTAGGACCCTTTTCAGCAATTCCAAGCCAATTATTGGCACTCTTGGCGCCCCTAGCACCTCTGGTACCTTTACTCGCATCTCTAGCACCCTTACTCGGACTACTGACACCAATACTAGCTCCAGTCCTAGCGCTTGTATTTTTCATTCTGCGTCTTGTACGACGATTACTCACTCCAATCCTGGGACTTGTGAGCACCATTCTAGGACCTTTACCGTTAATTTCGGCGTTACCACTAATAGCTCTACCTTTACTTCTTTCTATTCCCGCACCATTGATACCCATTTTGCTCATTCTGTTACTGCTTCCCAAAATGGGTCCACTGGCAGCCGTTGTAGCTCCACTTCTAGGAGTTTTCATTTCATTTGTCTTTCCATTTGTGAAAAATGTTTTGCTACCGCTTCTAGGAATTCCTGCACTAATTCTGTTCGGACCAGTCCTGATTCCACTACTAGCACCACTACTACCTTTTATTCTGTTAGTTCCAACGCCGATACTACTCATTTTGCTTCCTATCTTACTATTTCCTGTACTAGGGCCTCTAGCACCGGTGGTGGGACCATTATTAGGATTGTTCGTTTCTATCTTTCGGAAAGTTTTAAAATCATTACTTCCTATTCTACTTCCACTGTTCCTGCTTCCGGTATTAGGTCCTCTGGCACCCGTTATAGGTCCGTTCCTAGGACTTTTTCTTTCATTTATCCTATCAGTTGCGAAACCTTTTTTGGCAACAATTTTACTAATTCCTGTACTGATTCGGTCATAAGGAGTCTCGATTCTACGATTAGTACCACCGCTACTTTTAATTCTGTTAGTTCCAGCACATATACTATTCCTTCTGCTTCCTGTTTTACAATATTCTATACCAGAGCCTTTAGCACCAGTGGTTTCTGTCTTTCACAGACTTTTACGACGACTAGTGTTGCCTCCGTTGCTATTTTCATTACTAGGATCTCTAGGACCCTTTATAGCAATATTAACACCCTTCCTGACACCCCTAGCACCCTTACTAGGTTCCTTGGTACCAATAATAGCAATCCTAGGATTGGAGCTAGCACTTTTAGGGTTCCTGTTAAGCCTTCTTCTAGGACTACTAAGTCCATTCCTAGAACTTGCTGGCTCCAGTGCAGGACTGTAACGTTTGCTGTAATTAGTATCTCGTTTTCCATCAGATTTGCTACACCTAAAATTCACTTTTAGAAATCTTTTAAAGAGTTCTTATTATTGCAACAAATGAATATGTTGTAGCAGTAGTAGAGGAAAAATTGTAAATAAATTGTAAGAATAAAGTGTAATAAAACATGACGGAAAGTGAAATAAATGTTTTAATAAAATAAGAGAAGTGATAAATTAGTTATAGTGCTTACAAAAGAGCGAATCTGCATCCACCAACTGTGTAAATTTCTTTTACCTATTAGGACTGTAATTTTAGCTAGAACTGTTGTAAATAAAGTGAAACTGTGAAATTGGTGAACTAATTCGCAGAATATCTACTTGTGTTTTCTCTCTGGTGATCCTCAGAAAATCTTGGTTTCAAAATGATCTCATTCTTGAATAGAATAAGAGGATTAAAAGATCAAGCGGGATTCCGACAAAAAACCTGTGTAAATTTTCCTACTTGCTTTACCAAGAAGCAGAATATTCTTGGTCCTCAAAACCCAACTTAAAGGCTTCACGCAGCTACAAAATTTAAGAGCAGCAGAATTGGATTTCCCGGTAATCAAGACAAAAAAAATCGTGCTTACTTCTAAATTCTAAATTCTAAAAACACGTACAGAATTATCTAGAAAATCAATGGTACCACCGCAGCTTCATAAAACTTTTCAGACCAGCTACTTTCAGGAACCCGAAAATGGGTTATACTATTAATGGTGTTGCTGTCACCAAACCTTGTGCCAGGTTTTTTGTTTTTAGCAACCTTAAATTGTAATTTCAGGCCAAAACAACCCTTTAATAATCTCCATCGTTAAGCCGGGCAGGTACTGCTCATACCAATTTTCCAGATGGTGTCCCAAGCTAGTGTTATGACACATTTTCCGTTGTCGTTGAGAGTTCGTGGCTTTCTTCGACAGCTTGTTTTTTTACTCTATCGATCGGACATTTTTAGGCGTCTTGGATCTTTTCTGCAACTCTCTAAAACAATTTTCCGATAGATTACGAGATTTCTTCTCACGGTTTCGCTCTTTTCTTCGCTTTCTCCGACGCACTCCGTCGCTGTTAAGACGCCTTGGCTCTTTTCTTCCAGAACAATTAGGATGATTGCTAACTTAAGCGCCTTGGGTCACTTTTATGGGACTCTGAGACTATTTAACATAAAATTACGAGAATTGTTCTCACGGTTTCGTTCTTTTCTTAGTTTTCTTCGGCGTTTCGCGTCGCTGCCTGTAGGGAGATTCTTTAGGAGATTACTAGAAAAGACTGCGAGACTTTTAGGTCTCAATCGAATTTCAAGTGGTTCTTCGAAATGTAAGAAATGTTTAAATGTTCTTCAGGATGCAGTAAGAAATATTTTGAAGATTTTAACAGTTTGTGAATCTTGGTACTGATTCAAAAATATACGTTGGAAGAGCTTTGTGGTTTTGATGAGCATGTAATTTAAGTCTGTCTTTGTAAAAATGCTAGTTAATCTTGAGAACATTATTGTATGATGGGAAACAGAAGAACACTTTCTTAGGAATTGCAGGGATTTGATTGCAACAAAAAAGAAAAGCAATAAATTAGCAAATTAACGATGAACAATAAACTGATGTTTGATGACTCCGACAGGTAAATTATGTTAGTTTTTTCTCATACAGACATTTTACGACTTGTAGATTACAAAATGACCAGGCTGTAAATACAAGCGACGATGTAGATAAGATTTCAGGCACAGAAAAAAATATCTGCGATTCCAATTTTAGGTTGCTATTTTTGATTTGTGAACTGTGCCAAATTAGAAAATTACAGAGCAGAAAAGAGCAATTTTAGAAATATCAGTTTTAGGAAAGACCTAAAAAGGTAAAATTTATTATTCTTGATATGTTTTTAACTCTGCTTAATTCAGTCAATTTATTTTTAAAAGGGATCAAAAATTTACATTTGTTTTTATTAAAATCCACACCTCTGGTGGTTTGAGTGTTGAGCAATGAAACTTCCGGACGCTACTATAATATTTTTGATATGGTTATCTACTGTGCTAAATTACAAAATTATACAAGCAAAAAAGACAAAATTTAGAAATACAAAACTTTTATGACGAGTTAAAAATATCGATTTTTTTAATAAAAACCGCAAACTCTGGTAGTTTCTTCATAATTTTTTTATAGAAATTATTATTTTTGATTTGCTTGTTGACTCTGGCAAATAACAAAATTATAGAGCAGAAGAAAGAATTTGTTTTTTTATTTTTTTATTATAGCCTATAACTCTGGTTGTTTGAAATTTGTAGCAATAAAATTTGCAGACTTTACTACCATTGAATTACTCATTAATTGTACTTAATTACAAAATTATAGAGCAGAAACGATAAATTAAAAAAAAAAAAAATTTTAGAATGAACCAAGAATTTGCAGCCTTTTTTATAAAAACTTCTAATTCTGCGGGTTTTATCATTACAGCAATGAAACTTGCGGACGCTACTATATTTGATATGGTTTGCATCTACTGTGTAAAACTACAAAATTACAAAGCAAAAAAAACAAATTTGAAAAAAAAAACTTTTGGGCCAAACTAAAAATATCGAACATATTTTATGACAACCTAGAACTTTGCCAATTTTTATGTGGCAACAATCAAATTTTTGTAGATTACTAGTTTCGACTTGGTTATTAACTGTACTAAATTACAAAATCATAGAGTAAAAACACAAATTTTAGAAAAATTTTATTTGTAGGACGAACCAAAATTTTCAACATTTTTTATTTACACCTGTAACTCTAGTAGTTTTAACGTTATAGCAACCAAATTTAGGAAAGTTATTACTTTTTACTTGTTTATAAGTAGGCACTAAATTACAATTTTATGGACCAATAACACAAATATTAAAAAAAATATATTGGACGAGTCAAAAATTTGTAACATTTTTTATTAAATCCAGTAACGCTGTGTTAATTAAATTTGAGGTCGCTATAGTGTGCTACTAACAACTGTGCCAAATTACAAAATTATAGAGCAAAAATGTTAAACTTTGATAGTTCTGTTTTAAGAGCGAATCAAAATTTTTCAACATGTTTTCTGGAAACATGGAACTGTGACGGTTTTTTGGAAAAGTTAGTGCTTTTGATTTGATTATTAATTGTGCCAAATTACAAAGTTGTAAAGCAGCAGGAACAAATTTTACTCATGTATAAAGAAGAATGTCATAAAAAAACAAACAAAATCTTGTTGACTTGTTTTTGGGTTAAAAAAAAAAATGAAATCTCCAAGAGAAAACTTCCCATTGTAAGCTTTAAAAGTGGGACGCTTTATCTATGTACATAACTCCTGTAAATCTTGTTGCAGAAATGCAAAATTCCGACACTCACAAATTCTTTATTACCTAAGCAACAACGATAACTATTATCAGTTACGATCTAACGAACGAGCAACTGCAATGACATTTATTTTTACCCATAAAATGATCTCATCAGATAACACTATTAGAACGTCATTCCATATCGCAACAAATCACATTCCAAAAATGTGCCCGTTACAGATTATCATTATTTCCTTTCCAACGTTGCGATATTTCCCTTATTTCACCTTCCCACAGCCAATTTACCCGATTTTAGTCTAGTAATGAGGCAAGTATGCGTTGTGCAAGTAATCACTGGCCTTGCACACCAGAATGCAAGAAATGTCGTAGGACGCCACTTGCATAACAATCAGATTCTTACTTGGATTGTCAAAACCACGTTCTGTCCTCTTCGTAAGGAAAGACTGTTTGGTAACGCTCCAGCTTGAAGACTCAGATGTCTTAGAGGAAGACGTAGAGCTGTGGGAGCACCGTCACCGTGGCATCCAGAAATCTGCAATTGTCCGTTGCGAATGACTGCCCTCCGTGGCCACCATTTCTTGTCAGTAGCAGTCCGAACCAGAAGGTCGCCTAGCAAATAAACAAAAGTGTTAGATGTGGGTAGGACCGGAATCAGACGAATTACGTCACCAGGAGAGAGCAAGATTTCGTTCTAATTAACACACACAGGAAATTAAACAATAAATTTATTAGTTATTAGCCATAAAGTGGAAGGGGTTGAACTTTCGATTTCTCGTTGTTTTGTGGGAATTTTCCAAATTTGAGACTTTGATCGTTTGCAAATCAATAACAGTTGAAATTCCTACGCAGAAAACTCATTGCCACGTCCAATATTCCGAAAACCTGTATTATCAAAATCGACATGGTCGGACCAAATATGGGCCCCAAATTTTTTTGTGTTGGCTGCGTGCCTAAAATGGAGGGCACCGAGGTCACATTTCTGTTACTTCTTCAGCTAATTACGCAAAAAATCGTAATTACATCTCAATCTCGCCCAATTTGCAATTATAATCAGTTATCAGTAATGGTAAAATAATGAGAATGTTGCAACAGTGGAAAACACGTGTTCACTCTGAAGACGCAACAGGAATAATTCATCCAATATTTTGTTTGGGATTAAGCGTCGTGGACACCTGTTAGTGTTACGACAGAAGAGGAAAAACAAGAAGCAAGGTCAATGTCGAGTGATCTTGTCCTTTATTTTAATGGGCTAATTTGCACATTTCGTGATTTGTTGAACAACAATGCGACTTTTGCTTTTGTTTGGAATGGCGGAGGAGAGGAAACGGAACAGGTTGGAATGTTTAAACGAAGTTTTAAACTGACAGAGCCCATCAAAAGTGAAGTGCATTATCTTCAAATTAGCTAAAGTATTCAAGTTCGATCAGATAACTCCAAAGTGACGCGCTACTCATGCAATTACTGAAAATTTAAAACGAGGACGTCATTAATCAGAATTGATAAGAATTAAAAATCATGGTCATCACTGGTGATAGGCTTCGTTTTATCGGGTGAATAAAATCACTGCATTCGTTGTTTCCTGGATGTTAATTGTGAATCATGTCGGTCATAATTATTATGACTGTCACATCAAATCGCAAAAATGACTCACATTTTGACCAGATCCTCACTTTTGTTTTTTTTAGTTTGGGACACATCTGGTAACATTCTCACCATGTGCGGAACTCATAAATTTCTTCCTCTAAAAACGTCACTTCTTCACAATAATCCCTTCGTCCTTTGAAATGACCGCTCATAACAATGGTCACATCATTTGGTTAACATATCTTCGGCGTGAGTCACTGAAAGTGTGTTTACAGTCTTCAAACGCCGGAATTTTGAATATTAAGCACCGATTTTGGATTCAGCATCCTTGATTTAGTCATTTCGAAAGCTATTTGGATTCTGAAAGCTCCTACATGATAATGGCGTGATTAGCATCAAATTGTAAATTATTGGTGTTTGGGATTTTGAAATCGGGAAAAAATCTCTTGACGTTGATTCCAAAGTTGTATTTTTACCGCCTTTCTGACGCCAGCGCAAATCTAAATTTAGTTTA
This sequence comes from Cynaeus angustus, assembly GCA_030157275.1. Classification (NCBI taxonomy): domain Eukaryota; kingdom Metazoa; phylum Arthropoda; class Insecta; order Coleoptera; family Tenebrionidae; genus Cynaeus; species Cynaeus angustus. The sequence continues at coordinate 16,617,320 of CM058064.1, forward strand.
ACGAGACGATAACGAATGAATAAATTAGCGTAAATGATAGGGTTTGAGAAAATTTGCACACAGAGCAAACTACCAATGTAAACATCACGATAAGCAATTAGAATTTTAAATTGTGTAGTTATCACACTTATCGTCAATTATTAATTAATTGTTTAATTATAGAGTTGTTAACGAAGATGACAGATAAAGCGGGGACTATTTCCAGTGCCAGTAGCAAAAACCGACGTGTAAAATGCTCGAGATTTCGCAAGGACAAAGTTATGTAATTTCGTATGATTTATCACTTTTATTAGTCTATATACGTGTTTTTACGTTTGTCATAACAATGAGCTTAATTCTCACGATATGATAGTGTGTAAAGCAAAAGGCGAGTAAACAATTCTCAGATTATTTTTTTTTTGGTAGAATTTCCGTTGAGAAATAAAAAACAAAACCACCAGTTTGATAATTCTAACAGCTACAAACAAAAGTTAAAAACAAATTTTCATCTCAAACAGTACTTCCAACATTAACATGTGAAATGTCGCGCCCTTGATTCAACGACAAAAATCTTCAAAAGTCTCATTTGCAATTTTTATTTAATCAGTTAGGTGAAGATTTAAAAAAATTATGAATTTTGGAATGATCAGCAATTTCATTTTTTCCTATTTAGTGTTATAATATAAGAAAAAATTTTTGTTGACAGATCCTCTAAAATATTAAATTAAAAAGGTGTTATTCCCTTTTTTGGGACACTGAATAAATTTGGGAATTATTTTTCGAAAATTCAAGCAACTTTTGTTCGATGGCTAAGATCACTTTCATTATGACATAATTTTGTGGCATTTTATAATACTAGTAGAATAAAGTAGTTTTTATTTTACAGTTAAGTAAAGTAGTTAAACGTCGAAAAATTAATTATTATTATAATTATTAATTAAAAAATTATGCATGAAACAATATTTGCGCAATTTTGGGGACCATTAAAAAGATTGATCTTTTGGTCATTCAAAGTATTTTACAAATTGTTCATGAATCTTAGATGGAGATCTATAAAAAAAAAAAATAGAAATGTTTTTAAAATTCAAGTTTTAGATTATGGAACTTTCTGATATTTTGGAATTGAAAAAAAAAATTTTAAATAATAGACACTAATATTGTAGGTCTTTTGGACATTTTCGTTATAGTTATTAAAATTTTTGTGGGATTTTGGACAAATTTTTGTGGCATTTTGGACAATTTTTTTTTTTTTACAAATTTACAAATTTAAGTCTTTAAAAAGTTTAAAATTAAAGATTTTTGGATGTGCTGATAACTTTCAATCAAATTTTTAACATTTTCTAAATGTTCTAGACTCAATATATTTCTAAGATTTCCAGTTTAAAAGAGATTTACAGATTTTATAAAATGTAAAAATTATAAAGTAGTGATTCTTGAAAATTTAGATTTCTTAGATTTTAAAAATTTTGTAAAGCAATTTCCAAAGTATAAAAAAATTAGATTATAGACAACCATAAACCATAAAACCATAAAATAAAAAATATCTAGGATCCTCAACTTCGATATTTTTTATTTTATTTTTATGAATATTTTCGATAGAATTTATGATATGAGTAAATATTAAGTTTTTTTAATATTTGGGCACTTTTGTGACCTTCTAAAAAATGGACATTTTTAGTAGACCTCTGCCATAAAATTGTACAAATTCTACAAAATGTTTTAGACAGCTTCTAGATCCAAGAAATGGAAGATAAATATAATTAAAAAATTTGTGTGATGTTTGGGCGTCTTGAAAGCTTTTATAAAAATTATATAATTGAATTTTAAAAATTGTAGCATTTTCATGAATCACGAATATATTTTTTCGGGAAAAAAACAATTTGGACTAAATCAAATTGAATTGCCGGAAATTTTAAAGCAATTGGACATTATAAATTTTCAAGAGCTAGGGAGTATTGTTAATTTTTTGGAGCTTTTAAGACTCCTGGACTGAAATTTTCAAGAGATAATGAAATTATGCAAAATTTAATGGTATAAGAAATATGGGACTTCTTTTCAAGCGACTAAAATTTTTGATATTTGTTGTTGAAAAGATTCTAAAAGTTCCAAATTTTCACAAAATTATTTGTTTAAAAAAATCAGAATCCATTTGCTGCAGTTTTTTTGGTGTTCGATATCTGATAAGTTTCAAGAGACTGGAAATTTTTGAAATTTTGAAGATTTTGCCGTACAAATAAAAAATGATAACAAATGATTCTGTAACATTTTGAATGCATCAAAGACTTTTTGGTAATTCTTCGAAAAAATATCTGGACGCTTTTGTAATTTTCACATTGAAATTTGTTATGAAATTTCTGTTTTTTGGAACTTAAATTGACGTTAATTTACGCGATTTAGGAGATTCTTAAAAAAATAAAAAATGAACGAAAGGAACTGCACCAAGAGAAATTTTCTAAACGAAGATAAAGTGAAATTAGTTTTGAGAAAAATTATATTCTAGCGTATCATTTATCTGCTTTTTTCCATTTCAAAATTTTGCTTTTCTATTCCAACCAGGCTGTGTGAAAACTATATAAATATGATGTGCCTAGATATATTTCCTGTTTAAAAAACTTCCTACCTACGACAATAATTTAATTTCACAAAGATAATTTAAAGCGCGAAATTCGAAAGTTCAAATTGAAAGGTACATTTCCAGCACTGCTTCATTAACCTTTAAAACAATTTTGCTTTGATATTGTTATTTTTGTACAACAAAAACTTCCTTGCGCACTATTTGCGCTCTATAAAGCAGATGTTGAAAGTGACGTTACGCAAAAAGCCGAGGAGTACTATTGAATATGCATAGAACTATAAATATGTTCATGTTTCTCCATGTTCATTTAGCAACGACAACAAAACACGCGTTACAAAAGTTTAGTCATGAAACTCAAACCCAATCTTTATTATCTCTTCTCGGCGCCTCCGTAATGCACCCCTTGGTCACCCAACAATGCACTTTTTGCGGGTGGTGTCGCTACCATTTCCTGGGTCTGAAAACCCATTTTGTCCGATATAGATTCCATTATGTGCAACGACAAAACTTTCGATCATTGTTGCCACGGTAATTGCAGTAATTGCTGGCACGATTGTACCGTTTTTTCAGTTTCATTATAAAGTGGTCATTATCATGTGGAAAACTTGATGAAAGCGAAACAACTGGATTTTTTCAATAGAAATTACAGTGATGGTAATAAAACAGGTCGCCGGCGCTGAACCGAAAAGTGATTTTGGTGGACCAAAAAATGAAAAGTAGAGGTTTAACTGTAACCTTCATGTATTAGCATTGAAAGTTATTAGTTCTTTGTGTTATTTACGTAACAGAAAGAGAGTGTATAATTGTCGGACAATCAGAATTTTATTACGGCCCGCCGTCTCGTCTTTGGCTTATCGTCCTTCCAGTTCTGGGAAGGTACAATTTTAAGGAAAAATGTGGTTAAGGTCACGTACACAATTTGGAAATATCGAAAACAAATAGATTAGGGATGCTATCGCCAGTAAATACCGTGAGCGGCGATTTTTAGCAAAGAAACTGATCTGACCCGGTTGCATGACCCCATCAAAGTGCATTGCCAACGGTTTAAACGCATTGTTCCTGTTCGAGGGAAGGTTAATGGTAGCGGCTAGAAAAACCAATGATACGCTTTTATTAACGTTATAAATTTATCTCTTGTTTGCTATTTAAATAAGCCGATAACACAGCTAAAGATCACCGGAAATCGTTCAAAGTCGGTTGCAATTGCATTTTTCAATAACAATAACAAACATCGTTTGATCGGGGAAAAAACCCGAATTAAATTCCTCGCTTGATGTGTTAAAAACCAAACAGTGGCGGCACTAAAAAAGCTCAGCGGGTTTATTATTACAGTTTTCTTATCGACAATGAGCGTTCTATTGTAAACATGGAGTTAATTTGATGGTAATTATCTTTGTCATTGCCGCGTTGCGGTTTTATGGGCGTGGTGGAAACAAGTAGTCGCCTTATTATGGTGTGAAGCTCACTTATCGAAAATTATAAAAAACTGCGCGCTGTTACATAAATGGGTGAAATCAGCGCTTCACTTTTACTTTGTTTTACTTTTGAATTTATTTAAAATTTAAGTTTCCGCATGCTGCTTCGAATCCTTGAGTCCCATTCAAATTGCTCAATAATCGGCACGACTGCATCGCATTTTTTTACAGTGTTTGGCATTGAACACCACCTTTTCATTTAATCCAAGATGCGGATCTGTAGAATTCCCATGTCTTCAATGGTAAAAAATTGAAGATTCTTCACAGGTTCTCATTATACAACAGCATGAATTATTGATGTAACGATTATGACTACGTGTGTAGTAGTGTAAGAGCCATTAAAAAATTAAAGTACGAGCCGCACCTCAACAATTTAACTCAACAATAACGTTTGCTTATTTCCCAACGAGAGATTTCCTAATCGAAGTAGGTTAGGGATGAGCAGTCACGTTAGTGTCAAAATCATCTAGAGAAATTGTCATAAACAACTAAAATGTTTATAGTGGAAAGCGCGTTTTCTTGACAATTAAAATATCATTCTGTGGCTCTTTGATTCTCACGATTTGTTGTTTTAACACACTTTTCCTGAGTATTTATCTTCTTAATTGATCATGTCGCTCATCCACGGAGGTTGTTAGCACGTCAATAAAAAACTAATCAATAATAATCGATGATTATACAAAAGTAAAAGTTACATGAAAAAATCGCATCCTGAAACATCAAACCCACGAGAACAATTAATTGACAAAAATCCAGCGGCGTGGGCGGAAGGCGGGATAGAAGCGACTTTGCCGAGAATCATCAACTTACACTCCCAAAATTCGTTATAATTATGGGTCCCAAAAAAATTAATAAATAATTTATGGCGAAATTGTATGGATATTAGTCATGTCTATTGTGTTTTTATTTAAGATTGTGAAGTGCAGGCAAATAAGGAGAATGAAACTTTACGGCCCCAGAATTAATGGCGCAATTATTTCGAATGGAACTGTAATTGAATTAGATATTTATTTTACGGCGGTTTGAGGGATTAGGCCGCGGTTTTCATCACTTTATAATTTTATCAGAGGAAAACTAAAACGTACTTGGATGGAAGTGTGAAAATCATCTCGGCGCAGTAGCTGTTTATTTAATGATATCCGCAGCTGTTTTCATCTGACTCATGCATTTTTCTACTTTAATTAAGAAATAATTAAGTAACAATCAGATTTGCTTCGGAGGTTCCTTGAATTGATGACTCCTTTTCGAGGTGGAAATAGCTAAAATTCATGAGATAATTAGCTTAGTTCGTAAATTTTTGGAAACTTCATTAGTAGATAAGAATAGAGCGCCCATCCACATTCCATGATTGCAAACTCAAATATTTACAGAAGATAATGTGTTAAATTTATACTTCACCATCTGCTGAAGTACGCATTTTGTCGTCAATGACCATCTAATATCATAAGCACCAATTTCACCAAGTTAATCTTAACGACTCGATTACTCATTGTACAAATTCTGAACAGATATCGATGGCAGCTTAGTATCAGTTTCAGCGAAATATTTGATTAAATAACTCACGTTGAGCTCGTTTTACATTTAGATAAACTTTGATAAGATGTAAAAAAAAACTGGGTCTGTAAGCTCACCAATGTCGAAAACTAGCCTTCAGACTTCAACTGCGAGTAATTGAAAAATTAATCGATTTATATTAGTTTATTTGATTATTACATCACCCAGGTAGTTTGATAAATGGGAAATGTTTCGTAATGCCATTAAGGAGTATAATTTGCATGCATTTAGGAGTAATTAATGCATATTTAAGCGGCAAAGCTGTAATAGAAACATCAAATTATATTAAACTGTTTCGTTTTTGTTTTGTCTGATAAAAAAAAAACTTTTCCGCCGACAGTTATGCAAATTCGTTTAATATGTATAAATTGTGTAACTATTTAAAATAATTAAGCTGTTCACTCAATAATTACATTTTTTTCATGTTTTACGGACAATTCATTAACAATTTGTGTCGAAACGACGAAAAAATCATGAAAATATAGGAGGCGCGATAAATCGTTTACTTTTGACCCTATTGTTATAAATTTGGTCTTGATTTATTTAGAATTCCACGAGGAATTCAATGGTGTCCCCAGAATTGACGTACGAGTTCGGATTCCAAAGTTATCCGGGTTTAAATTTTTAGAAATTTAGATTTTGCGTTGAACCCCCAAAAAAATCATGACAATATTAAAGTCGCTATAAATTGTTTACTTTTTACTCTATCGTTATGAATTTGATCCTATTTTACGTATAACTCTATGAGGAATTCAAGGGTGTCCCCAGAATTGACGTACGAGTTCGGGTTCCAAAGTTATCCGGGTTTAAATTTTTAGAAATTTAGATTTTGCGTTGAACCCCCAAAAAAATCATGACATTATTAAAGTCACTATAAATCGTTTACTTTTTACTCTATCGTTATAAATTTAATCCTATTTTACGTAGAACTCTATGAGGAATTCAATGGTGTCCCAGAATTGACGTGCGAGTTCGGGTTCCAAAGTTATCCGGGTTCAAATTTTTAGAAATTTAGATTTTGCGTTGAACCCCCAAAAAAATCATAACAATATTAAAGTCGCTATAAATCGTTTACTTTTTACTCTATCGTTATAAATTTTATCCTATTTTACGTAGAACTCTATGAGGAATTCAATGGTGTCCCCGGAATTGCGTGCGAGTTTGGATGCCAAAGTTATCTGGGTTTGAATTTTCGAAAATTTGTATTTTGTGTCGAAACGACCAAAAAAATTAGGCAAATACGAGTCGCGATAAATTGTTTACTTTGAGTTCTATCGTTATAAATTTGATGCCATCTTATGTAAAATTCCACGAGGAACTCAACAGTGTCCCCAGAATTAATGTACGGGTTCGGGCTCCGGAGTTATCCGGGTTTAATATTTTAGAAATCTGAATTTTGCGTTAAAACTACCATGAAAATAAGAGTCGCGATAAATCGTCTAGTTTTGACTCTATCGTTATAAATTTAGTCCTATCTCACATAGAATTCCACGAGGAATAGAATGATTTCCCCGGAATTGACGTACGAGTTTGGATTCCAGAGTTATCCGGGTTTGAATTTGTAAAAAGTTGCAGTGCGCATCGAACGGAACAAAAAAATCCATGAAAATATGAATCGCGATAAATCGTTCATTTTCTACTCTATCGTTACAAATTTGATCCTGTTTTACGTAGAATTCTACGAGGAATTCAACGGGGTCCCTTGAATTGACGTACGAATTCGGGTTCCAGAGTTATCCGTGTTTGAATTCTTAAAAAGTTGCAGTTTGCGTGGAAACAAACAAAAAAAAATATCATCAAAATTTAAGTCGCAATAACTTTTACTTTTGACACTATCGTTATAAATTTTATGTTATCTTACGTAGAATTTCATGAGCAATTCGGAATTGCTGTACGAGTTCGGGCTCCAGACTTATCCGGGTTTGAAATTTGGAAAAGTCGCATTCTGCGTCGACACGACCAAAAAATCATGAAAATATATGAGTCGCTATAAATCGTTTACTTTTGACTCTCTTGTTATAAATTTGGTCCTATTTTACGTAGAATTCCACGAGGAACTCAAGGGTATCCCCGCAAATGCCGTATGAGTTCGGGTTCCAAAGTTATCCGGGTTTGAATTTTTAAAAAATTGCATTTTACGTCGAAACGAGTTAACTTATCGGGATAGAGTTTTCTACACAAAAAAAAAATTGTATGATCTTCAAGTTTTAAGAGTGTCAAGGATATCAGGTGAAAAATTCCTTAAATTAAAAATTTGTCCCTGAAAACTGATTTCGCCTTAAAATCCGCTGAAGTTACTGAGAACGGCAGATTCGACTGCGATATGCGAAAATAAAAATTACCATGCGAAGTTAAATCCCTAGCCAAAATGATGCACAATAACCATCCAGGAAATTACACGGTGCTTCAAGTGCAAGATTAGTTCGAGCTCGTCATTGCAGTCATTACACAAAATCCAATTTTATCCCTCCAATAAAAACGAACGAAACTTTCCTTCTCGGTCATTAGAGCTTGGAAAACTTAAGGAACTTGAGGAACGTAAATTTTTTATCTTTGATTTTTGATTAATGGCGTTCTAAGAATCACCAGGTATTTTTCTGATAATAATAGAACAAGTCTACTTTGTGATAATACACCTTTTTATGGTTCTTGTCAACATTACAAAATGTTTAAAGAACTCTGTATGTAAATGAATGCTATTCCGTGGTAATTGAGTCAGTGGCGTATCAGCCTCAATTCAATTAAAGACAAATACCAGACATAATTCTGTCATGAACAGAGAGGGATTTGTTTTTATTTACCCTTTTTATGGTGCGCCACTTAATTGCGTTGACGCAAGCATCAATTAATTTTTTAGGCCAAAGCGTCTCGTTAAAAACAATCGTGATCTGTGACTTGAAGATTTTCTTTTTAAAAAGTCCCCTAATAACCGTTAGCCCACATTTAACCAAATCACACGTTTCGTCACCCCTCACCCTGTTTATTACCTGCCAATTTGGGCCTGAGGTCGATTAAATTGTTGCTCGCATAATTCTTCTTTACTTCAGAAATGACTCGAGGGGGTGTGTTAAAGTTACTGTAAGGGGTTGCTACTAGCATTTTATTGTTTTCCACTGTCACTAACGACACTACACGTTTTTCCTTCCATTTTCGTGAGTGAAACTTGAATGGAACTTTCACGATTTGTACTACCGCGCGCGATCACGAGGACTAAACAGCTGCTTCTCGACGATGTCCCCAGGCACTCTGATTATGAGTGGGACATCGAGCCGTTGGGCTGGGGTACCCCCTCTCTGCAGATAAGGGACTGTTTATTGTCTGGAGACGATTTATGACGTTTCTTGAGATAGGTGATGTGACGGAGCTGACTACCTGTCATTTAGGAATGAAGAGACAGTGGTGGAACGTAAAAAGATAAAGAAGAGCTCTTGTTTGTCTCTTCTGCTCTATAATTTTGTAATTTGCACGTTTTAACCTCAAATTGATCGCCTTCCAAAATTTCTTTGTTGTATCGTTAAAACTACCAGAATTGTAGGTCTTAGTAGAAATCGAAGAAGTAAAAAATTAAACTGAAAACAGGAAACACACATGTTAAGAAAAAATAATAAATATTTATGGAGAAAGGAAAAAATACGGGAGACCGACAGTGAGCGCTTCCTTCCAGAGCTGCAGGCTGAATTTACACAAATTCTAAGAAACAAGAGTAAAAGAGCGATCGATGTAACAAACTTAGAAAACCAGAAACGAACAAAAAATGGAAGGAAGATGGAATAAATATAGTAAAAAAAATAATAAATAGGAGAAGGAGACTACAAAAACTGAGAATTAGAAACGTAAATGAATGAAACAAAGAAAAGGTGCAACAACGAAAAAATAATTTTGGAGAAACTTTGTTAAGAGAAAGAAAGACGTACGTATATAAATAAAATTAAAAGAAAAGTTGGCAACTCTACCGAATATCAGGTTGAACAGGAAAGAATTATAACAGCAGAAAATGAGTTTATAGAGCGATGGAGGGAATATTTTGAGACCACAAAACGAAACAAAGTACGAAAAGAGAATAGAGAAATCCTTTGGGTTTCATAGGTGTGCAAAAAGCCTTCAAAAAAGTTAAAAATGAAGATTTTTGGAAAATATTGAGAAAGAAAGAAAGAAACACCTGAAACTAACTAGAAAAAAAAATATAGAAGAAACTATTTTAGAGAACGCTGAATTGTGTGAAATGAAATAAGAAAAATCCATTAGAGCATTTTGAGTTCGCCCGTACAAGTTTTTATATGAAGCAAAAAAATCGACTAAACAAGAAGTAAAACCATACAAAGTAAGATACTGAATAATGTTGAAAAATGCTATGTTGACCACGGGAGACGGAAAAACCTCATGATAATAGAAAAAGATAAGAAAATCCACTTAACAACATTACGAGCCGATAAGCTAGAGCAGGTACGAAAATTTGAGGGTTCGTATATATCAAAGAATGGAAGATTAGATGACGAAATTAAAAAAAAGGAGATATCGGAAAAAGTCAGAGTGCAAGTTTTCAATAAAGTATAGTATAGAAATAAGTTTTCTAAGAAAAAGAGAATATAAAACAAACACAAATTAGAGTAGAAATGCAACTATAAAAAAAATTGATAGGTGCGTTAAAAACATGGAACAAAGAAGTTTCGAAATGTGACAGCAAAAAAGTGAAACAAAATAATAAAGAAAAAATTCAGGGAAAAACCAAACATGAGGAAGTAAGAAACGCCATGACTAAGAGAGACGATGTGGAAACAGGTAAACCGAGAGATACAAAACAGAAATGCATCGAGAAAAGTCTAAGAATCGTGTTGAAGAGAAGCTCAACTTGTCTTCAGTCCTTTTACTTAATCTAGAGTGGATAGAGGGAAGAAACGTAAGTAGCAAAAATGATGATAATAGAATGTTTCTAAAAATTTTCTCTTTTCTCTGGAAATTGGTAATTTGACACAGTTAATAATAACTCATAGACAGTAACGGCTCTAAACTTTATTGCTCCAGCTCTAAAACTACTAAAATTACAAGACAAATTTTAATATAGAATGGTGAACATTTTTGGTTTATATAAAATTAAAACTTTCTTGAATTTGCCTCTGCTGCTCTAGAATTTTGTGATTAGACGCAGTTAATGAGAAATTTACAAATCGTAACCGCTCTAAGCTTCATCGTTGTAGTTCTAGAGCTAGCAGAGTTACTGTAAAATTATGAAAATTTGTGGTTTGTCTAGAAATGGAACTTTTTAGAATTCGTCTCTGTTGCTCTATAATTCTGCCGTTTGACACAATTAATAATAAAATTAGAAGCAGCAGCTCTTTTAACCTCTATTGGTATAGCTTTAGAGCTAGCAGAGTTACAGGTTTCAATACAAAACGGTGGAAATTTTTAGTTCGTTTAAAAATGAATCTTTTTTAAAAAAAAAACTGTTCCTCTATAATTTTGTAGTTTGTCACAATTAATCAGCAAATTGAAAATAGTAACTTTTTAAAACTTTATTGAAATTTTGTCGAGAATTTTGGTTTGTTCTTAAAAATAAAAATTTAGAAAACTTGCGTTTTCTGCCGTATCATTCTGAAATTTGGTACAGTTAATAACTAAGAAAGGAAGTAATTACCACAAATTTTGTTGTCATTAAACTACATAAATTTTAATAAAAAATGATGGAAATTTATAGTTCAATCTCAAAGTGAAAGGTTTTAAAATTGATCCTTCCTCCTTTCTATAATTTTATAATTTGCAGTTAATAGCCAAGTCAAAAGTACAAGCCCCAAATTTCGTTAAAACTGCTAAAATTCCAGGACCAACGGATTCGTTCTAAAAATAAAAGTGATGTCATGTGCTCTGTAATTTTGTAATTTGGCACCAGCAACGCCAAAAATACTCCTTTTTTGGTACTTGTTTTTGAATAATGGTATGTTTGTCCTGATTTTTTTTTCTCGCGTCTACGCCACTGCCGAGGTGGATAAGCCGATTTTTCCCCATGAATTATTGTCTGAGAGTCGTTGTAATTTCGTGCATTATGAGGGTCGCGGCTTTAATTACAGTTGTAAAGTTAGAGGAAACGTGGAGTATGCGGATAATCGACTCTTTTTGAGAGAATTTGTTGAATATTTGATGTAAATGAACTCGGGACGATTCATGGTGTAATCGCGGGGGCTTTGAACGGTAATGACATTTTTTAACAACTGTGACAAAGATTACAAGGAAGGTAGTAATTTAATGATTATACAACAAAAAAAAAATGAAAAAAATGGCAATGGAAAATAGTAAAAAGTAAAATGGAAAGTAACTAAAAAATTCCAGTCTACTCAAAAGTGTATATTATTTATTTCAAATTTTTTAGAATGTGTATAGAGATCAAGAATACATAAATTATTATTTTTTATAACACTAAATTGAAAAAATGAGGGGTTTCTTGACTACACGTGGAGCAAAGCCCGTAAAGCAAGCTGCGGTGTCCGAGTGGTTAAGGAGATGGACTTGAAATCCATTGGGTTCTGCCCGCACAGGTTCGAATCCTGTCCGCAGCGTGTCCTTTTTTTCACTTTGCTACTAGGATTTAGAAGGCCCTGATTTATTTTTACACGTTGGTAACTCTCTCATCCTTCTGGCAACAACAAACTAAATTGTAGCGCCTGCTTTGACACCATCAATGTTATTTTATTACTTACAATAAAGAATAATTTATTATAGCACTGACCCCAATGCAATAAATTATACTTTTTAGACAGCAATTATAACATTTAAATCTAACAATTCTTTACTTGGAACTAAGTGAGGTCATCGACTTGACTTTTCATTTTGAAGAGTTCTGAATGTTTGGTTTCAATGTTCCAGAACATATAAATAAACAAGTGAAATTGTGTACATGTTCTTGTTTTTTTGTTGTGATCTAGTGGAATTTATTGGAGCGTTAATGTGAAGTCAGTGGCTCTAAACTTTTTTTTGAATTTTGTATTAATATTAGTGCAATATTAAAAAAAATAGGTCAAGTAGAAAAATTTATGTGCAGCATAATTACAATGATGCCAAAAATGGAGTAAGTTTAGTTTGAACGCTTGATTTATTGATATTTATGGTGTTATTTGTAAATATGGTTGTATTTCTCTCTAATTGCAGTGTCAGGAACTGTAAAAATATGTTACTTGACATATTTTTGCGTTGAATGCTGTTTGTGTGACAGTTGTTCTAACAGACAGTGCTACGAATACATTTGTGAATTTTAAAGCCTCTCAGACATTCTTAGGCTAAAAATAATTAATACATTATATTAAGGGTTAAGTTATGATCCAAACATTTTTTTGTGAATACAGCTAGAACTACAGTAGTCGTTTCCAAAATACAAAATTAAATAAGTTTTGTGAGTTGAAGTTATGCAACCAATAATACACGAGAACAATAATTAAGAAAATTTCTATTTCAGCAACGTATTTGTTTTTTAACTGCAATACACATTGTCATAAAATTTAATTAAATGTACCACAATATAATAAACTGACTAAAAATAAGACACGTGCGTGTTGAAAATTTAATTAGCCGCTATTTTCGTCTAAATCTCGTCATAAAACCTCTCGAAGGCCGCTTAGTTTTGTCCACTTTCTCCAACATTTATTTTTATCCTTTTTACGATTCCAATATAAATACTTAAGACGTCATTTCAACCCCGTGACGTCACGACTGCAGGGGTGGAACGTCACGTGATCGTGCCACCCCTGGTATTGAATTTGTCCTGTGGGAATCTTCGACGTTGAATTCATTCACATTTGGAAGTTTTACGATTTATTTTTATTTATAGCAGGGGCGGCTATTCGGGTCAGGGGTGGTGATTGAGATTATTTTGTAACAAAAAAAAGGTCAGATATTTCCTGTGTAAAAATTTGGCCGTCATGCGAAAGCATCATTTAGTTGCGATGATCAATTTGAGTTGAATCTGAACCTCCTTTTGTTGCACTTCCTCGACAGTTTAATTTGCGGAAATGGAGGTGGCAGCAATGACGTGACAGCGGAAAACAACAAAACCGGCTCTGAATGGCGGCGGTGCATACAATACCTTTTGTTCCACCGACTATACCTACATCTGCGAGATTTTTTTTTCGGGGAGGTTAATTGAGGTAATTTGATGGGTGGTGGTGGCGGTGCGGAGGCGGCGTTGGAGGTGGGGGGTATTTTATCATGCGATGTTGGCCAACGACCTTTCAGGGATGGAGTTGTGTCTGTGTTTGTTACCTAGATATTAAAATCGATGAATGCATTAAAGATATCAAAGGGGAGTTATTTTTAGATTCGTGGGGAAAAATGAGAAAAAAATTAATTCGTAGGATTGCCATTACTTTCATCTCGCATAAATCAGAATTTTACGAAATTCGGTCCATGCTAAACATATCATCAAAGAAAACGGATTTACACGAGGGTCGTTCCAAATGGCGCAATAAAAGTGGATGAAGTGTGGACTACACTTCGTCTTTAGTTTTATGCGTTGAAAAACAAAATTCGCGTCCTCTCGGAATATCAAAACAAAAACAACATTGCAAAAGTTAACTAGGTAAATATTTTTCTGAAGTTGCTAGAAAACACAGACGAAAAAAGTAAAGTTTGTCTTTGAAAAAAACAATCTCATAGCGTTTAAAAATTTCACCTTAACGGCGATTGTCTTTTTTTCATTATCTTTAAGAAGATCCTTATACACCAGTTACTGTAAACTTTCCAAACAATAAAGATTAGAAGCAAGCGATAATTTCGAAAGCTGAAACGATGGTTTTATCCTCTCGACAGGCTTTACTTTGGCTTTGATCCAACTGAAGACAGCGGCAGTCACAAGTAATAAATAACAGCATTTTTCTTTGCTTTGTGTGAAATTAACTTAATAAGAGTAACGTAGATTTTTTGTTTTTGTAGTTGCAGTAGAAAACTCATTAATTGTCTCTTAAAGAATCATTTAGAAGACAATCAAAACGAGGTTCATTTCCAGCCTCGGTGTTATAAATTGAGTTAAACGTGAAGATAATAAATCTTACTCTTGTTATTTCTGATTTTTTATTTTTGATTCTAAAATTTGATAAACTTATGAGTAAGTTTGTATTTGATATTAAACAACATAAAGGGCGGATATTTTTTTCAACCTCATTTTTTTAAAAACAGGAACAAATGAGAATAAAAAAAGCTATATAAAATATAACACGATTGTGTTTTATTATAAGATTCAGGTTAATCAAATGTTACTATTTTCTTGTAGTTTTCACCTGTTTGAACGTTGAAACAAAAATTTCCCTAGGTTTTCATAGAATTGTTATTTTTTCTTAAATAAATTTTTTAATTAATCTAAAAGCATCGGTTTCATTAAGTGCTGCTTTAAGCATGAAGATATTTAACTTTTAAACTCATAAACAAAAAACATTTTTAATATCCACAAAATTAGGAAAAATTCGAAATTTTAAATTTTCTGTAAAAATGGTGGATGCGCCATTATTTTCAATAAAATTTACAGTTTCTTTTAAAAAATTCAGGTTAATAAAATGTGGCTATTTTCATGTGAGCATTTCCGGTCTGTATACAAAAACTAGAAATTTGGAATGAAAGGAATTTTCAGGAACTTTCAGAGTTATTGCAAGAAGTTGCTGAATGTTTTTTTTTTAAAAAAAAATGCATTTTGTTGAAAAAGCTTGAACTGATAAAGTACATTTATTTACTTGTCGGTTTCATTTTTATAAAACTGGAATCAAAAAGTTTTTCAAATATATACAAAATTAAAAACTGCGAATTTTTAAAATTGCTGCAAATGCTAGAATTTTGAATAAAAATATAGATTCTAGTAAGGTCAGTTTTATAAATTATGATTGTTTTCTAGCAGATTTTAGCTATTTAAAAATAGAAAATAAAATTTTTCGAGATATTTACAAACTGGAAAAAAATACAAATTTTCTGTATAGGACAAAGTTTTTTCTAATAAAATTTTTAATTTTTCCTAAAAGTTAATTTACTCAAGTGCGGCTGTTTTCTTGTAAATTTACTTTATTTAATGAGAGAAACTGAGAATTTTATTCATATTTTTGTCGATTCTTAACGTAGAAACGGAAGGTTTTTAAATATGTACAAAATTTTGACACCTCGATTTTTTAAAATTGTTGCGAATATTTTCAAACAAAATTTTCAGTTTTTGTTAAAAGTTTCAGTTTCATGAACAGCTATTTTTTCGTACACCGGATCTACTTAAAAAATCTAAGTGAGAATTTTCTACATATTTACAAACTGAAATAAAAAATCGAATTTTAAAAGTATTTTTCCAAATGAAATTTCCAGTTATTGTTAAGTGTTAATTTTATATAATCTGGCGATTTTCGCGTAGACTTTATTCGTGTAAAAACAAAGGCAAAAAAATAACAATATATTCACACAAATAAAGAAAGAAAATTTAAACTTTTTATTAAATTCTGAATCAATTTTTCAAAGTCGTCAAAAAATGTGTGATTTTTTTTGTATATACATAAATTTCTAACAGCGATTTTACAAAAAAAATGATTACTTTTTTGTACATTTTATCTTTTCAAACGCAGAAACGAAGACATTTTTAAAATTCTGCAGAAATAATAAAAAAAGAACTAACAGAAATGGTGGATGCGCCGGGTCTGTTTATCAAACAAAATTTTCCTTTTTCGTTAAAAGCGTCAGCTCGTTAAAATTCGACTCGAATCCTATCTCATTTCACCTATTTTCTCATCTACAAGCCATCATTTCATCCCACACATCTTAATTAAAAAAAAATCTGGAAGCACGTCTCTGCTAAAAAATTATAATTGTAAATTCTTCTTTTCTAATTAACCAATCTTCTTTATCGCCCAAAATCCCCCTCCCTCCCAATCGCGAATCCCAAGAAAAAACAAACTCGATGTGCAAGCAAAATTGAAAATATCGCACACGCAACCCGCGCATGTCTCTTGCGCCAAGTGTTGCCTATCGAACGAAAAGCTGCAGTGTACGGTGAGCGTCGCGACGTCCGCGTCGTCGCTATTTTCTCGCGGACGGTGGGCGTACCGTGGCAATGTGCACGACAATACAATCATCCGTCTCACACGCACCCTACATCCGAGATATTTCTGTCGCCCTCTTGGCGCCCGTTCTGTGCCAAATTTAAGCCCTTTTGTCCTACTCTCTCTTTTCTACGCGATTTTTTTACAGGTAATTTACAAAAGTGAGTGTGTTTTTATATAAAAAAAAATCGTTTATAATAATTATGTTGGTGTCTGAGGTGGTCACGCGATTTTTAGTCATAGGGGGTGAAAGTATTGAAGGGTGGAATTTAGAATTTTCCGTTCAAACGACTCGATGTTATTGATATCTTTGTTGAAAAGTGACACAAATAGGGATTCCGTGCTTGGGAAGATTAAATAACAGAAAGGGAATGACAAGCAAAGTCGCTGGTTTAAAATGTGAACTTTTCGATTTTTTTGCCCATCAAGAAACGAGTTCTTCATCAAAAAATCACTATTTTTATTTTCACTAAAACCGGAGACGCAAGAAAAATCAGCATCCAAGTTTTACGACAAAGTTCAACTGTGTTCCAGTTCAACTTGAAGTACATGTTCTTGCTTTTATTTATAACTACTTTGAGAACTGGAAACTTGCAGTTAAAACTTTTTCTTTTAGTTAACTATTAATATTCATGTTGATATGTTTAGAGAATACAAAAGTGGCAGTTTCGTGCTTTTTGCGTGCAGGTCCAAACTTGCTTGCGTGTTAAGTCTGAAAGCTCTTTTACGTGCATTTTCAGTTAAGTGCAAGACGTGGAAGACTAAATAATGTTTTTTTTTAACAAACATCTCCGACATGAGAAACACGTCGTAATGATGTCGTCAAGATCCACTTCACTCACCTGTAAGGTGTCAAAAAATGTTCTTTGTAAAAACGGTCCCATCTCTGGGGAAATCAAGAGATAAAAGCGATACTTGCTAGAATGAGGCTGTCAAGTAAAAAATGTTTTAATAATGTAGTTTAGTTTTAAGTTGGGATAAGTTAGTGGTTCGCAGGAAAGAAAAATTGATAATTTTTTCCTTAGAATTGTTTTCTTTGCAGTTAACTAAGCAAAATGCCTCAAGGTCCCATGTCAAGTCCTTTGATGAAGCCCTTCGTGGTTTTAGCCCTCCCCGGGATGTACCTCTTCTATAAATACAACCAGTATAAGCGTCGCCGAAAGGAAAACGCCAAACGCCGCTTGACCGAACGCGAGCTCCAACACCTCAACAACAAAATCGTAAGTCTTTTTATCTCATGAGACCGGGAAATTTATAGTGTCTAAGTTAACACCACGTCCGACGTCCGACGCTCGACTTTAATTTTTCACCGTCTCTGCCTTACCAGTTACTCATTCATGAAGAAATGGCGGGATTGGAGGTAGAAAACTTTATTTATGAACGGAGTAAGACATTTTTTAGCGGATGATTCCCAGTTTGTCGGCTTTTTCTTGCTCCATTTCTTTGACCATGAAAGTAGGGAGAGCACATTTGTCTTCGCGGTTAACGAGCTCGGACGCCATTTCTTCTCAAGTTTTCAATTCAAGGCAGGTTTTCTCGTAGAGGGCTAGTTAGTGGTGGGGGAGTTTTTGAGACCGAAGTTGTGGGTTATTCTTTTTCCACCGATTTGCACGGGGCGCACCAAGTAGCTGTAAAAAACCAAAGATAGGAAAAAAAAGACAAATGCCCACAAGGTTGGTTCTTACGAAAGCGAAAATCTTCATTCATTCCTTGAGCGATCTCGTTAGTCCCCACAGCGTGACTCATGAAGAGTTAAGGGATCTCCTTCTTGAATTCCTCGACTAGGATAGGAATATCTTGAGGTGGGATTCCAACAGGACAAGCTTGCTAGAAAAGAGGAGTAGCACAGTCTAAATCTGGCACGTGCACGATCTGGTGGTCAAAGTTTTGATAGTTTCCCACTAAAGAGTTTGCTTTTAAGTGAGCCACAGTCAGCAAACCTAGCAGCTTCATAGGATTTCACCAGTTCGTTTTTTGACGATGGACAACATCACCGAAACGGGACACACAGCGACTATCATCACTTATTTGGCGGAATCTCTGCAAGTTTCACCACGCGGACACCTTCAGCCATCACGAGCTTCACCAAACTCATTTTTTTGCTGCAAGTGTTAAAATCAGCCATCATTATAATATTAGCCTCCTAAAAACCAATCACACTACGAGTTCTCGTTAGTTTTTTTGCTTTTATTGAGTTGCTGACGCTGTTCACCTCGCAGTAACTCTTCGCTGCGATTCTAGTGCCAAAGCTACGGATTCTATTCTCAAAGTCCCTTGAAGATGGAGAGAGAAACCGTCGGATTTTGTTTGAGCAGAAGAGTTAGGGCGTGACCTAGAGGGGTGTTTGTATCGAGAAAACATACTTGAACCTGTCTGTGATGAGATTTTGAGCAAAACTGGCAGGAAATCAAAACAACAAAATAATAAGTCTTTGTATCTAATGAGATCGGAAAATTTATAGTGTCTAAGTTAGCACCACGTCCGACGCTCAATTTAATTTTTAATCGTCTCTACCTTACCAGTCACTAATTCACGAAGAAATGGCGGGATTAGAAGAAGAACACTTTATTTATCACCAGAGTAAGACATTTTTTAGCGGATGATTCCCAGTTTATCGGTTTTTTCTTGCTCTATTTCTTTGACCATGGAAGCGGGGAGAGCACTTTTGTCTTCGCGGTTAACGAACTCGGACGCCATTTCTTCTCGAGTTTTCAATTCGAGACAGGTTTCCTCGAAGAGGGCCAGTTCGTGGTGAGGAAGTTTTTGGAGACCGAAGTTATGGGTTATTCCGTTTTTACCGATTTGCACGGGGCACACCAAGTAACTGAAAAAAATCAAAGATGGGGAAAAACCGACAAATACTACTTACCGACAAGTACCCACAAGGTTGGTTCTTTCTGCTGGTCTAAGTTTTGATAGTGTCCCACTAAAGAGTTCGCTTTTAAGTGAGCCACAGTCAGCAAACCTAGCAGCTTCGTAGGATTTCACTAATTCGTTTTTTGACGATGGACAACATCACCGAAATGGGACACACAGCGACTATCATCACATATTTGGCGCAACCTCTGCAAGTTTCGCCACGCGGACACTTTCAGCCATCACGAGCTCCGCCAAACTCATTTTTTTGCTGCAAGTGTTAAAATCAGCCATCACTATAATATTAGCTTCCTAAAAACCAATTCGATGCGATTCTAGTGCCAAAGCTACGGATTCTATTCTCAAAATCCCTTGAAGATGGGAGAGAAACCGTCGGATTTTGTTTGAGCAGAAGAGTTAGGGTGTGACCTAGAGGAATGTTTGTACCGAGAAAACATACTTGAACCTGTCTGTGATGAGATTTTGAGCAAAACTGGCAGGAAATCAAAACAACAAAATCGTAAGTCTTTGTATCTTATGAGATCGGAAAATTTATAGTGTCTAAGTTAGCACCACGTCCGACGTCCGACGTCCGACGCTCATTTTAATTTTTAATCGTCTCTACCTTACCAGTCACTAATTCACGAAGAAATGGCGGGATTAGAAGTAGAACACTTTATTTATCACCAGAGTAAGACATTTTTTAGCGGATGATTCCGAGTTTGTCGGTTTTTTCTTGCTCTATTTCTTTGACCATGAAAGCAGGGAGAGCACTTTTGTCTTCGCGGTTAACGAACTCGGACGCCATTTCTTCTCGAGTTTTCAGTTCGAGACAGGTTTCCTCGAAGAGGGCCAGTTCGTGGTGAGGAAGTTTTTGGAGACCGAAGTTGTGGGTTATTCCGTTTTTACCGATTTGCACGGGGCACACCAAATAGCTGAAAAAAATCAAAGATCGGGGACAACCGACAAGTACTACTTACCGACAAGTACCCACAAGGTTGGTTCTTACAAAAGCGAGGATGTTTGAATAAAAATTTTCATTCATTCCTTGAGCGATCTCCGTAATCATTCTGTTAATCCCGACGGCGTGACTCATGGAGGGATGGGGGATCTCCTTCTTGAATTCCTCGACTAGGATAGGAACATCTTGTGGAGCGACTCCCACAGGAGAAGCTTGCGAGAAAAGAGGAATAGCACAGTCTAAATCCGGACCTCCCACTATAGGCACGTGCACGATCTGCGGGTCTAAGTTTTGATAGTGTCCCACTAAAGAGTTCGCTTTTAACTGGGCCACAGCCGACGAACCGAGCAGCTTTCCAGGATTATACCAATCTGTTTTTCGGTATACCTCCGCGACGATGGGCAACATCACCGAAACGGGACACACAGCGAC
Source organism: Cynaeus angustus (assembly GCA_030157275.1). NCBI lineage: Eukaryota > Metazoa > Arthropoda > Insecta > Coleoptera > Tenebrionidae > Cynaeus > Cynaeus angustus. The sequence goes on from CM058064.1 coordinate 16,638,194, forward strand.
TATCATCAAAGCCCGTGGTGCGTATTTAGCGCAAGTCTCTGCAAGTTTCGCCACGCGGACGCCTTCAGCCATCACCAGCTTCGCTAAACTCATTTTCTTGCTGCAAGAGTTAAGACCAGCCATCACTATAATATCAGCTCCCTAAAAACAATCACACTACAAATTTTTCTCAATTTTTCTTACTTTGACTGAGTTGCTGACGCTGTCTACGTCGTAATAACACTTCGCCGCGATTCTAGTGTCAAAATGGCTGAGATCCAAAGCTACGGATTCTATTCTCGAAGTTCCTTGTAGATGGAGACAAGAAACCGTCGGGTTTTGTTTGAGAAGAAGAGTTAGGGCGTGACCTAGAGGGGTGTCCGTACCGAGAATGCATACTTGGATGTGTCTGTGGTGCGATTTTGAGCAAAACTGGCGGGAAATTTGAAAGAGGTGCCGAAAATTTGTCATTGTCAAGTTTTGACAGAAGATAATATGTTTTACGTGGAAATTTATGAATTAGAGCACGCAATTTCGTGGGAAAAATTTTCTTACACAGATATCATGTTTTCCAATCTGGAATCAATATTAGTTCATTGCAGACAATCATCGCTTCCTCCACATCCTATCAATTTCCCAAATGGACAGCTTTCATTATCACACCTAGATTTGTTCTATTATGCATTGTTTATATTGTCTCCCATATTGGTTCTTGTTTTGTAATTGGAGGTTTCCTAATGAAACCTCGCAGTGAAATCAAGTTTACCCAGCGACAAAATAATCATAAACCGAGTTTGTTTTATTAATTATTTCAGTAATTATTCAAACATGAAAATGAACGGAAATTCCGTTGGTTACATTAGTTCCAATATTTACTTAGTCCCTGAGGTTAATAAACGCCTACGTAATTTGCGGCTTTTAAGGGTCCGGCTGTTATAATGAATATTTGATTTTTAAATGGCTTCTAAATTTCCATTAGTTCATTATTTGGTGATATTTCATTTTTGTCATTTTTAAGATTCCGGCATAAATCTATGTTATTGTAGAACACAACACGCTGTTAATATTAATTATTCAGTTCTGTTTTCTTTTATGCGTCGTCCCTCGATGGCCATTAAACGCACGTCTTGAAACAGAACCTCGTAACTTACAATTTGGCGGAAGGAGAAAAGTTCAAGCTATTTTTGGATTTTTTTATCTCAAACGCTAAAAATGGAAAAAATCCCAGTTGTGTTGTGCTATTAAACCACGCTAAATTTATTGAAATTGAATAAACAATTCCGGAAATATTAAATTTGACCCGGCGCATCCACCATTTCCATCATGCAAATTTCTTTAAGTGTGGTCGGAATTTTAATAAAACCAGGCTTAATTTTTGACAAAGACATAATTGAATTTGCTTTGTGTTTACGTCACACCTTAAATGTTAATTAACCTATGATATTTGCAAAATTTCCGCAGTTGACACAAGGAATGTATAGGTAAAGGTGACGAGCACGAGGGATATTTCACCACCCACTTAACCTTTCTCTGAATTTTTTTCGTGCATTTTTCCCGAATGGGGTCATATTGTAACATTTTTCAAGGTAATTAAGCGCGATAAACTATTCACTAATTCCAATTTAGAAAAAACTTGATCGCGTGTTCATTTATACGTAAATAAAAACGTGGAATTTTGAGTAACAAAATGATAATTGTAAAAGTAAATTTTGAGTAAAAAAACTGAAGAATTAAGAATCTCAACCTAAAATTTTAAAACGGAAAAATCTAAGAATTAGAAGTCGTCTAAGACACTGAAAATCAGGTGGTTTAAAATTCTGAAAAATTATAAATCTATTTAAAAAAAGAGTAAATCAAAACTGCAAGCATAAATTTAAAAAAATTAAAAACCCGAAGTTTAAGGAGTAAAAACGAAAATAATTGAGAAATTGTAAATTATCTAAATTGTGATATTAGAAGAACGTAAGCTTGAAAAATAAACAAATGAGATTTAGATCTAGATATTTGAGGAATTTAAAAATTGAAAAGTTAAAGAAGAATTGGAAACTTAAGTAAAGCAAATAAAAATCAGTAAAATTTTAACAATTTTATTTTTGTAAAACTAAGAAAGTAACCGTTTTTTTATTCAAATCGATTAAAAAAAAATAGCGACTTGTTTATTTTAAAATGTAAATCAAAATAAATCCATTTAAGAATAAAAGGATTTGCAAATTTGAAAACTCGGTTTAAAAATATAATCTATATAATAAGTAAAAGGAAAACTACAAAATTATAAATTTGAAAACTTAGAAGACGACTTAGATAAAGAATTTGAGCTAAAAATAATATGAAAACTCAAAAAAAAGATTTCAGAAGGAAACTGAAAATGAAAATGTAGAAGCATCTCAAGACTTGAAATTTCAAGAAATAAGAAATTGATATTTAGACAATAATAATTTAATGAACTGCGTTTTTCAGAATCTAAAATCTTAAAAACCTAAAACCGAACTAAACTCAAAATATTGAGATTTTAATAAGAAACTAACAACTTAAAAACGTAAACCAATAAATAATAAAGAAAACCATAAAATTAAGAAATTATAATGTAAAAACTTGTGCAACTAAGAACTTAACTAGAAATAAAAATTTGGAGTTTAAAAATCTAATATAAAATCCTGCAAATCCTGCAACTGAAAGCACAATGATTTAAAGACCTGAAAATGTCAATTAAAAGTAAGAATTTGATGAATAAAAGTTTCCAAGATGAAGATCTCTTCACTCTGACGACCTAAAAATAAAATATTTCAGTGAATCGGAGCCAAGGACGAATAAAAAAAAGAAACAAGTAAAGTTACAGAGAAAATGCTGAAAACGTGCGGATCTGATAAGCTGAAAAGGAAATTGGAGCCACTTAGAATTTTAATAAATTGAGGGTGTGAGAAAATTTAAGAATTTAAAAACTCACAAACTTAATAATAAAGTTTGAGGAGTGAGGAACAAAAAAATGGAGAAGTAAATTAAAATAAAGAAAGAGAAAATTAAATTAAAAAAACAAATGTGAAATTAAGGAACGTTGTTTTAAATTTGAAAGGACGAGCATATATTTTTTATATGAATAGCTAGAAACCGAGGATAGAAAAATAAAAGAACTGCGACTGGCGAGGAAGTGTAGAACTAAAAAGAAAAAAAAATCAAATTGCATAATCTAAAAAATTGAAGAATTGATTTTAAATCGGTTTAATTAAGAGCTCGGAGGTTTCTGACAACCTGAGCTAAAAACGAATCTGAATATTGAAAATTAAATTGTAATTTAAAGTTTGGAATCTTCGATAAAATTTAAAAATTTGAAAATATAATTAAAAAAAATTCTTGTAAAACTAAAACTTCGACAAAGAAAGTAGAATCTACTTAGTACTTTTTCTAAAGAAAAAATCTTGTGGAAGTACCAAACGACGAGTAGAAAACAATGATTTTTTTTAAGGTTGGTAGCATTGTTATCTTCCCGTTTTCACATCTCAGACATGTGTTAATAAAGACATCATTGCATGCATCAACCTTTGTCAAAGGTTATCAAAGGTCGTTGATCACGATCACTTAGTGTTTAACCTCAACTGTTAGGAAAGAGATTTTGAGATAACAGTCAGAACTACCAACACAATTCAAAAGCCAAAGCCTGTTCAGATGCCGTTACTGTTTTTTGTTCTTTTTGTTTATTTCCCGTCTTGAATGTTAATTAATTTTTGATATTTATTAATATGCCCTGAATAAAATTTCTGGGTAGAGCTAGCGAGTTAGGACCTAATTTTCCTTCCAAATGAGGTCACCTCGCGACATTTTAAATAAACTATTCTCTAATTCGAATTTTTAAAAACAAGATCGCGTGCATATTCGTATGCAAATTTAATTAGAATTAACATTTCACCCGAACAATTCAACTCTTCCATTTTCAATGTCAAGTATTGTAAAAGCGTCATCGATTCTTGCAACAATGGTCGAATTTTAATAACGACCTTGATTATTGTAAAAGACGATTTGCATGAAAAATGGGAGTTTGGTTGGAGCAGCTAAATTAGATTTAAAAAGGTTATATCCGTTTTTCGAGGCGGTTTTGTGGAGGTTATTAGTTTTCCAGAGGTGAAAACGTGGATAAAAGATTTTTTTATAATGATGACTTTAAATGAGTCCGTGTTTCTTAATAAAAAAGTATTTTTACACGTCGGTACGATGATGCCAACATAATTCCAAATTTTAAAATCTACTTTGAATTTTTTATTACTGGTGTGATTTGATTACAATCATTTAGTTAGTAGCGAACAATAATCGCAGTCGTGTCTTTTGCAACACCGGCACGCGACGGACGCCTCATCCATTACAACACCACTTCGCTTCCTGCATGAAATAACCACATTCCAAAAAATCGTCCAAGGTTAATCAACTCTTTTAATAAATTACTCAAATTAACAAAAACACTTAATCTAATCAGTCGTTTGTTGATAAGCAGTCTTTGCAAAAGGCGCCTTAAAATCCGTCAGTAAATAAAACTGCCCATGGGCTTTCCTGCAACAAACTCAACTAAACAAAACAACAATAATTTTCTCTTACTTCTGATTTCCAAAGCCCATCACACCGTCTTTCGTAAAATTGCATTTCTTGTTGGGTCCTCGCCAATTCCGGCATTTTGTAGCCGGAAATGCTTTCGGATTATCGACAGATTCGGCATACAGTCTCCAGGCTCTCACGTGACTGCAACCAACTAGAAAATAAAAAATAGAGGCGGTTTTGGGGGGTGGTTGGGGGTCGTACAGATTTGGTCGACAAGCCGGACTTGGACTAAGTAACTGGGTTGACAGCCGGGTTGGAGCGCACGACCTCCATTGGGGTAAAAATCGGCGTGACCTACTGGAATTGGGAGACCTAGAACGCCAGCGTCGGTGTGGATCACGTCGATGTAGTCGGCGTCGGTTCGGGTTAAGCGGCGGGAAGTGTCTAAAAGTACATTTGTAGTAGAAAGCTAAAAATAATTTGTCCGGCGCAAATGGGTTTTTAATGAAGTTCGGTTTTATTTCGAACCGTAGGAAATTATTTTTCAATGGTTGTAACCATCGTGACGTTCTTAAAATGGTTTTATAATTATTGACAATTTTGAAAAAAAATGTTATATTGTCACAGTTTTGGTTATTTCCAACGGATATCCTGAATGATGCAAAAAATGTGGTGGAGGCGCCGGGAATCACTGCTAATTACGTAAATTTACCTCTAAGCGAATATTCCGGAAACGCCGGATCTAGTGCAGTAATCCTCGGTATTCTCAACCCCCTCCTGAGCTGTTTTCCCGCAAACCCCGCGATATGCGATCCCAGACTGAACCCAATCAGATGGACATTCCCAATTGGCATTTCTCCACTGTCGTGGAAGACTTCCAGAAACTTGCGTAACTTCTCTGCAACCACTTTGACGTTTCTAACAGCGGGGAGATACCAAGGGAATGTAGATAACTCCGACCAATCCAACAGGATAACGTTAAAATTATCCTTGCGTCTGAGATAGGCTGTAACAAATTTTACTGTCGCTCCGAGAGTTTCGGCTATTTTTACGCACCTTGGGTTATTTCGAGTCCACTTTGTCCCGGCGATGGTTCCGAGAAGCCATGTATGTAAATAACAGTGGGGGCTTTGGGGTCGACACCCAACCGTCGCGCCGCCCCTGACACATGTGGTTCGATAATTGCACCCTTATCAGGTCTGGCCTTGGTGTACAGCACGAAACGAACGTCCACTCCGGATTTCACTGGACAACAGTTCGGACAAAAGCCTCTGGGGGCCAAACTCACTTTCATCTCGTTTTCACCTGGAATTGCGAACGATTTTATCCAGTTAGTTGCTGTCAAAGGATTTTCAATTATTGCAGTTGCTGAGAGGAAATGGACAGCGACGCTGAAGTGACTAAATATTCCGTTTTTGTTCTGTCGCTTTTACCAACTTTTCCGACAAAAAATCACCATTTTTCGCCCCAATCAGATAACGATTATGACGACAATACTAATTAAATTTCGCCGTAAATAGAGTAGTTACTTTCCACCTGTTGAACGATTTTACATTCTTGTCTTAGTTAATTTGGTGGAAAACTCGATTCGGGAGCCGTCATGTGAAAAATCAAGAAACATGAACAGTTAAGGTGCCAGAATAATATCGTAAATTAAAATATCGACCGAGTTTCCCAGTTCCTGACATTTGTTCAGGATAAGGGCTGGCCAATGCCGTTTCGGAAGGTCAGAGGTGGGCTTGAAAAAGGTCACGTGACGGGAATGGGTATGGCATAGAAATGTATCGATTGAAAGGAAAATTACAGAGTTTTGCACAAAATAGGCAGAGATTGATCGGGCCGAAATGGATGGGAAAGGTGGTATTAAGTTTTTAGAGCGGTTAGAAACGATAGAAAACAAGAGTGTGAACGAAAAAATGCATTTTTCTCGGTTTAATTGCTTTTAGCTGTAATAGTTAAATTGTTTGTGTTTCATTCGGCTTTGTTTTGAAGAACACTGTATCGAAACTAGCACAATTCTAACAACGCTTTATTTGGCAATACGAATTTCTACACTTTACGTAATTTTGTGAAGGTCTTCTAAAATTCAGGGCTGAGACTTAAAAAAAATCTTCCCAGAAACTAATTTGAATTTTTTAACATTATTCAAGGATATTTTAAAGTCTATTCACACAATTTCAAATCTTAAATTTTAATATAAATATTCTTTGAAAATAAAAGTCTTCAACTCTTTTAAAATTAAAGCAGGAAAATTATTGTTAAGTTTGCATAAGCGCTTTATCACATTTTCAAAATCATGCAAAAACAAAATCAAAATTTTCTGAATTTTAAAAATTAAAAATATTAAAAATCACACGATATTTAATTTTTTTTTTTATATTTCAGACTCCAGAATTGCCATCATTTCTACCATCATTCCACAATGTCATAAATTTATAAAGTTTGCACAGTTTAAAACGTTTCTTAATTTAAGAAAATCTAAAATTAAAAAATTATACAAACTTAAATATGAAAAAGTCAAAAATGATTAGAATTACTTTATTCCGAAAATTTTATAGTTCAAAATGTTTTTGGATTTTTTGAAAAATTGCAGAAAAATTTAAAAAAATTTCAAAAAATCAAAAAACACTGAACTGAAAATTTTCGGAATAAAATACAAATTTTTCTTAAGAAAATACTAATTTTTTGAAATGTCTAACATGTTAAATGAATTTCTATACTTATACCAAAATCTCTCGTTAATTCGAAATTTTCTAGACTGTAAAAACTTCTACAATTTTCACAATTTAATTTTTTTTTAAATGAGCTAATTTCTTCAATAATTTTATCTTCTGTAGAATTTTAGGAATTACCAATCTTGGGTTTTAAAAAAATAGAAATTTAAATTACTAAACAAAAAACCTAAAAATTATTTCATTTTTGGGATTATTTAAAATTATTTATCTATTTAAAAAATTTTCATAATTCTACAATTTTCCAAAATATTGCAAAAAAGCCTTTAAAATGTGAAAATTTTGAAATAAAATTTGTTCAATGTTGACTGGGAATTATAGCTTTGAAAATTAAGTAAGTTTTTGTAATTTTCTACAATATCTAAAACTGACTATGTTAAAAAAAATCTGTCTTATGAATCTAAATTCTCTAAATTCTAAAAATGCAAAATTTTTGTCTTTTGGGTTTCAAAAATTTTGTCTATTGTTCAAATTTCCAAATCCCAAGTCTAAAAGTTTTATTTTATAAATTTTTAGTCAGTAGCTTGCTGAAATGTGTAACATTCGCTAATAAGTAAATTTATTTCTTATAATGTAAGGAATTTTTTTCAAAATTTAAAATTGTTAAATTTTAATGAAATTAAGATTCTTGCAACGTTTAAAATATTTAAGATAGTGTTAATCTTACAAAAAAAAAAAAAATTAAAGGGCTGAACATCTGAAGCATTTAAGGCTCTTTATTTAAATATCTAGAAAAAAAAAACGTAGCAGAATTTTCGTAAAGTTTCATACCTTCTAGAAAAAATAAAAAAAAGCTTTTAAAAATTTGCAGATTGAGAAACATTTTTCACATTTTTAACATATTTAAAGGCTTAAAATTTTTTAACAAAAAAGTTTGAATTAAAAATCAGTTTTTAGAACAACTGGAATTTTTGGCTTTTCAAAATAAGTTATTATTTTTTTAGAGCATATAAAATTTTTGGGTTTTTAAAAACGTGTGCAATTCTCCAGTTAAAATCTATGAAATTTAGTGTAATTTTTTTATTTGAATAGGTCTAAAATATTTTTGAGTTTTTTAATAAATTTAAAAATCTTTCTAAAATTTGAACTTTCACAACCACTAAAATTTTCACTGTATTCAAACTAAAAACTTGAAATCAACAATTTACTTAATCGCAGCTTTTGATTCCCAAATGCCGAAAATCTTTACAATGTCTAGTCTAGTTTCTTCGGATCTAAAATGTTTAAAACTTTGTTTCTGAAATTTTTGAATTTTTGAAATGTTGAACAGAAATTTTAAACGTGTAGAATAACTTTAGAAACTAAGAAATTTACAATAATCAAAATTAATTTTAGAAAATTTGAAATGTCAAAACCTCCAAAATTTCAAACGTTGGGCTCTAAAACATCTCAAAAGCATTTTCTGCAATTCTGCAATTGACAAAAAAAATTACCTAATCTTAACATATTCGTATGGCAGGTGGCCTCGTTCACAATATAAGGCATCGGCGGCGCCGAAGGGTTAAAGGGTGTCATAAGCACATTAAGCGCAACCCCCACAAACTGAGCGAAAACGTTCATCCTGTTCAACCCGACAATTCAACAATCACATATCACACCAAGAGCCATCCACCGCACACATCGTCGCCCACTCGACGTTTCCACAAAACTGAGCCTCCATCATGATTTTATTACGTTTCGTTGCCGCTTTTGCCATGAAATTTAGAAAGCAATAGCCATTTGGGTTCTTCAATCCACAATATCCGTGGAAGAAGTGGAAGGGTTAGATAATAACATAACATTGGCCGGTTGTTGAAGTCTATGTCAATGTTAACCAGCGCCGGTATTGCGTAATTTCTTATTGTTTCAGTGGTTGTCTTGCGGATTCATCGCGACCTTTAACAAGGTTCCCAATTTAAAAAAAAGGAGGTCCCGGGGGAAAAATGGGGATTGTTGTTCACCTTATGGAATCTAATTAGCTTTTTATGTTATCAAGGGTAATAGTAATTAATATCAAATGGGTGTGAAGTGTGATTAGGTGAAAGGCCTGATGCTCACCAACAGTTGACATAATAATTAGCTTCCGATCACGTACACCGTCATGAAGTGTTTCCTTTTTACTGAATCAGCAATTTCATTGTAGTCGCGTTAAATTCGGTGATTAATTTGTGCAAATTTGATAATCGCAGGTTATCTACCTTGAAAAATAGAAATCATTACTGCAACAACTTTGAGATAATGCTATTGAATAATGCAAAAGGTCGAGCAATGAGTTCATCCGTTGTTGCAGATTGAACAGTGGCTTCAATGTGATCAGGACTTTTGTAAAAATATGAAACCATAACAATTCGTTCTATTAACTTGAAGTGTTATTACAGTGAAGGGCCCTCCGCTACACTTCTGTAATTCCGAACAAAAATCACTAATTTACGTTACACTCGAGTTTATGATGAAAGTGAGAAAGTACAAAGACCACCCATTTATTTATAACAATAAAACAATAATTGCGATAGCAGACAATTATTTCAGGTTCGATGATGAACAATGACATTACACAACCAAAATGAGCAAAACGACACACCCTTTGAGTGTAGAGACAAAATTTCACTCACTGACGAAATTGCTAAAAAGGAGCGAAACAACAATAGAATCCTAAAACGAGACAGTGATGAAAGCGGCAGTAAAATGACCTTTATTGGATGACTATTGGGAACTCATTGCTTCAAATGGTATTTGGTTTAACTGAAATTGTAATGAAACACGAACAAAACCTATTGGTCATATGTTATAAATCCATTAACCAACGAATTTCCCCGGAGGACGAATGTAACTTGCTTTAATTTACATTTTTGACAGACTTTGGGGAGCAAACAAAAATATTGACTGCTGCCACCACGAACAGTAAAAAGTGACGAGAAAGTCGATTATTTTAATATACATAACCATGGAATGAAGCCCAAATAGAAATAGTTTTTCTGATCGAAAAAAATTATATCTTTTATTTATATCCACATCAATCGATCATATAAATTACGAACTGTCGTAAAAGTTATTCGATTTGCTCGTGAACTAGGTCTTGAGGCACTCTGGAATGGCCTATCACAGGATTTTTATCGCTAGGTGCGCTGTACTTAAAGCGGAAATGATGTTTACGAAGGAGAAAAGGTGGAATATTTAATGTTTTTTGACAAAGTGGTGTAGTTTAGTTTCAATTCTACGTTTTCAGCTGGCAGAAGAGCCTGGTTCGAGTTTTTCATTGTAAAATTCAAATTTCGCGCTTTAAATGACAATTTGCTTTAGACGAAATGTCAAAAATGAAGAATTTTTTAGGATGAGTGAAATTTTTTAATTTTTACTCAAATTATTTTGTACTTTTTTGAATTTTTAATAACTATAACATAATTTAAGTATACTTTTTTGAGACGAATTTGACAAGATCTCAACCAAATCAATTAGTTATTTTTTTAATGAAATAAAATTTGTCATAATAAGAAACACGCATCTGCATTATAAATTATTATCTGCCTAAACTGTGTTAGTTTATTGCTACCAGCTCAGAAATGTCTTTCAGCTCAGAAATGTCTTTTGATCAATAACATCGAGCTGTTCGAGACATTTAGTTTGTTCTGTTTTACTTACACAATAATGCAAATATTCCTTATTCATAACTACAGATAGATCTGCTGAATTTCAGTGTCCTGTCCATTGAAAATCTAAGTGGAGTTCGATTGCGAAAAAATAAAGTTGTGATGTAGACAACCCAAAATACACTGTAGCATGGCCAATACTCTAATTACCTCATTTTACAAAATTAGAAAATTTACACACCTTTATTGTTTCAGGACAAGTTGCTGAACAAACTGGAGGAGAGCGAGCCCGAACTGGCAACTTGCCAAGAAGAAGAGGTCCTTTCTTACTTCTTTAAGTCATTAAAAACAATAATAAAACTTCTTGTAGTGTGTAATATGCATCAATGCAAAGGCCACAATGCAAACAGCACCCTGCGGTCATCAAGTCGTGTGCAGGAAGTGCTTCGTGAAGACTATTCAGATAGCGGTGTCACAGAGGCTACTTCCGCTAAGATGCGTCATCTGCAGAGCGAAAATACTTAGATTAAAAGTAAGTTAAAGCGAGAGTTTCCCTTTTTTACAGTTTTTTTTTTTATAGACAGGACCCATTCTGCCTTCCTCAGCCAGCGGCTACTCAGTGAATTCCCGATCGTCGTCTGTTCCCCAATCCGACAGTTTATACAGCGTGAGCAGTGGTGGCTCGTCTGTATCTTCCACTTCTTGTTCTTCCGAAGGTAGCAGGAAGTCTTCTTCGTGTTGCGGCGGTCGCTGCATGGGAGCTTATCCCAGACAACCGGTCACGGGAGCTATACGAAGATCGCAACAACACGCTATGAAAATGAGACTGCAGGAGTACTGCCATCCTGAAAAAGGAAACATTAACAGACTCCCCCCGATTCGAGAACTCCCCGGACAGAGTCCCAGTCATAACACCCCACCTGCTTCCACTAGAATAAGGTTGGTACCACTTTCAAAGATTTGTTTTCAAAGTCGGTTTTAGATGTGCCCAGAAAATTGTAACTCAGCTCGAAGCGGTACCACTTCTGGGCAAAAGTCGAAACAAATACGAGAAACTGTCTCAAGAAGACTTCGACGAAGAAGTGACGAAAGACAGAAAGTGGTGGGCTGACAGAACAAAAAATGAAGAGAAAATAGATAACAAGAAGAACGAACTAACTGAGAAACACATGGAGATGAAAGAAAAACAAAAACTTGAAGACAAAAAAAGTTCAATAAAAGACGCAAGGCTATAAATCCAAAGCAAATAAAGTTTCAACCCTATTTTTTTCAAGAGGGCTCCTAACGAGATTATTAGTCAATTAGATTAGTCAATTCGCGCTATTTAATCCATCAAAATCGCCCCAAAAACGGAGTACAAAAGACCTCGACGGTAGACATCATGTTAGCTGGTAAAATTGATGTTGTAGCCCTCTTAGCCTTCTAACGTCCCTCTTCTTGTTATTAAGTAACCCTAGAATCTTGCTATCATATTTAAAATGCTTGTGAAGGCCAATTTTAATAATGAAAATATGTATATCAGCCCGATCCATATTATACAATCATTCTGTATATCAACAAAAGCATCTACTAGATTATAGACATATCCAACGATGCGCGAAAATCAAAATATTTTAAACAAAAACGGTTCATTCAATCGGTACAAATACGTTCGTAGTTTCTTTGTTTTTATACAGACTGAGAAGTATTTTCAAATGTTGGCAATAATATTGACATACATATTAGACATATTGTATTAGTGCTGGTTACGGCCCTGTAACATATAGAACTTTAATTTTGTAAGAGTAGACGTGTTGTATTGACTTGTTGTGTTTAGGATTATACGAAAATAAAGTTGAAAGTTAGTAGACCTTTCTAGCTGATTTTAACGCATCCACCCGATTAATTTTACATTATTGGGTGAGTAGGCAACCCAAAATACGACAGGTTTTCTTAAAGGGGTGAGTAAACGCTTTTACAGTTTTTTGGGCACATTAATTTACACAAAATTTTAATATTTCAGTTGGGATATTTGTTCTCTACCTAAAAGAATCATAAGAGGACCCACGCATCTGCGTTACAAACTGTCATCTGCATCTGCAGCCCAAGCTATGTTAATTTATTGCCACCAGCTCAGAAATGTCTTTCGATCTTTTTCTTACACAGTAGTACAAACGTTGCATATTCACAACTGCAGACAGGTCTACCGAAAACCAGGAAATAAGAGTAAATCGCACTTTCTCTAAAAATAAACCACCACAAAGAATTCTCTGCTGCATTGATGTGTAAAAATATTTATTCTAACAGCTCGAGCTTGGTAGAACACGTATAAAAAACACTTTTTGGTAGACACTGCACAACTGCGACCTTGTTTTGCTCATAAACGACTGTTCGGGTTGCACGTTTTGTATCGTTGCAACCATGCTCTCCCAGCTTCGTTTCTTCCCAATTCAGATTTACACTGGTACCCCCCGTTAAAATTAATCATCGAAAAATCGTCGCAGTCTGTCACACCATCGTTGTTACAATCCTAGAACAGCTGAATTAACCCATGAAAACTTTTTTTTTAGTCTTACTCGTCCAAATTTTACAAAGTAGTTTGCCACGATTCTTTGAGCACAGTGATAAGAAATAGCACAGTCTTGATATGCTGAAAACAAATCAAAATGTGGTTTTTCCAGGAACGTTACAGGTGAGTCATAATAGGATGTTGTAAATACGCACAATTTAACGTAAGTCACGAAAACGAAGGAAGGAAGTAACAGGATTTGTTATGTTCGTTTCTTGATGAAATAACTGGCATTTACTTAAGGATGAAGAAATGTAAATAAAGTGAGTAAACAGAGTGTTTGTTTATTGCATCGGCGTGGTTGATTAGTTATTCAAATTTTGAGGTGACCTCTTCACACACGTGTTTCTATTTTTAAATATTTCATAAACTCACATATTCTTTCTTAATTAAAGAACTAAATTACTTGGAATGTCTAATTGAGTTCCTTGTTATATTTTTCACACTTCAAGGTAAGCTCGCTTACTCTCAATCACGAGATAAAAACAGATAACTAATTTCGTCAATTGCTTTATCAAAAAACCAAGGCTTTCCACCAAATCCAAGAAAACTTATCTTTTAACCTCGGCCAAGACCCAAGTTCAAGTTTAATAAACTGCTCGTACTAACCTTCAGATCTGTCTTTCTCGTCATCCGGCAGAATCACCTGTCCTGCATCAACCCAGTAAATCTTGCTAATTTTATAAGGACCACAGTAGCCTTCATCGCATCCCACTGTTAAATTACACTTAGACGCTGCGTAACACAAACACCGGAGACAATCGGAACTTAAATTAACAACGTAGGGAACATCTAGAAACAAAGAACTAGTTTTAAGTAGAAATGCAATGACTTACCTGCTGTTAAGACTTGGTGGAAGAAGAACCAAGCAAGCACGATGCTCAGCGCCATGTTTGCTTAGCTGTGATTAAATCATCTTGTTTTAATTGTTGGAGATTCCGTGCGTTGTTCCGACGTTAAACCGGAGTCTCATTTTTTATTGAAAACTTGTTTGTTTTTTGTGAAACTTGTTTGCGCGGTTGAGGGAAAAATTTGCGAGAAGAAGGTCAGAGGTCGGGCGAAGAAGAAGAAGAGAAAATAATTCCGTTTCTATTTTTAATTAAATTTAAATTGAGACCAAGATTTTGTTGTGCAAAGATGAGATAATCTGTGATCAGGATCTGTATTTCCACGAACTGTTAAAAGTCCTTCCAGTTATTGGTCAAGACCGAATTTAATGAGAAGACAAGCAACAACAAAACAACAGTTCCAGAAATCTATCCAGGATCTAAATTTGGTGAGTCACTTCAGGTGTGGGCAGTCATCGAAAACTTGTTATGATAAAGAACTTACCAAAAATAGCCTCAATGACGATTGTCTTTGATCACCCATGTAACGTCATAACGCTTTTTTTTCCACCGAGACACATTAACAATCGCCCCCGAGTCTGAAGTCCTGAAAAAATACCTGTGATAACAGTTGCGTGAGGTCAAGGCGAAGTATTTACCACTACCAAACCTTTCACTAGCCAATCATATCACTCTTGCGAGCAAAAGTCGAGAAACTCTGCAAAGATACATATGCTCGAACTTGCGGTAAAATCTTCAGTGATTCACTCAGAGTGGTCAAGCGAAGAACGATGGCAAAAAGTGTGTTGGTTCTGGCTCTCTTCATCTTAGGTAAACATGTTTCAAAACTCTTCTTTTTAACTGAACGTTGCTTTAGCTGTGGCTGCTGACCACGAAAACCTCCCCGTTAATCAGCAGTGTCTTGGTTGCATCTGTGAGGCAATTTCTTCATGTGATACCTCCAATTCTTGCGCTGGGGATGTTTGTGGACCCTTCAGGATAACGTGGGCGTATTGGGCTGATTCTGGAAAACCCACGGTGAATAACGAGTCGCCTGAAGCTGCGGGAGCTTATGGAAACTGTGCTCGGGACACCTACTGTTCGGCTCTGGCTGTACAAGGATACATGAACAAATTCCAGCAGGTGAGAAAAAAAGAGAGTAAGGGGTTTGTTTGACTTGGTTTCTAGGATTGTAACGGGGATGGTAAAATCGACTGTGATGATTTCGCTATTATCCATAAACTAGGAGGATATGGGTGCAAAGGTGGTGTGATTACTGGAGTTTATGCTCAGAGGTACCAACAGTGCAAGGCCATCGTTGGTGTCAATTAAATTTTTGTACTGATTATCTAGCTGATACTTTAATAAACACACTAATGTAATTTTAGTTTTTTTCTGATGTTGGGAATCTCCGTTAATTACGACCTATTAAACGTGTTTGTCCAGGTAAGCTACCGTTTTATCTTCTTTTTAGTACCATAAACGATGCATTGACCCTCAGTTTATATTCTTGTAGGCACAGGTTAAGGAGAACGTGTCCTGAGTCTTGAAATCAAAATCATTTCTTTCTCAGACCGTGCTGTTTTTGGTTGATGATCTCATCTATTGTTGCGGAATAATAATAAAGACGGATCTTTATGAAATTATTCAGTTTTCAATATAACGAACATCCGCCGAGTTTTTCAAATTTCGCAGTTTTCAGTTTTAATTACTCTCAAGGATTCATTTTGATGACATCTTGAGGTCACCTTTGGAGATAAGTCATCGGAAGATATAATCATTGTTGTAATAAATATCAAAAGTAACCTTGAAAATATTAAGATGCAACATTATAAATTATAATAATTACGACAAAGGGATAGTGGAAAAACCAACGATTTATTTTTGACTGGCTATTAAAAATACGCAACCAAGGGAAACAATAGGTTTTATTAAAATTAGAAAAACAAAAATACATTTCTACAAAATTTATAAACTAACAACTTGTAAATAACACTGCAAAATGGCAAACCAACAAGAGTTAATACATCTGAGCCTAGTTTTTGAAACTAAATCGTGAAATTAATTTCAGTTTAAATAACGTAATAAAATAAACTACACCTCTTTACAATTCGAGAATTCTTTTGTAAGCAGAGCACGTGAAGAGTGTAAAAGACTGAAAAATGTAAGTATTACACATCAAAAAACTGGTATTAAATACAGTTTGTACAAACGAATCAGCAAGACTTTACAGAGATTGTTGTGATGAATTTTCAGGATAAATAAAATAGGAACTCGGTTTCTTGTGCAAGGGTTTTGATATTAGTGCATAAAAAATCATCACAGCAATAATAGTACTTTATTCTAAATATAATTTTGTATACATGTAGAACTAACAATAAATGTAGACTGTTTAGACGAAATATAAAATTGTAAACAATTATCTACATATACCAGCTATGTAGTGATTGTTTACAAAACCGAACAGAAATGCTAGAGCACGTTAAATTTCACTGGTTCAATAAAAAAAACGGCAGCATCGTTTTCCCTTAAGTCCCTTCAAGTTCCTAATAAATAAACTGAATCGTCTTTCGGACGAATAACAATTTCATAACCAACAAAAGAATCAGATTTTAACAACTGTAATAAATGACTGCTGTGTTTGCAAGCACGTTTTTTTCGTGTTTACAACACAACAGTCATTTATTATCCACTTCTTTAAATACTGAAATAATTTCGTGTCCCTATTATTTACAACAATTAACAATTTTTCATGTGACTTGATAAAAAAAATTTATTGGTTGACCCTAATGCTTAGTTTTTATTCTATTCAGTGTCGTATTGCGCTTGTTCGTGACGTGATCTTTTCACTTCGGGTTCTTGGAGACTGTCTTGGTTGTCACCGGGACTTGATGGGCTGCCCATACTTTGCTCCTCCACGTGTCTCTTTAGATCTAAGCCCACGTTGCCGTAGTTGTTGCCACTGAAAACAAAAACGTTGTGACTATTGCGAAAATTGTCCTTGATTCTTTCCTAAGGTCTTGTATCTACAAGATTAGAAAGCTGAAAATTCAATTCTTGATGAATTGATCGATTATTTAATCT
Source organism: Cynaeus angustus (assembly GCA_030157275.1). NCBI lineage: Eukaryota > Metazoa > Arthropoda > Insecta > Coleoptera > Tenebrionidae > Cynaeus > Cynaeus angustus. Next base: position 16,655,451 of record CM058064.1, read on the forward strand.
GAGTTTGACACGTGAGACGTCTTAGGTTGCGAAACGCAAGAGTTTATTTATATGATCTACAAATAACTTGTTTTTAGTGCATTGATTACAATATGTCTATAAATTCTGTAGTGTCGCTACTATGAACTTTGGAAATCTTTATTTACCTTGCAAACTTTAGTCATACTAACGCGACGTAAAATTATGTTGTCTCAAATAAAATACCAACAGCGTATCAACACTAAGCATATTATTAGTTAGCGATAAAGTGGAAAAAAAGAAAATAATGTTCGCACAGAAAGGCAGAAACGATCTTCATTTAGTTTTTTTAATTAATTTGATTTGATTTCAAAAATAGATTGATTACTTGAATTCAAATGCTCCATTTACTGCCAACGCAGACTACCAAAAATCCCCAATTTGAAGAATTTTTTACCCCCCCCCCCTCTTAATTTCTTTCATTAGCACTATTTTTTTTGGCCCTGTAAGCGCTCATTTTGTCTAGTTTTCAACACATTTTTCATGTTTTCGTTTTTTATTTATTAATTTTTTTGGGGGACATTTTTTACCAACGGATAAATAAAAGTTGGTATGACTGTAACTTTTTTGTGAAAGCGGCGTATTTTTTTTTCAGTGTTAAAAAAATGACTTGTTTTGGATAAAAAAGATCTTAATTTGTTACTTGGAAGGTGAGTATTGCTTGGGTAATGTAATTTGAACTTAAACTATCAGGTTAAACGATTTCGAAAAAATATAGGTTATGTCACCCCTTTTGACTTTTTCGATTTTTTTACCAAAATTTACCTCCCAGCCGTGCGATTTTAGTCTAGAAATTCTCAAACGAGGCTTTGTTGAGCATTAGGTGTACTTTTGATTTATTTACCGTTTTTTTTTTGTATTCACCCTTGAGGTTATTGAGACAAACAAAAGTTGATGACTTAATCTTGATTTTTTTGTGATTAAAGTGGAGTGTTTTCGTACAGTTACAAATTGCTGGGGGAACCACCTGAGTTTATAAGTCAGGTAGGTCAATCTAATTTTGAAGTTTTAGTAAACTTCTCTACATAGAAAACGCAACTACGATCCGAATTTTGCCCTCATATTTACCTATATGGCGAATAATTAGCAGTTTGAACAATAACGGGTTGAGGTGAAAAAGTAGCCGGAGACAGCGATCTCTCTTCCACAACATTGGATGCCATAATATGGTACTTTTCTAAAAAAAACATATTAATGTACTTTTTTTTTCTTTTCCAGCTCACCTTCTCTATGTTCTTGTCCGTTGGCGTTCGCCCCTTGGTCCCCTACGTCATTCCTATGGGGTAATAACAGTCGCGCTTTCGTCGCCCCCACAAGCGCCGACATTTGTTGGTGTCCAATCATGTTTCCAGATCCCGCGTACGCTACTGTTTGATTTCCGGGACTCCCTGGAGCAGACTGACTTACTTCTAACATATGGTCTGGAGTCGGCGAGCCCTCCCGTGATAAACATTCGGGAGTCATTAGACCAGACATACTGATGTGACTCGGAGAGGCGGGGGCACTGCGGGAACTCAAACCGAAGGGGGCACGGAAACATGGCACTCCACGTTGTCTTCGTCGACGGAAGGCTTGTTCTATCAACTTGGATTCAGATTGGGGATCGATGCGCCAGAAGCTGCCTTTGCCGGGCTCCTCTTGGCTGCGGGGGACCTAGAAAAACACAAATTATAACAATAATCAACCAGTGGGGACATCAAGTAAGTTTTTTATTTTTACAAAATTAAGAATTTATTGCTTGGCTAGCTTCCTGATCACTAATTAGGAAAGTATGAGCCTTCAATTCGTCTAATTAATTTTTGGAGTTTGTTCAACTCCGTCGTCATGTTTAGTTTAACAGCTTTCAGAATTACCTTTATAAAATATCTGTTGAGGCTGAGATTATGCCGTATTGAGTTTTGCCATCCTTTATCTGCCGTCCTGTAATACGGATAGTGCTTCGTGATGTAACTGTAAATTCCAGATAATGTAAGTTGTTTATCTGTAGCACTGGCTATCGCTTGGACAATTAGCTGCGCGTAAGAATATGGCGGTTTTGAATCGTCTTTATTGCTACTGCTTGCTCCATATCCATCGTTGATTACAACTGGAGGTACCTGAAAGAAAAAAGTGGGTTGGAAAGGCTGCAAACCTTATCTTTTTTTTTATTCTGATTAGCCCCACGTTTAACAGGCCTTAAAATAGAAGAGTGTTGGTAGCCCTGATATTAACTATCTATGCAAGCTTTTTTGATCGTACAGTACTCCAAAGCCTACCTGTGCGACTTGATTTACTCCGAACAAAAGTTGGAGAAATTAATTACCGAATTTCCGTTTGAGGTAGGGTGTCTATAATGGTCTGGACTATGGTTCTGAACGTGGTGACTGCCGCCCCCATCATCCCTCCTAGTGACTTGGGCAGCATACGCCGCCACCATCTGCAGATCCGCCGAGATACTCCGTCTCCCATGTCCTCCTATAAAAATGTGTAAAAACCACTCTGACATGAATTTTTGAAACAATACCTCTAGGACTAGCCGGGCAGCTGTTGGCTGCACTGATTGTGCCTGTCGGTGAAGGGAACGGACTCACGTAGACGTCACTAGCGTCTGGTATATTTATTTTAAGAGGTCCCATGCCGCCGGGAGCGGTGCCACCCCCAGATCTGTCTCTCATTCGAACGGGGGACACTTCTCGGACTTTAGGGGGCGGTTCGCTGTTTTCATCCACTAGAGATTGAAAGGAGAGGCGGATATTTGTACTGGGAAATCGGAGTTGGCACCTAAAAAAAGAAAATTAAATTAAATTAAATTTCCTGCCCTATTGTTGTGCGCATGCTCGGCTTACATAGGTCTCAACCAGTTTAGATCTTATTTGAATACTCCACCATGAATGGTTATATTATTGAATGGAAATATGGTTCTTTCATACTTTGTAGCATCACATTCTATTAATGAGAATGTGCATTATGTATGAGAGTTGAAGAACCTTATTTTTCGCTTAGAAACAGAATGAATAAAAAATCGCAGTCAAGGTGAAGTGAGAGATGGTGATAACGGTTTTTATCTTTAAACTTTTCGAAAAGTGGCTACAAGGTATATAAAAATAACTTTAAAGATATGGAAATCATCATAAACGGCTAAATATAAACCACGTGTTTATTTACGCGATGGGTTGTAAATATCGAGTGAAAGATAAAAAAGGCACTTAATTACGGCGAGAATTAGACATGGTTGAAATTATGATTGCATGACCTCCTTGATTTTGAGACGAATTATTGTCAAAGTCATCGCAACAAAGATAAAGTGGGATTTCGTGTAAATACAGCGTAAATTACTAATTTTAAATGGAGATAATTCTTATCATCGCAACTTTTAATCAAAACGCTACTTAAGTCATTTACATAGATTTGCGATTGGTTAAAAAAAAAACAAGTGGAAATTGTATTCCAGACAATTTTATTAACTCATTTGTAGTCAATGCAGAAAATAATCTATTTGTAGTCAATGCAGAAAATAATCTCTGGTTATCACATAGAAAAGTGATGAACTGTGACCAGCTTAAATGTAGTTTTTGTATATCACTTGATCATAAAAACAAAATTTTTTAGAAGTGTGTTGGTAGCTCCGTTTGTTTGACAGTTGAGGTTAAGGTCGCTATATTTCAGTTCTGTTTTATTTTTTTTATTTTATCGACGTTTAATAATTAAAATAAAAAAATTAATTGTCTTGTTGCCTAATTAGGTACACGTGTAGTGCTTTACACGGTATATTTGTCATGAAAATTTTATTCTAAAATTAGTCCAAACAACCCCTTCAATTATCAATGAAAAAAAGCTGTAATCAATGTAAACTATTCGTTCAATAAATTGAAGACTTTTGCGCACTTCGTTATCTCGAGTCATCAAATTTTAATGATTGTTGACATTCATGCAACTTACAAGTGATACTATCATTACGAGGTGTATTCTAAAATTTTATCACTACGTGACCAAAAACAAACCGTGAAAAATCCCCAAAATTAAATCCAAACTATTACGTCACTCATGGAATTTTTTGTCACGAAAATTAACCTTGTCTTGTGGATCCCCACCAAAATTCATTGATTAATTCAAAAACCCCTTGACTACATCTAGCAGACTGCGACGGTTACTGTCCGATTACGTCACCGTCGGAATAACCACATATTGGATAAATCATTGCAAAACGTGGCTATAATAATTAGGACGATGTAAAAGATAACGTTATATTTATTTAACGCGCCGCTGGCGTGTTTATCATACGTCAAAAACAATGATGCAATGTACACAATCGTGAAGAAATCGAGCGTGCTGTAAAACTGTCAAAGAAACGAGCCTTCTTAGATCGATCTACATCCGTCAATGTTTATTATTAATTTATCGAATGTCGTGTTTTGTTTTATTAGGAAGCGTGCACATAGGTCCAAGGTCGTATCGCAGTGTGCTGTGATAAAGGTCGATTTGTACGACGCCGTTCCATGGTGAACTCGGTCGAAAAGTAAACAAACGAATCACTAGGGCGAACTGTCAAAATTGACGTGATTTTAACGCTTCGTTTGAAAAAGCGAAGAGAAAAAATAAACTCGCGGCTTGATATACGAGGATCGTAAATTTCCGTAACTCTTTTATGGCGGCACATTTATAACAAACAAAATTGCTTATCTGTCAATACTAGTCATTAGAAAAAACAATGGTTTTCATGTAATTACATCCGTTGCAAATTGTTGCAAGTTGGCTGGTGTCATATTAAATACGCGTTGCGCATTTTTTGGGATTTGCACGAGAACAGACTTGTCATTATATCTATTTATACTGAAACTAAGCTTCTTTTTATTGTAATGTACACTTGTCTGTGGTCATTAGGTTATTTTAGAAACTTGGGATTTAGATATAGTAAAACCTCAATTTAGTGGTGATGAACAAGTCTCGCGCTATCAAAACTTTACTGTATTATCATAATCGTGCAGATAGTAAACAAAGTGTTTACGTTTCCATGTTGTTAACCGACGCGAATATACAAACCACTAAATGATATAATCAATGGTTCATATACACGAGGGTTGTTCCCAAAGTTTTGAATTTTTAACCTTGGACTAAGCACAATATCTCTCGACTAAGCGAGTGCATGTTGTTTCAAGGTCATCTAAAAATCGATCAATAAAAAAATTAAGATAACAGTATTTGGTTTTACGTTCCCAGATCAAAACTGTGATTGCTCCACTCTATAACCTTGACTTTTCGGACTGAAAAAATTTGCGTGGGCGGTGGTGACATTTAGTGCCACCCTGTATATACAAAGCTTTTATAAAAGGTTTTTCCCGAGGTCTTAAAGTTTTCTTCGTGTTAAATAAGCTTGAATTGATTTGACAAATAATCCCAGCGACGGAGTTAATTGATATTGATGATATTTATTCACTTGTTAACCGCTGCATTCGATTAAAGACTGGTCGTATTCTTAGAGGAGAATGTAAAATATAGAAATATCATGGTAAGTAATTTTAAAAAAACCTGACAACGGAAATAAACACCATGCTCAAAATTGGAGAATCTACAGGGTGAGTTTGAGAAGCGAGCTACCTTAGAATAACAAAATCATGAGTGTTTTTCCGGACATTTTGTAGATTTTGGTGAAGGATACCGTAAAAATTATTTATTTAACGGTAATATCTAAAACAACACGAAAAAACATGTTTGCATTTGCGCGGCGACCTTATCGTGAGAAACAAAAACTAATCATAAATAATTGGTTTAAAATTAATACCTTAACAGTCGGTAACATTTTGACAAGTAGGGATTATATTGCAGTTTTTCCACGTCGTTGGTCGTATTAACTAACAATTTTCACATTCTTAAGAAAACAAGTCGTGAATTTACATAAAGTTTAAATCAATAAACAAAACAAAATGTCAAGTGTAAAGGCTGACAGTAAAATGTCGCATCATGAAACAAGAAAACTGGACGCTTTGGTCGGATATACGTAAATTAAAATAATGTCAACTGGTGGAAATTATTAATCAAGTCGATTGCATTAAATTTGAATTTATTTGTGCATCTGTCAAATTCAAGGGCGAAATTGAATTTGGCGCGTGTTAAAAAAATGACGGCATGAGTTGGAAATGTAGGTTGTAATCGCAAGATAAACAATAATAAATGCAACATGTTAGGAGGCCGTGAGCGGAAATAGCTTCGTTTGTTTCGCTGGATGTAAACATGGTCGAAGGAAGCGAAAACCACGTGCTCACAGCCACGAAAAAGAATGTTGCACAGTGTGTTTTGCTCCCAACACATCAATACTGGTTTATTTTCTATTTACAGTGCGTTGGTGCGAAAATGCGCTTAATGTCGCGTAGAATTATGGAGGTTTTTAGCGCGCCGTTGGTCGCCGTGACGTCACCGGCTCAATAAATACTTCACATGGTTGGTATGTCGGCCTGTGTTTATTTGGGGTTACTATCGATTTTCGATTGTTTGTCTTACGTCTTGGGCAGGTGTATGGCCGGGGCGCCCTTGCGCTGGAAGACGCCGTCGATGAAGACGCCGTTTTTCCCATTGCAAAGCATGTAAAAAAATGGATGATCGAAGAAGACCTCCAGGTGCCGCCTCGAGATGAAGCTGGAATGACCCATGTTCACGTCAACATCACCACGTGAGCTGTTGCGGCCGATGATGATGCGATTTTGTCGGACGAAGTACTCGATGTCGCGGCCCTCGATTCGGGCGATGGCGTCACCTTTGTCTTCAGGGCTCCACTGTACTTTTGAAGGGCTCGTTGGGGCCGACTTCAAGGACAGAAGGGTCCACGCGTCGCTCTCCGACGTCTGCGAGAAGGCGGACATTGCGGCACTCACGCACGGCACACTGCGATCCAGACGCACGCACTTTTAGATCCTCAAAGGATATCCAGAGGAGTTAAGACGAAAGAAACTTGAAGATAAAGCGTGTTGAGCGGAACGTGTTGTGTTGTTCTGGTGAATGATTTCATAACAGCTCGATCGGTACGAGACCACGGTGTTGGTAAACACGTGAGGTTGCCAGATGCATGACGGAAAGACCGTGGCGACACCTTGCGGATGGAAATATACCAATGACAGATTCAAAAATGGAGGGGGAACAAAAGTTGCGACATCTATTGATAATATCGTTAAAAACATAATGAAAACTAATTCGATCACATTCTAATTTCCTAACGGATTTTGATCTTCTCAGAAGAGGGCAGGAAATGTGATCGGAAAAGAATAATCAAATAATATTTACTATTTTTTACAAAGGTCGCAGTATTGAGAAATTCAGTTGGTGCCTAGCAGTTGGCAAACCTTTTCATTTTTTATTCCCATTGTTCGTTCTTAATTTTATTATCGACAAGTCCTCCTATTGTCGGATTAGCAACTGTATTTTATGAGTTTTATGACCTTTGAGTTAACAGGTCTAAACTTAAAAATCACGCATACCAACATGAAATTTTAACTTTGTTTCACTCTGACAAAAAAAAAATTGTCACTGATAGGAACACAGCATAAAAGCACAAATTGTGAATTTTAAATTCCAAACCACCAAGAAGTGAAAAATTAAACTTGATAGCTTGATTTTAATTCTCCATCCCTATTCAGGCGTACATCGTACAATTTTCCTTTAATTGATGGTTATCAAATATCTGATATCTGATCGTGTACTTACAGCTTTAGTTTCTAACAACGTTAATATTATATATTCTCAGAAACATGAGATGAAATAATGTGGGTAGGATATTATTAAATTCTGTTGGTAACACGCTGAATTTTAGAAGGGTCTTTGAACTAAATTTACATTTTAATAATGTTTTTTCAAATATTAGATACATTTTTTGGTTTGTTGTGGACACTTGTATAGTACCATGATTGGAAAAAAAAACATGTTTAAAGAGGCTTCGAAAATTTGAAGTGTGTTGGTAGCCGTGACAGTTTGCCACCATGTTATTTTTGCACTAATGAAATACCTTACAAAAATCTGTATGAAAAAAATTATAACCTTTTTTATTTCCAATATATAAAAGTTAACATATTTTTTTTTTGGGGAGGTTACTATGACTTAGCGATGTCAAAAAAAACATTTAAAAAAAATCAGTTTTAGCATGGCCTTTTTTTTATATGAAGTTCTGTGATTGATAGTTTTAAAGTTTTTTTTGACGTATTAGTTGTGACACTTTATAAAATTATAGAGCAGAAAATATTTAAAACTTTCTGAAATTTATTTTTTGTAGTTTCAAGGCTGTGGATGATATTTTTGTAATGTGTTAAATTTACAAAACTATAGAACATAAAAGAGAAATTGTAGAAATTTTTATGTTTAGGATGTACCAAAGATAATTTTTATTAAAATTTTGAACTTTGATACTTTTAACGGTCTAAAAATAAAATTTAGGGAAGTTACTGTTTTCGATTTTCTTATTAACTAGTGAAATTACAAAATTATAGAGCAGAAGAGCCAATTTTAGAAAGTTATATTTTGTCGATGGATCAATTGTTTTTTATTTAAACGTGTTAATGATTTTATAGAAATGAAATTTATAATTTTTTAAATTATAGAGCAGAAAAGACAAATTTTACAAATTTTTACCTTTAGAGTGAACTAAAAATTTTTAATATATTTTTTAAGTGTAGTTTTAACTCAACATTAATGAAATTTGAAAGTATTTTAACTTCTAACTTGATTCTTAATCGTGCTAATTTTCAAAATTATAGAGCAGAAAAGACAAAATTTAAAAATTACTTTTTTTTAGAGTAAACCAAAAATTTTTAAACTTTGAACCATCGCATTTTTAATGCTACAATTAAATGTGAAGATGTTTCTACTTATGACTTATTTATTAGAGTGCCAATTTTCAAAATTATAGAGCAGAAAAGACAACATTTAGAAATTATTATTTTTAGAGTGAACCAAAAATTTTTAATACTTTGAACTATCGCAGTTCTAACGCTACGAGAATGCAATTTGAAGATGTTTCTACTTATGACTTGTTCATTGACTGTGTCAATTTTCAGAGTTCTAGAGCAGAAAAGACAAAATTTAGAAATTTTAATTTTTATGGCGAACCAAAAAAAATTTAAACTTTTTTTTAGAGTGAACTAAAAATTTTTAAACTTTGAACCATCGCAGTTCTAACGCTACGAGAATGCAATTTGAAGATGTTTCTACTTATGACTTGTTCATTGACTGTGCCAATTTTCAAAATTATAGAGCAGAAAAGCCAAAATTTAGAAATTAATATTTTTAAAGCGAACCAGGAGAGACAATTTCAGAAATTTTCATTTTGGCGACAAACCAAAACGTTTTAATATTTTTTTATATAAACTAATAATTTTTAAGATACTTTTTTGATATTGCATATTTAGTAATTTTAACATTACTATAAAAAATTGACGTAACTTTTATCTTATTGGTTAACTATGATTACAAAATTATAGAGCATAAAAGACAAATTGTATAAATTAGTATTTACAAGACGAAACATAAAACCTATAAATATTTGGATCACTTCAGTTCATTCTCGATACTTACAGGCTGTTCATGCACATAAAAAGTACTTAATAAAGCAATCGAATTTAAAAATCCTTCTCTCCATGTTTCAAAGAATTATTAAACTGGCTTTATTAATAAAATATTCATTGCTGGTCTTGTTTACAAAAGACTGTTTATTCAATTCAACTTCATTTTCCTTAAAGTTTCCAATGTTTTGGAAACATCCTGTAAGCGTTTCAATGCGGCGCCTCAAGCGACAATTATTCTGCATCTGAGCACTTTCATGTTCCATTTAAATTTCCCTTCCGGAAATTTGCTTTGATGTTCATCTTCAGTCTGAACTTTACTTCTAACTCTTCACTCAAAAAACTAAGATTTTCAATTTTTGGAATATAATAAATTGATGAAAGTCAGCAGGAAAAAGTTTAATTGTTGGACTTCTAAACTGTACTCTCTTTCTTGTAATAAACTTAGAGTAGCAGAAATCTTGCTGTAAGCTCTCGCAAAGTTTATTCCCCATACGCCTCATTTCAATATTCATACATCAACTTTGGAAGCGACTTGTAACAATTTTCAAGAATTTTTAAACAACAAAGAAACTCCGTATTTTCTCATTATCTTCTTTCTTAAAATACCTCAAGTTTATATGAGAATCTCAACATCCATCGATTTTCCCAATGGAGGAAAAATCCACTAATGCTAGTCACTTATCATAAAGCAAACATGTCGTTAAGCCACTCTCACACAAAACAAGCTCCGCCCACACTAATTAGTTACGTGCATGCAGCGCCCTCTGAGGACAAGTGGCTTGGAGCAAGAAAACTGACAAGGATTTATTTGTAAGCTCCGCTTGTCCATGACGCTGTTACTATGGAAACCAGGTGGATTGTGCCGATTTGTTGATGACGCATTTCGAGTTATGGATTGGTTATGATTAGGCCTTTATAGCCCCATTGTCGTGGTAATGCAAAATGAAGGGCCACTTGCCATAATTATCGGGGATTAATTGCGTGACAAGTCAGGGGGGCGGCGGGAGGCAGTTGCTATCAAGAATTTCAACGAATGGAGTTGGTTTACAGATTCCTTCTGATTCGAAATTCAATATTCATCCAAGTGTAACTAAAAACGAATTGTTGTCATGTTGATGTGATTCTATCAACGACACACCCGGGGATTTCCACGTCTTACTCGATTTCAAAGTTTTTTCTCACTCGATTATAAATGTCATTGATTAGTTTTCATGGCCTGTGCTAATTATTTTTTTGTCGATAGCTGTGCTTTTCCATCCGTTTTTTGGTTGCTACGTACTCGTGTTATTATTGTGACTGGGCACATATTTTCAGCGTTTATTAATTAACCCATCTCTGAAAAAACATCAAAAGTAAACAAACTGAAACACAAATTCACGAACGTATCGTTTTCTATTAAATTTTACACTGCAACTATAAACACAGAAAATTTAACCCCAAGGCGTCACTTTGCGCCACTGTGATTGGTAGTAAAACCGTTTGATCAAATAAACTTTCTTTCTTATTATCACACTAACGACCATAACGTTCGAACAAAATTGCAACCTCTCGTTTAGTTACTAATAAAGTAAACGCCAAAGATTATTTTTATACTGATTGACGTACTGAGTTTACGCTTACAGAGTGACTTTTGGGATAATATAAATCAACACGGTCGATATATAAATATTTGCGAATGGATCCGTGGGATTTCTTGTTACATTTCAACTAATCTCTGGAAATTGTATTTCTGTGTGCAAAACTGGAAGCGAAAGCGCGATTTAAAATCAATTTATGCCCGGAGCCTGAAAATATTATATGATAAAAAAGCGTCTAAAAAGGTTTTGAAACATGAAGTAGGTTTGTCACACTTTGAATACTCAACAGTTCTGAAACGTCAAATCGATGTTTTCCAGAGGTGCCAACATATAAAATAAATGTAGCGCCTTACACGATTTAGTAATTTCCGCGTCTAACAAAAATTATTTTTTATATGAACTCCGTATATGTATGATAAAAAAGCGTCTAAAAAGATTTGGTTTAAGACAGTTTGAATAGGCAACAGCTTTGAAACGTCAGATCGATGTTTTCCAGAGCTGCCAACACATAAAATAAATAATAAATGGATTTAGTGATTCCCGCGTCAAACAAAAAATATTTTACAAATGGACCCTTCATATAATTAAACCGTACGTGCTTTACAACTTTATCACGAAATTTCCAGCTGGCCAGATTATCTCAATCCCAGTCTGTTCCTGGAGTGTAGCCATGTGTATGAATAAACCTTAAATTCCCTGACAGAACCTAGACAGGAGAATAACATGACCAGTAGCCGGATTAGGAAGCTTTGAGTTGGAGGTCCTGTTAAATTTCTAATACAAATTTACTGCTGTTGCAGCTGAGATAGAGCTTTTATTACAATTTGACGCCGTAAATAAACAGGAAACCAAAATGGAGATTAATTTTAGAACTCGCTTAATGTTCATTTCAGGAGCAATTTATTTCACACCTGAAATAATTCAAGTAATGGATTTTACGCGGATTTCAACGGACAGATGAACGGGACGACCTCTAAATGTAATAGCGTGAATTTTTTTGGAGTTGAGTAATGAAGCGACAAGATGACAAGATGGGAATTTTGGGGTTTTCATTCATTATGAATGAAGTACGGATTATAATTATGCAACAAATATGTGGCGACAGCAGGATTTTTGAGATATTTTACATTGATTTTTTAATTCTTTGTTTTTTGGATTTTTTTGCATTTAGATAGATAGCATTAGATAAATTTTTTAATTATTCATGCTTCAGATTTTTAGATTTCTTTGGATTTTTCGGATTCTTTGGGTTTTCTGTATTCTTGGAATTTTTAGGATTCTTTGGATTTTTCAAATTCTTCGGATTTTTGAGATTGTTCGGATTCTTCGGGTTCTTGGAAATCTTGGGATTCTTCGGATTTTTTGCATTCGGATTCTTGGGATTTTTCGGATTTTTAGGATTTTTGGGATTTTTCAGATTCTTTGGATTCTTCGGGTTTTTCGGATTCTTCAGATTTTTAGGATTCTTTAGAATTTTCGGGTTCTTGAGATTTTTTGGATTGTTCAAATTTTTCGGCTTCTTCGGATTTTTCGGCTTTTTAGAATTCTTGGGATTCTTGACAATCTTGGGATTTTTTGGATTTTGCGGATTCTTAGGATTCTTGGGATTCTTAAGATTCTTTGGATTCTAAGGTTTATCGGATTCTTCAGATTTTTCGGATTCTTTGGATTTTTGGGTTTGTTCGGATGCTTAAGATTCTTGGAAATCTTGGGATTCTTTGGATTTTTCTTATTCGGATTTTTGGGATTTTGCGGATTCTTAGGATTCTTCAGATTCTTAGGATTTTTGGAATTTTTGTAAATCATGGCATTCTTCGGTTTTTTTGCATTTTTGAGATTTTTGGGATTCTTTGGATTCTTTGGATTTTTTGGATTTTTCGGATTCTTCGGATTTTTCTGATCTTTGGAAATCTTGGAATTCTTCAGTTTTTTCGGATTCTTGAGATTTTTGAGCTTTTTACGATTCTTTGGATTTTTTGGATTTATCGGATTCTTAGGATTTCTCGGATTTTTAAGATTCTTCAGATTTTTCGGATTCTTAGGATCTTTGGAAATCTTCGTTTTTTTTCGCATTTGTCGGATTTTTGAGTTTTTTGAGGTTTTTGGAATTCTTTGGGTTCTTAAGATTCTTGGCATTTTTCAGATTTTTCGGATTTTTTGGAATTTTCGGATTTATCGGATTTTTGGGATTCTTCGTATTGTTCAAATTTTTGGAATTCTTTGGATTTTTTTGGAATTTTCGGATTCTTCGAATTTCTTGGGTTTTTAGATCCTTTAGATTTTTTTTAGAATTACATATTTCTTATTATTTTTTATTCTTGTTGGGTTTGGCTTCTGTTTCTTTATTCCTATTATTTAATTTTTAATTAGTGTGTTTTTCTTGTTGTTTGGATCTATACTATTTTCACAAACAATTAGCTTTTTAGCAAGTGTAGAAACTATAAAGCTGCAACGGATTCGAATAAACCAATAAATTTAAGAAAATCAGAAGATGTCGAAATCTAGAGAAAGAGTAAATATCTAACGAAAGAATTTAAAGCACTCACAAAGATGTAAGGGATCTAAAACGATAAAAAGATGTAATAAACTTGGGAGATGTAATGATCTAAATAATCTAGAAAAAAAAATAAAAAATTGAAAACATTCAGTTATTTTGCTCGGGTTAAGAAATGAAGAACTGATTTATATTTACGTCAAGGCTAAAATTCTTACCAATTTAAGAATTAAAAATTTAATATTTTAATACAATGAACTACGACTTTTTCACTTTTGACCGCAAGAAATGAAATTATTAACGCTCTATTTTTTCTTTTTCTGCATTAATATCACTGCAACATCTAGAGCAATTTTCTGCTGCCTCAGCCCGATGAAAGGTTTGACCTCGATTTTTGTAATCGATTATTATTCTGTCTCAAATGCATTTAAAGTTCGTTCACATTTAGCCCATTTCATTTCACGTAAATTTCATTCTTTGTTTGATATTTTTTTAACGGTCACGCTTGTCAGTTTTAATTTCCTTTCCATAAAAACACGAAAGTAGCACAAGGTACTCAAAAAACCACACAATCGCCATAATAAGAAAATTTATTAAAAACTAGATAACAAAATATAAAAACTTATCTTAATAATCAACAACAGGTTTCAGCTCGTAGGCAATTCCAGACTTTTGGTCCACAATGAGCCCTAAGTTCTGATCAAAAACTAAGTCTTCGCCGTTTAACTTCTTGTGTTCTCTTTTCCCTCTTTCGTAGTCTCTTTCACTCTTGTAATTTCCTCCATGTTTTCCGGTCAAACCGCTCAAAACCAAAGATCTCGCATTATCGTTGATAAACTCAACATCTTTATCGGGAGTCGGTTGGCGTTTTCCTCTGTTAGCAGCAACGTAGTTGGGTTTCTGTTGACTTTCATCGTAAGCGACGTATTCTTCTTTCTGTTGACTTTCTTCGCCGCCACCATCGTGATGACCAGCGTGGTTGTAGTCCCAGTAGTGTTCGCCGTACCCTCCGTGTTTGTCACCCCATCTTACCTAGAAAAAAAAAGAGGTAGAAACGAGTTGGGAGTAAATGAAGATTACTTTGGTTTTGAACTCGCCAGCGTGGGGGTGGGCTTTCTCGTGGCGTTCGATAAAGTGGTGTTCGTTGCCTCGTTTGTGGCCGTGTTCGTAGTGGTCTTTAGCGGGGACGTGGGCATATCTGTTAGTAAAGAAAAAGAATGTTAAAGGGAATGAAAGAAAAAATACATGCAGAGAAAAAAGACACTCTTTGTTCCATTTTGGGGAGTAATTTGATAGTCTTCAATGTATAGTTAATTTTTACTGTACAAAGAAGGAGAAGAGATAAAGACAGAAAAAGGTTTGAGCTTCAAAAGTCAAGAAAAGCGAAGGAGAATTAGTTCTGGCTTCGAAAAGTAGGAAATCCTCACAAGCGATCCCGCGAAAGGATAAACGCCTATCCAATAAACACACATTCAAATTGATCGTACACACATAAAAGGAAAAATCCGGGAAACCCTCAGTAAAAGAATGAAGCCACAAAGAACAGAAAATATATTTTTAACACCTTTCCTTGATGTGAACGGTCGTGAAAATTGATTTTTTCGAATCTCTGTTCCCAATCCTCTGGTGTTTCGCACACATGGCCAAATTCAATTTCATCAGGGGAGTGCTGTGCCATGTATATATCCCTGACACACAAAAAGCAGATGTAATTTTGGCAGATTTAAAAGGATCAAGTAGTGTCATCCGCAGAAGACTTGTGACTTTAATTTTGTCAATACAGGATAACTCACTGGAAATATTTGCTGCCAGAATGAACAGCCGCAGGACCGAATCCTCCCGATTCAGCGACTTGATGGTCGTCCTTTTGCAGGGTGATGCTTCCAACTTGCCGTTTGTCCTTCACATCCGCTCCACAAACGTAAGTTGCGGCGCACAGCAACGCTAACGCTGAAAACTGAACACGAAATAAAAACAATTTCTTAAAAACGTATCGATTTTTAATTAACACTCTAAATTTCCTGTACCTTTAGACACATTCTGTAACTCTCGCTGTTGTTGTGAGACTGTCTCTGTTGTGCAAACCTCCACCTTTATATACTTGAATGATCCGAAACGAAACTGTCTTTTCGATATAGTTCCAGCAAGTTCTCTGGCACCGCGGTTTTGCGTCGAGTTTCTTGCTCTAAAATTCCAATTACACTGAAAAAACTCCAACGGTCCGTTAGGTTTACAAATGAATTTCTTAAACACTGTCGTTCTCTGCACCATTCGTTCTGCTTTGTGCCCCAGCACCACAAAAGATGACATAAATCTTCTTTTCAGGTCAACAGATGACACCACTATTCACCTTCATCTCAGCATTTTTCAGAAAGTTATGAAAAGCGAAACGATTACGTAGGAAATTGTTTGGTAATTATTGAAAGTTTACTTTCACAAAAAAATCGTTTTGTTTCAAAAATCCATTTGCGGCTAAACCGGATGTTGGCTCATTCTTTTTATGAGTTCCTCCGAGTTTGGTTTCTAAAAGTTAAGGCAACATTTTCTTATTTCGTTTTTATTCTCGCTTTGTCCTAGATATGAATCTCGAGGATCTCCACGTATTTACACACTTCTGTTTCGTTAGGAAATTACGAAAAAATTAAATTAGAAATGCGTGAAATTCAAATTTCTCACTGCACACAAAACCAGCGACGCTAAAAGACAATGGCGGAAAAAATGATTGGTAATCAATTGAACACGAATAATTTCTCATTTCCGGAGTGGCTGAGCAAATATTTTTTGACTAGTTTCGCAATTCTTTATAGTTGATAAACATGGAACGATCAGGAATTTTAAACTTCGCGGGATTTTTCTGATGATCGGCGCGAAATTTGAAAGGCAAATCGATCGCTGCTTAATGTATAACTCACAGTGAGACCAGTTCATTTCAATTAGCAACTAATTTCCAAGTCCTTTCGAATCCTTTTCGGGTCTGTTGACCAAATCGTATCCTATTTCCATCTCGATTTGAATTTCACTTTTTAAAGCTCAAATTTTCAACAAACTTTGCAATTCAACTTCAAGCTCTTGTTGACTCGTGCAATAATTATGTTCTTTTTTTTTGATAAACAGACTCAATTCTTTAATAAAACGTGAACGTCAACAGTGAAGTCGTAGATCAACTAATCGAAGCCTGGCACCGTCTTATCATTAATTGATTCGATATTT
The DNA here is from genome assembly GCA_030157275.1 of Cynaeus angustus. Lineage (NCBI taxonomy): Eukaryota > Metazoa > Arthropoda > Insecta > Coleoptera > Tenebrionidae > Cynaeus > Cynaeus angustus. Next base: position 16,672,271 of record CM058064.1, read on the forward strand.
ACTTGACTAATGAACATTTGCATGAGTTCCTGAAAACGTTGCTCTTCAGTAAGTTTTCACTCTGCTTAATTTCATTACTGTTCGCGCAATCAAATCGAATTTTCTTGAAATTGCACAGATTAATGTTGCAGAGATAAATTTGCAAGAGATGAAATCATTTGTGCGATGGTTTTTGAATTTCATTTTCATGATTGTACGCTCATATTGTTCTGTTGCGGTTCTACATAATTATCTTGTGTTCCTGAAAGTGGAAATTACAACGGTTCCATAGCGAAACAGCTGCTGGCTGAATTTTCAGGTAATCTGAAATTCCAATAGATGTAGGGAGTCTTTGAAGTGAATATTTTCAGGATAATATGTCTAATGGATGGGAATAACTAGCTACGGAGGGCATGGAAATCAATTTTATTTTTAATCTATTATGTCTCGAACGAAATATGAGCTCAGGGAAATGTTAGGAATTTTCAGGGAAAAATTCGCAAAAACTGAAAAAATGGGTTTTTAGATTTTGTTTCATTTATAATAAAAGTGGAACTAACGACGTGGTAAATGTAAAAGAGTAAGAAATTAAATATACAGGAAGAAAAAAGGGGCAAGAATTTGAAACTCTCAGGCTGAAAACTTAGTGAAACCTGTAATTTGAGTGAGTGAAAAATTTTGAAAAATCTGAAATGTTAAGAATTTGTAAAATTTGAGAATCTCAAAATATAGGAAAAAATAAATCTGTGAATCTAAAACTTTAAGGGAGCAAGATTTAAGAGCTCAAGCATCTGAAAACTTAAAAACCTGTGAATCTTAATATCCAAAAACTGAAGTGAATTGAAAACTTGAGCACCAGAATCTCAGGATGTAAGAACTTCAGAACAAAAAACGCCAAGAATCTGAAATATGTTATACTGAAAATTTAGGAAAGTGAAAAGCTTGTCATTTAAAAAACTGAGGAATTTAAAGCTCATCTGCCAGTCTGGAAAATACAGAATCTTCGAAAATCAAAACCTAAAAATTTTAAAAATTGGTGATTTTAAAATTTAGTAACTTAAGGTCTTAAATATCTAGAATCTAAGAAAATCTAAAATTCGGACCTGTTAAAAAAAAAAAAATTGAAATGAAATGGAATGAAAACTTGAGTACCAGAACTTCAGGATGTAAAAACTTCAAAAAAAAAAATTGAAAAAGAATCTGATGTTTGTTAAACTGAAAATTTAGGAAATTAAAAAGCTTGTAATTTAAAAACTGAGGATCCAAAAGCTCGTCTGCCAGTCTGGGAAACTAAAAATCTTAGGATCTCAGAAGTGTAGAAAATTGATTACTTTAGCACTTGAAAACAGCAAATCCAAGAATCTCAATCTAAATTTGAACGTTTTAAGTCTTGAGAAACTAAAAACCTGGTAATCTGAAAACTTGGCAATTTGAGGTTTCAAAAATCTAAAATGGAAGAACGACGTAAAAATTAGAAAAATTAAGGATTCTCAAAGAACTAAATATTTGGAAAAATTTAGAGCTTGAACTTAAAAACTTGCACATCTAAGTCTAGGGAAACTGAAAATTTCTGATTGTGGCATAAAAAAATCTGAGACCTAAAAGTCCTGTGATTTCGAAAATATGAGACTTAGAAAATATCAGAATTTAAGAATCTTACAAGCTCAGAATCTACGAACTTACGAATAAAAGAACGAAGATGTAAGGCTTCGAAACTTGGGCACTTAATTATCTGACATTTAAGAATCTTAGTTTAAAAATCTGAGCATCTCAGAATTGAGCAATTTTAGAACTGAAAAGAAGAAACGTAGAATATTAGAATTTGATGACCAAAATTTTTAAGAAAATGAAAATTTTGAAATATGAAAATTCTATAAATCGAAACATGATAGTTTAAGAAGCGGAAATATAAGAAGCTTTGAATAAATCAACTCAGGAACCTTAAAACTAAAAATCTACAACCTGAAAACCTAAAATTCTTAGATTAGAAGAATTTTAGAATCGGAGAAACAAAGAATCTAGAAGTTTGAAGGCTCCAAAACCTTAGAACCTTAACACAGTGAAACGCTGGAAGTGCAAAAATCTAAGAACCTGGAAAAACGCGTTATGGGAACATAATTGAAGACTGAACGATCTCCAGGCACGTACTGGAAACTTAGTTTCTTGAACGGTTCTCAGCAATATCAAAGATTTGTATGCCCGTTTGTGCAAGTTAACCCGCTACAATTTTTTCAGTTAATTTATAAAGTTTATGATTAAATTTCCCATTTATTTATGCCATTTTCTCGCATGACTCCGCAATCCAAGTCCGCAGTGTCAAAAGTAAAAAGGTGATTAGCGAAAAAAAGCGTAACGACCGCGTGTGCAAAACGTTCTAAGTCCCGCAGCATCCAGCATCCAGTAGGCGTGATTCAGTCGTCGTTCGAGTGGCGTTTGGGCAGGGCGTCGCGACGCTGCTACCAAACTTTACGTTCTTTCGTGTTGTCACAACTTTGAATAAGTTTGTATTCTTGTTTTTGAAACCCCACGCGTCTATACTGTCAAAAAGGTAAGAAATGATAGTTTCGGTGTTAGCATTTACAGAAAACGTGAGCCACTGATGTCTGACTATTAATTTCAGTCTTTTTGTCATGTGTGGATTACTGCAGTTTTATGGAAATGTAAAAATAAACTTAATGATCTCTAATTCGACTCATAAAATGTTTTTGTGCCCGTTTCGGTTTGCAGTGGAAATTTAGGACTTCTAGGAATTTGAAACGAGCTTTAAGGTTGACTGGAAAAACAGAAAAGAATGTTGAGGGTTTTTGGGGGAAATTTACAGCTCGGAAAAATATTTTTACGGAGATAATTTGAGTCGCGTCCATTTCACGTTTCGATAATTAGATTCCATTTATTTCAGTGGTCCTTGAGCGAGGTTTTATATTGGTATAGCCGCAAGTTCCTTTGAATTTTTATTGTAACTTTATTCATGAAACATGGTTTTTGTGTTTCCGATGCATTGCAGATGACCGAAACCGATATAAATAATAGCATAATGCATCATTTCAGATATATGAGCCATAAAAGACAACTGTTAAAGCTTGCAGTGTGTTATTCATAACTTGTCTGAACAGTGCATACTTTATTTGCGTTATACATAATTTCCTCGATTTATTGAAACTGTAGGCTGGAAATTTGTTGTAATTAAATTTCTTCTTCAGTTTGATTTAAATCTTCAAATATTTAGACTTGGAGTTATTTATTTCCAAACTTAAAATTAGAAGAACAGACTTTTCCAACTTTCTACGAAACTATTTACAACTTGTCTGATATTCCCAATTCACCTGTCACCACCTCTCTATTTTTCCAATTCTATTTCCATAATTCCAAAAATAGCTCTAATCTACCACTCTCGAATTGTGTAAAGAGCGTTTCGAGAAAATCAAATCATTGTAGCGATTACGTTGCTGAAAACTTGTCCTTAAAGTGCTTCTTAAGTGGTTTAGAAAGCTTCAAATTAAATATCCGTTTGTGAAAGTCAAATTTGTCGAATCTGGGGTAATCGAATTGTTTAGGTCTATTCAGAAAGTCCCTTCGACCCGACCAGAGATAATCGTTATAATGCATCTGTTGGAGGATGCTTTGTGCTTAGCAAATCAGATAACAATATTTATTAGATCGGGATTATTTTTATATCCTGCAGTTGGCAGAGAAATGTGGAAGTTTCTAACTTATTATCTTGGCCAGAAAAAGCTGTAAAAGAAATTAGAAGCAGTCGCAGAAAATGAGGTAATTTGATAACGTTGTTCGTTTTTTTTTTCAATTTAGAAAAGGTTGATTAAGAGAAATTTGTATTCTAACAAGTTTATAGCTTTTGCTTTGTCTAGAATAGACTTCAAAGTCTCATTCGAGCTTTCACTGCTTGTGTGTACCTCACTTTACTTTAGAGAGAGCTTAAGTAAGATTTTTCTTTGCTCCAGGTTATTTTAATTAAAATTAATTTTTCTGAAATCAGAATTTCAAATTTTTCTTAAAGCTGAATAATTAACTTTTTATAGGAATTTTTTTCTCGTACATTTAATTTAAAATTTCGTCAAGGAAACTCATTTTTTAAATTATTGTCGCTCAAAGAAAAACAAAAATATAAATAAACATGGAGCCGAATCCTAAGCTCGCAATTTCATGTTGAAAGCACAAAGCACAAAAAGTTATTATAACTTATGTTGTATTTTGAGGGAACATCGAGTTATATTAAATTGTAGCTGGAGAGCAAAAAATGTTCTTTAGCTAGTCGCTAGAATTAATAAAAGTGGAGATGTAGTCGCGACGGTAGGAAACTGGAGCATACTTATGAATCAATTTGGACAAAAATGCAAATGATGCTAGAAGGAAGTGTGAGTTTGTGAGATGAGAGAGAATTTTGAGCGAATTTCTAACGTATCGGGTGTTCTAGGAATATAGAACAATCCAACAGTGTTAAATTTCAAGGGTTTAAATATTTAGTCAAATTACGACTGATACTGGAAAATATGCGACCAAATATACGAAATGTGATCATCTATAATTTTAATCTTTTTCGTTAACTTGCGTTTATAATCTTTATTCCGTTGAATTCCTCGGATTTTGATGGTGTCCTTTTTCAGTGTTTTAATTTAATCAGTGTTTTAGATATTTTCTTGGATTTTTTAATTTTTTATGTGCTTTTGTTTCATCTAGTTTAATTCTACTGAATTTCGAAAATCTTAATTCCATTTTTCAGATTCTCACTATTTTATCTAAGTTTTTGATATATGAATTTCCATTTCTGCGTTTTCAAAATTATAGCATTTTTTTTTCTTGGAAATCTCTCGTTTTTTTGTTTTTTTTTTTAAATTTTTTGGCCTTGTTTTAAATCTTTTATAGTAGTATTTTTTTATTTCTTAAGATTCTCCAAATTGTTTAAAATTTTATGAGCTATTTAAGGAAACCATTGGATGTTTTAGATTTTGATTAACTAATTTATATATATATATATATATATATTTGTTTTTATCGTATTTTTTAGACATTTATTTTGATTGTTTAGACTTTTTATATAATTTGGCTTCATATTTTTTTGAATTCTAATTCTATTCTTTCAATTTTTAATTTTTTTTTAGATATTTTCTTGGATCTTGAATTTTTTTTATGTGTTTTTATTTTATCTAGTATAAATTCGAGATAGTTTCGAAAATCTTAATTCCATTTTCCAGATTCTCATCATTTCATTTTTTTTGCATTGTTTACTTTGTTTTTGTTATTTAAATTTCAATTTTTACATTTTCAAAATTTTAGCAGTTTTGTAAGAAATTTGCGATTTTTTTTAGTTTTTTAGGATTATGTTAACTGTTTCTTAAAATTATTGTTTTTACAATGTTTTGATTTTTTGGATATTTTGATGTTTTTGGCTTTCCCAATTTCAATTTTTTTAGATTTTTACACGATCACTTCGTTTTTCGTATTATATTTTGATTTTTTAGGTTTTCTAGATTTTCTACATTTTAAATTTTTTTAAGTTTTAAATTCTTTGTTTTTTTTTTATTTGTTTAATCTTTTATTCTCTTGATTTGTTAGATTTTTAAGAACTTGTAAAAATTATTGTTGGAATTTTTGAATTTGTTACGATTTATTTAGATATTTCATATGTTTTTGAAATTCACAGGTTTCCGAGATTTGTAATTCTAAGAATTTTTAAGTTTTTTTTTAGAAGCTTTTTTATTAATAATTCTTTTTTCTGTTTTCATACATATTTTTTAATTTTTCAGTTTTTATATTTTTTTAAATTTAAACTTTTAATACTTTATTAATAATTTTTGCAGGTTCTTAGAAGGTTCTCTATTTTTTTTAAAATTTCTTGGACTTTTTTTATATTTTTTGATTTCTTAAGATTCTCTAAATTGTTCTTAAAAACTTATGAGTTATTTAACGAAACCCATGGATGGTTTAGATTTTTTAAATTTTTTAGGTTTTATATTTTTGGCTTAACTAAATTTTTTATATATATTTATTTTTATCGTATTTTTTTAGATATTTATTTTAACTGCTTAGACTTTTTAGATAATTTGGTTTCATATCTTTTTGAACTTTAATTCTGTGCTTTCAATTTTTTAAATTTTTGAGATTTTCCTAGATTTTTTAAATTTAGCACATTTTTTTTTAAATCTTTATTTTTTTATGTTTTTGAACGTTTTGGATTTTTCGTGTCGTGGAATTCCTGGATAATTTAGATTCTTTGTTCTTCAAATTTGTAAGATTTGTCAAATTTTCTAGATTTTTAAGACTTTTTAAATGTCTTTGTGGTTTTTGCCGTCTCTGGATTTTTGACTCTTTAAATTTTACAGGTTTTCAGCATTTTTTAGTGTTTTTGTTGTCTTTATAATTGTTTTTTCTATTCTTTTCATTTTCACACTGTTTGCTTTGGATTCTTTGAGTCTGATATTCTGTACGATTTAGATTCTCTAACAATTTTCTATTCTCTGTCTTTAGGTTTTTAGTTTTTTGCATCTTTGGACACCTCTATAAATTTTCAAAAACTTTTAGATTTTCTTTATTCTCTAGATTTTCTATGTACTTAGGATTTTAGATTTTTAGATCTTAGAGCTTATAAAATTCTTTGAATATGCAAATATTCATAATTCCAAGTTTTGTTGGTACTTTTTTATCCAATTGCATCGTAATAAATGTTTCGAAGAACAGTCTTTAGAATTATGCATGATGTTTTTTAATTAAATTTCTTTAGTTCAAAGAACGTCTTTTTGTTAAAAAAACCGCATTTAAAGGTCTGTTCCACAGAATGCAAATGCTATCATTACACAACGTGCTCAACAGTTTGTTGCCTTGAATCGAGCTTTAAATTAAGCTTCCTTCACTTTGTTTACAAATAACCGTAATAAATTAGCGTGTTTTGGTCCCAGAATTTCAAGAAATTTCAAATTCGCAAATAAAATCGAATTGCAGACCATGAGCTGTTATTTCCTTCCGAATGACACGAGTTTCTTTCAGTGATGTACTTTATCGTTTTAGAATTTACGGGCTCTTTCGTGTTTAACATCGACTTTTTTACTACAGACGCGTACTTAGAGGTCATTTCTTTCAGGTTGGTAGATAATTTACGATTTCTAAGGACGTTACGTTAAAATGTTGCTGAAAAGAGTTGAAAAATTAATAAAGAGCACCAAAATGAAAAGTAATTACTAAGGGAGATTTGTAGCTGGAGCTAGGTTTTCAGAAGCCATTTTCTGTGATTTATGCTGGAAGAGATTTTTCTAGAAAGATTAGTTCTTTTCGTCTGCGACAACGTTTGATTCCCTCAAAATATTTTTAATCATCTTCGCAAAAATAGAGCCATTCCATTTTATAGCGGTCAGCTCTAGGTATAATGGAGGTGCCGCCATAAATCGAAATTATGACCGGTGTAAAAAACCACAGGTTTATTGATACTCCAGGAACAAAGCGATCGTTAGAATTTTTTTGAATAAATAAGAAAACGAACTAACTCAAAAGGTTTCTAGTCTTTTTATATATACTAAATTTAACAAAAATTGTACCTTCCGACATCTCCTTGCCTTCATTCATTCCGTATTAAAAAGCGATAAAAACTCGCATCTTTCGTACCCTATAAACCATAAATCCGTCGGCAAGTTAGCAAACTGGGCAATAAAAAAAATGTAAATATTTTACGATATTTGAGGTTATAAATTCAAAGAGCGCACGATCCATATGGCGCGTGTGCATTTTTTTGTCGCAACATCTATTACGAACTAGACTGTACAAAACTGAATTAAATAGGCGATTAAAAGTCTAATTTTTCTGTCACTTTTATGTTCTTTTTACGGAGCAGTTTATTACGTAATAAACCACCAATAAATAAATCTTGAGAAACTTCACATAACAGGATGAGAGACAAAAGTGCACAGCAAATTAGATTTGATTTGCACGCAGACTTCGGGGAAATTACATAACTGAAATTATTCATGGGCGTACGTCAACAGGGGCGGGATCGATTGGGAGATAGAATATCATTTGGATTGTCCTAAGTGGATTGGAACTGTGGTTAATTTGGGAGACAACAGTGCGCATTAGTGAATAAGTGACTGACGGCACGGAAATGAATGATTTTTTAATGAAGATTGAAATTAGTGATCATTTTTATCACAAGTCTGAAAGAGCTTAGAAGATTTCGCGGCCACCGAAAGGATTTAGAAACCTGAGAGCATTCAAAGTGTAACGAGTCGTACTAATTAAATCTGAAGTTGCCGATTCCAATTGAAAGTGTTATAAAATTAAATTACAAACTCCATAAAAGATATTTCACTTCAAAGAAGTAAATTTTAGATCCTTAAGACAAAATAACGAAACACATTGTAATAATGAGCATACTTAATTTTGTAATTACGCCACGAATTTTCCGAATTCCGCTGAAAAGATTTTCAAATGAAGCAGTCTGAAATTAATATAAAGCAGAAACACACAATTAAACATCTTACTGAAAACATTTTTCATTTTTAACAATATAGCTCGAGGGTTTATGTTTCATTATCAAATGTGTTGTTATTAATGTTCGATTTTAATTAGACCAGAACCAATTGGTATTTTTGGGGTGATCCCTTTTCTCTGCATAATGTATTTTCAAAGTTTCCGGATCCCCAAAATTGTTCCAGGTTTCGACGAAAGCTGTTTCCAGGAGACGATAAATTAAAATTTCACCAGCTCTGGAATACAAGTATTTCAGCAATAATAAAAGCGACTTCTGTTTCCTGAATCGGGGTGATAATCAGGCTCTTTAAACGCATTACCTGGGTAAATGGGGGCATTTTTACGCAAACTTGGCATATTTATGTTAACGCATCTGGAAGTTCAGTGACACAAAGAATGTGATAATGCCACGGAATGAAAAGCTTTGGTATGTACAAGTGAGTTGGTAACGCTGTCGTTTGACAGTTTAAGCTTATGTATTAACTCACTGACGACTTGAAATATGAAAAAAGTCACTTCTATTATTTTCGCCGGTCGCCTTGGAATTCCAAGAAAAATAAACTCAAACTTTGAAGTCGAAGAAGTAAAAACTGTTTATTTTTTCTATCATTGCCGCAATTAGTGATGTTTGATTATTATTAATAAATGTCTCAAATGATCAGAGGCTCGCATTTATCTAAACATTTTCAAGGATGTTTCTACACGCAAAACGTCAGTCAATCTGACACCTTAGAAATGAGAGGCATTTGTTAGCCGAGGTTTCATTAGAACGTTGTTGGCACCAATTTGTTTCTTCATTTTTCGGCGTTTACGACTGTATAAAATTCAATCCGACACTACAATAAAACTGACAAACGTAAAGGAAACAAACCGTAAAAAGATGATTACTTGTAAAAAGAGAAACAATTCTTTCCAATCAATTTATTCACGGCGAATTGCTAATTCTTGTCGCTTCACTTATGTCGGTGGCCCGAGCCACAGATAATAATTGAACAAAGCTAAAAATAATAAGTTTAAAAATCCACGGATTTATGAACCTGATAAATCAATAGAACTATAAACTCGTAAATTCGAACTAAAAAAACATAGATCTAAGAAACTAAAGATTTATGAACTTGAGCTGTTTAATATTTAAAATTTGTGACGTCACTGTCAGCTAGCTTTTGCCGCAAACCTATTTAGACCGCCCCTTCCCAAATATCAGGATCAATTATGTCAAATGAGTCCGATCAAACCATAGAAACCGCTGACGTCGCGACGTCACGCTTGGCCCAGATGGCGCTTTCTCTGATAAGATTTGCTAGTAATACAGTAATGGAGGATCGAGTGATTAAATTTATACAAGCGATGTACGTTTTATTGTCGGAGTCCTTTCCTATTTCGAACATTTATTGTATTAGTCGGTTCTTGTTTTCAGAACGCAACAAGTGAGCTAATTCGATATAGCTTGAGGCTATCCAAGCAATGACTGCTTGTTAACGATCAGAAAAGGACTGATTGGATCTTTGCTGAAAGATGGACTAAACTTTCTATAACAGCTACGATGTTACATTAAAGGATGATAGATTTTGAGGCATTTGATGAAAGCTTGATTGTGTACGAAAAGACGTGTTGAGAGTTTTGTTCCGGGCAATTGCTTCCGGTTATGATCGGACAAAGTATTCACTTTTTAACTTAATATGATTGATTGTGTTGCCATTTATTGGAAGATGTGAGATTTGTTACCAGTAATTAAATTCCATCAGACATTTCTTGCTTTAATTAATTTTCCTTAGACAATAACAGAAATCCTTTATTCAAGAATGGAAGCTGGACCCAGACTATTGACAGTGTTGGGGCATCATTCAAGTTCTCATTATCCATGAAATTGCTGCTTTGATGCCGCAAACACCCAAGTTTATGGTCAACTGAAAGCCTGGGTAATGTTTGTTGCAAATGTTGCGTAGTTTCAATAATTTGTGTATTTAATAACACTTCGTTTAATCTTGTTATAATTAAAAAACCGTCCTTAACTTGTTCAAAATTTATTCGAATACTTTTATCATTTTTCCCATTTATTCTCAAATTATTTTTTTTTTAAAAAAGTTCCAGCATGAAATGTTTTTATTAAAAACTTCAGTTGCACGAAACGCGGCTAGTTTTTTGTAAATTTAATGATTTTAAATGCTGATTTTTTTACAAAATTAAAAAAAAGAATCGTTGAAATCGTTGAAAAATGGAATTTGTCACCAAATTTACCGATTTTTTTTTTGTTTCTTTTTTAATGTTTCGTTTCATGAAGTGTGACTTGTTCCTTGAAGATTGAATGCTTCTACATTCAAATTTAGAAAAATATGATCTTTTGGGAACCTAAAAATGGAGAATGCAGAAAATTATATTATTTGCTCAAAATTTTTGATTTAAGAAATTGATTTTTTTTCGTAGTTTTAGATTTTTGTAATTGCGGAAACAAACACAGAATTATCACAGAATTAAGCGAAATACGAATTCTGGGATTTGCTAAAAAACGATGGATGCTACCAAATTTTTTTATTTTTTTTTATATTTTTATGACAAATTTCTCTTTCTTTTCTATATTCAGAGTCGAAGATTTTTGTTGACATTTACAAAATACGAACTTGTAGATTCTGAAAAATTATTAAAGCAGTCAATTGTTCCAGAAAACTCATTTTTTTAAGAAAGTGGCTATTTTATTGTAGTTATAATGTTTAAATAGATTTTCACGTATTCATAGAATTAAGAAAAATGTGAATTTTTAAAGACGCTAAAAATTGTGAATAAATCTATTTGCGTAAAAATTGTTTTTTTAGCACGTATTATAAAAAAAACGAAGATTTGTTTAGCAGCTAACAGGATATTTATAGAAAAAAATTAAAATTTTATACAAAAAAGCTCAAAGGTCAGGAAAATCAATTTTTCCCTAAAAGCTTCAGATTCATGCAAAGCTGTTATTTTATTAGTAGAATAAATCAGCCTAAAAGCTGAAATGTGGATTTTTTCAACTATTTATAGACTGAAGAAGTATACGTATTTCCAAGTGTTGCAAAAATGTGCCAAAAGTTAATTTCTAACGCTTCAGTTTCCTAAATTTACAAAATCACGAAAAACATGTTTTTTAAAATGCTGAAAATTAGGTAAATTCGCTCAACAGATATTTAAGTAATGAGGCCGTAAAGACGATGAGCGCAGCCAGCGCTACAAATCAGCCGAGGAAATAAAAACCGTGTTTACGGTAGAAGTGCATGCAAGAGGCGAGCGATAAGATTAATATTGATGTTTTTTCTGCAGAATGTAAAATTGCGGTTTAATCTACACAGGATATTTTGATAAATGAAACGATTAAATTTACCTACTACTAGAAGTGTATTTCAGCCTGTAAAGTAACAGTAACAGATGAATCTGTAATTTTTTACGGCCGGTAAAGAGTCCGTAAAGTAATCGAGAGGGCGTCCAAAAATCTAATTCCATGAAATGCCGTTGTTTTCTTGTAGATGAATCGCCATAAAACAGGATCAAGATTTTATTAAGATAAATATGATTTTTTTATTGCTGAATTAGAAGAAAGATCGATGCGGCTAAATTAGCAAGAAAGTGGTAGTACTTTCAAATCAGATTAAGAAATCAGAAGTATTTGTTACTAAAAGCTTCAATTTCACGAAATACGGCTACTTTAAGATTTAATTGTTTTAAATGAAGAAAATAGTTTTTTTAAGGTTTTCGCAGAATTAAGAAAATTACATATTTTTGAATTTATCGGAAATTGTGGTGTGCTAAAAAAATCTTTGTTCATTTTTTTCTGTAGACTAAATACTTGTAAGAAAAGACATTTTTTTTCGATATTTACAAAATTCAAAAAATATGGTGAATGATATTGGTGAATACAGCCAAATTAAAAACTTTATTTTTGAAAAATGCAGCTAGCTTTTTTTTGTAAATTTACTTCTTATAAATGCTAAGGCATTTACAGAATTAAGCAAAATACAAATTTTTGTAGATGCTAAAAAATAAGTAAAACAGGCAATGTTCCGTTTTTTTTTTAAGTTTGAGTTTATCCAATATGCTAAAAATCTATTTCTTTGCTGATATTTTACAAAAACAAAAATTTTCTTAGCAGGTCACTTAATATTTGTAAAAACAATATTGGGTGCGCTCAAATTTTCTTAGAAATTAGGTTATTAGCTCAAAGTTTTAGATTTATTCAAAGCTGCAATTTTATTGGAATAAATCAATCCAAAAGCTAAAATTGTGATTTTTTAAAGTATTTATAGAATGAAGAAATATGCGAATTTAAAAGTGTTGCAAAGATGTGCCAAAATTTTTTTGCTGCTTTAGTTTCACAAAATGTGGCGACTCTCTCCATTTGACGATTATAAACAGTGAAATCAAAAATGTAATAAATGTTCACAGAATTACGAAAAATATGATGATTTTTCCTACAATTAGATGCATGCGCTCTATGTGCTAAAAACAGATATTTATGTAACGAGGCCGTAAAGAGCGAGCGCTACAAATCAGCCGAGGGAAAAAGCCGTCTTTACGGCAGAAATACATGCAAGATTTTTGTGCGATAAGATCGATTTTCATGCTTTTACAGAATCTAAGAAATTGTGGTCTAATCCGTAAAGTATATTTTGATAGATGAGTCGATTAAATTCACCCGTTTCAGCCCGTAAAGTATGTTTCACATACGTTTTTACGCCCGGAAAAGAGTCCGTAAAGCAAGTGGGCGTTCAAAAATCTATTTTTATTAAAACCTTGAGTCCCATGTAATGCTGTTTTTCTTGTAGATTTAATCGCCTTAAAAGCAGAAGCAAGGTATTCTTTATTACTGGAATGAAGAAAAATAAAAACTTGCAGGATTTGTTTTTCTTAATTAATTTTTGTTGAAAGTTTTAGTTTTGCGAAGTGTGACTAGTTTTTTGCAGATTTGTGCCGTTCATAAGCGGGGAAACAACCGGTGTTTTAAATATTCACAGAATTAAACAAATTTGGAAAAAAAAACGGTGGGCGTGCCTAAATCAGCTAGAAAATTACTGTATTTTCCGTAAAAACAGACCATTTTCTAATAGATTTTGTCTATCTAAACATATAAAGGAGTAAGTTTCAAATTATCTACGGCAGTAATAAAAACCAACAGGTACTATCTCTTGATGCAAATTTTCTCAGACTTGCCAAAAATTAGTTTTATGATTTTTTTCATATTTTTCTTAAATTATTTTTATCTGCAGAGATACCAGTTGACGTATTTCCAACAAAAACAGTTTTATAATAATTTTCACTTGAAGTGTCAACCATTTCGTAAATTACAACATGACACGACAAAATGATGGGAATTTATCATCCGTGAGCAAGAAAAACATATGACCTACATTAAACAAAAATTTAAATTAATCCTTTCCTCTTTATTTTGTGCTCGAGACAGAGCTTTCTTTAAATTTTTTACTAAAAATAAACTAAGTAAATTTTACAGTTAAGTTAAAATTTTATTAATCTTAGAGAAATAGCGAGAGTGAATTTCTTTACAATGTAAACATTTTTGGTTATTATTACTTGTGACGTCAACCTCCCGAAATAATCGTAGCTGAGTTAGCAATGTAACCACTAAAAACTCGACTTTTCACCCTTAATTACAAGCTCATTTCACCAGTGATAGCCTCGCAAACAAGCTATATTTTATTTTTATAAGTCATAATGAGTGTTTATTGGGCTAAAAGACGGTTATGTTCCATTTACACATTTTAATGATATTTTTATGGCATCACAGAAGATTTAACTCGTAATTTAGAACACGAAAGAAGTTCGTATTTCCAAAAAAACCTTGTTACTTCGTCCAGGCTATCAGAATGTCCTGTTATCCGCTATAATCCCGTCTAGCGTTTCTTATCTGCGAGTGGCAACACTGCTTTAGGTTCCGTTTCATCTTATTCCCATTTGAACATACATAAATCAATTATTAGCCGTCGAGAGCTTTATGCAAAATCCAATCTGTGCATCCGGTTCGAAATTGAGGAATTGTTTTCTCGAGATTCACAACAGGAAATGGCAGGAAACAGGACGCTCTTAAGTACAAAGATTGTTAAAACTTTGATATAAATACATTCCCAGTCGGTATTTATTTTACTTTAAAATAACATATAATCCAAGCTCCCAGGTAGTATGTTTCCATTTGCGTTCATCCATAAACCACCATGCCAACAACAAATACCTGTTGTTTTCTATTCATTCTCTCAGTTAATTAAGTCAGAAGCTCGCTCAAGGCGGTAAAAAATAGCTCCTCGTTGTTACAGAATTTCCGAAACCTTTTCACATCATCGGAATATTTAAATTCGAAGCCATCGGTCGTGTCAATAACAGCACAGAATTTCCTATAAGTAGACTTTCGAAACTCTCAAAAACAAATAATAAGGAGAAATAAAAGGGTATGTTTGCTGGGAGACCGCGGACAAATATCAAGCTGAATAAACAAGAAAATACACTTTGTTTTATTGGATTTGTCGCGTGCTCACCGACAGAAAGTTCATATTTTTAATGCGAGCACATTCAGGGGGAATTTATACGTTCGGTTACATGAATTAAAAAATAATAGCTCTGAGATGTTTTATAAAATTCATAGTTTGTATGTCTAGAGTGAATATAGCTTAGTTTTCACGGTTTTAGGCGATTGATATTCATGGCTGCGAGAACTGTTTAAAACCGGAAACATTTTATGAGTCCCTGTGGTTCTGAGAAAAATTGGTTTAATATTAAGGGGGTAGCTTTCATCGCAACATAATTTAAAAACGGTGTTGTTTATTCTGGACGTAATAAACATAAGACAATTTTTTGCTTTACATAACATTTTTATTGCCCCAACTTTACCTTGAAATAGCCTTCTAAATGTTACCTTATTTTATTCATATGCATATCATTCTCTTCCTTTCTCTGATTCTTTCCGACATTGCAAATTCATGCTCTCGTATTTACCTTTCATTCCCACCACTTGAAAGCTCGTAAAAGCGCAAAAATGCTTGATTTTTGTTGACGTATCTTCCACAACTTCTTCCAACTCATCACTATAATGAGATTTGCGTGAAACCTTCAAGTTTAAGTAGAATTTCGATATCGGACTCTCACAGAATATAAATCAATAAAGAAAATTTCATCATCATAAACAAAATAGAAACGTAAATATTTGAAGTGGACTAGTATCGATCCGACAGTAAATTAGAACCCAGCTGATGTTGGCGATAATGCATAGCTCCGAACTATGCAGTGGCTAAACAAACTACTTTCTCTACAAGAAAATGTCAGCGTAAACTTCAGATAATGGCGTTGGAGAAAATTTTTATTACTTAAATTACAAGTTGTAGCTTCTGACGAAGATGTCTTCGTGGAATTTTGTCGTTTCCATTCTATCGAGGGCTTCCTGCATCATGCGTTGTATTAGTTTGTTTTCCGGTCGAAGACAATTGTTAAAAGCTTTTCGACTGAGTTTGTAGACTTCGCAGATTTCTATTGCGAAAATGTGAGCGGTTCGCTTTTGGTTTTTTATAAGGAGACTGATTTCACCGAAGTAAGCTCCATCGCTTAGGTGGCACACCTAAACAGAAAGTAGTAAAAATGCTCAAATTTGAAGCGTGTTTTACTTCTTTGCCGGATGGAGAAAAAACTCCGACGGTTCCTGAAGATATAAAATACATGTGTTCTCCAACGGTTGCATATTTAATGATAAGATCTCCAGGGAGGTAAATCTCTAGTTGGAGACTCGATATCAACTTCATCAGGGAGGAGTTAGGGAGATTTTTGAAGATTTCCACGTTTGCGATGAAGTTCCGGAGAAAATCGGCGTTGATTTGTTGGCGGAGACGCTCTGTAATTGGATATTTGCAACAATTTGATGAGAAATTCTATTGGTGAAATTTCGGAACAATCTGCATTGTTGGATGGCGTCTATCAATTTATTAATGAATATCAAAACCTTCTTTGAATCCTTATTTTAAAATAAGAAGAAACTAGGAAAAAGTAGGATATTTTTAATATATCAAAAAATTTTAAGATGTGGAAATGTTTTTCATAACTACATTTTTAAATACTGTAGAATTTCAAACATTTATAAAATGTGTAGTATGATTTCAAATATCCTCAGCGATTTGTGTAATTTATTTTTTTTAATCTTTAAAATCAATAAAATTTATTGGAAAATTTTAGGTAATTTAATTTTACAAAGTTTCAGTTTTTAGACGTAAGATATTAAGGATATTAAGGAATTTTAAGCTTTAAGCTCCGAATATGTATAGCTTGTAATCTGTGGCTTTTAATTTTTCATTTTGTTATCGAAGTTGCGACATTAAAAAAATATAAAAGCTTTAAAATGTCAAACGAGACCAAAAAAAAAAATTAAATTTCAGAAAAACCTAAAATCTAAATTACTTTGTTTTTTCGATCTTTTAGAAGTTTGAAGCTTCTAAAGAATAATTTTATAGAATTTCGCAACTTTGTGGGCTTTTGGAGAATTATGCAAGGCTCAGATTTTTATGTGAAAAATGATTTAATTTTTTCTATTTTAACAAATATGAAAAAATTCTATAAAAATCGAAAAAATGCTTTTTGAAAATTTACATCGAATTTTCCTCGATAATTTAAAAATATGCAATCTTAAAATGTAAAAACTTAAAAATTTAGGATCTGTGAATTCTGTTTCAGAAAAACTAGAAATGTGAAAAATTGCTTTTAAATCTTAGAGAAAAAAATGTAAAAATCGAGAATCAAATAATCTGAGAGATTAACTTTTAGGAACTTTACAATTACATACAATTCTAAAATTTATACCCTATCAGTATCTAGATTTTGAGAGCCTCAGAATTTAGATTTTGAGAGTCTAAGAATCTAAAGACATGATGTTAAACTCTTAAGGTCCTTAACTTTTTAAATTTGTATTTTCTACAATTTTAAATTTCTCAGATTCTCATAGTAGACGTATACAGATAAAAAAGTTAAAAACACAAGGACGTGAAAATTAGTGCTCTAGGAACTTCGGTCAATTTAGAATCGAGGGTCTAAAAATTTTAGGTTTGTGCATTTAGAATCGATTCAGGTTTCAATTTTAGAAATTGCTAATTTTGGAGTTTAAATTCGTAAAACTTCAGAGCTGGAATTCAAAATATGTGTAGGTCTTAAAACATTTAAAATTAGGTAAGCAATGAAAACCGACGATAAATATTCGAAATTTTCGGTTTTTTATAATTATTAAAAGCCTTTGGGTGCCCATGAGCTCGAAAAACTTATATTTTTTTTAGAACCTTAATCTTTGCAGTTTCAATAATTTGTAATATCTTGGGACAATATTGTCATTAAAAAAATTCCTTTTGCGGAGACATTTTAAAAGTTTAAAATTTTTATAATAAGTATACTCATCATTTTTTGTGAATAGCGTCCCTTTTAGTAAAATTTTTAAGGAAGTAGAACTTTTTTTAAGTAAATTTCTATTAGTTTTGGAAAATGTTTTAAATCCTAAACTTATTTTTTAATTTTTATTCTTAAGTTTTTAGAGGAAACGTTTTAAGGTTATATACAATTTGTTTTTAAAAACGAAAAATGTGAGACAATTTAAAAATCGTATACTTAGGTATCCGAAAATCTAAAGTAAATTTTTGGAGTTTCAATTCTAAGAACTTTAGAACTGAAAATTTTGCATCTAGAATTTCCGAATTTTGTTTGAATTGTAGAAAAACGTAAAATCTAGATAGAAACTCTGTTTTTTTGATGCTTTAGAAACTTGAAGCTTTGAAAGAACAATTTTAGAAAATTTCGCAACTTTGTGGATTTTTGGAGAATTTTGCAACGCTCAGATTTTTATGTCAATTTTTTTTTAAATTTAATATTAATAAAATCTATAAAAATGTAAGAACTTTAAATTAAAAAAATTAATTAATAATTTATATCTTTTATAATTTTTTTTATCTTGAAAATGTTGAAATTGGATAACTTTTAGGACATAAGTGCCTGAAATGTAAGTACGTATGGGTTACAAAATTTGTAAAATTTACTTTAGAAAGTCCCACGTTTAAAAATTTATGCTTAAATTTAGAATCTGTGAATTTAATATTATAGAATCCAAAGGCTGTGAGAAATTTATTATTGAATTGTTTAAAAACTATCAAAATTGAAATAAAAACATGAATGTTTTGGTACCACATTTAAAAAGTACCAGAAAAATAAGATTTAGTTAGTTTTTCAAAATCAATAATGATTTGTACAGATTTAGCGATTTTTAGACGTATCGTGCTAAAGCAGCCAACTATTCACTTCTGTATCACATTAAATATCCCAAGATCGATCGAATCGAAGGTATCCAAGCTAAACCTTGTGCTTTTTTGCAAGTTGCTAGCACCGTTACTTGAAAGGCAACGCACACCAAATTCTGAAGGTTTGTATTAAAAACCTACCTGTAATCAGCATTTTGATCGTCTTTTCTTCAAAATACCTGTTCTGGAACTTATATTTATAGTAATATAACAATCTGTTGCGTAGTACTGCTGGTATTTGATGACTGTCCATGAAAGAGTTCACTTCCTCAATTAACTGTTGAAACTTAGTTTCTAACGTCCACTTACTTAAGAAGTCTGATGCAAACTTAACTAAAAACTCATATTTCGTTACAGTGCCACTATTTTGTAGTACCGACCGGTGATATAAAAAGTCAGACCTTTTCCACCCAAGTAGCAGAAATTAGCAAAAATCTGTTCCTCCCAAGCTAGATGATCTAACGATCCTTGCTTAATACCTGAAACCTTTATCATTCTGTCAAGGCTGCAGAAAAACGTTAAAACTTACAAAGCATGTAAGCTGAAGCTTTGTATAACGAAACGATGTATTGTTCTGATACTGTTACATTGAAAAGGTGGTGTTTATACAACCAAGAGTCGTTATAATAGTGACCTGTTACGTATTGTCGGACTTGGGGTAGTAAGAAAATGACGCAAGCGTTCCAGTGACAGATTAGGTAGTATAGAGATAGAATGATCCATATTTTGACAACCAAATTGTTCAGGTTCAAAAACTGGAAAGTTGGGATTATTAGGGTCTTTGGGTAGTTTTGGCGTACTTTGGCAGTTCTGGTAGCGTAGCGGTAAACTGTAACTACTCTGAACAACTTTAGAAGATTTAACGTTGTTATACAGTGTGTAAGCAATGATTTTTCTTTGGTAAAGAAGTAAGCGTTTGGTAAACTCGATAAGAAGTCCAGAAAGAAGCACCCTATCAAGTAGTTCCTGAAAACCTCTTTAGTGGTAGTTATTTCTCCAGTTTGACAAACCTCGCAATTTTGTTTGGTGTCATCACTACTCTCCCGTGCTGCACATCCACGTAGCTCATTCTAAACCTCACTATCATGTCACCGAAACATAAAACATTTAGAAATAAGTTAAAGCCGTGTAAACTCGAAGTTGCCCTCATCATAAAAGCGACTTCCAATGGAAGGAAGATGAGGCAGAAAAAAAAGACGACAACCATCACCATTTCGTGGTATACGCTAAAATCGATAATGTCGCATTTTTACTAATTTTTATGATTACTTACCTAAACATACTGAAACAGTGAATGATGCTAGGTCTTAATGTCATTTGCTGATATTGCGCTTTCTTTATGGCACTGAGACTTTCGTAGAACTTAAAACTTTGGGGGTTTCTTTCTGATATTCGGATTAATACTTGTAGTTGACGTTTTATGCGGGATAAGAGAGTCCCTGGTCTCTGGAGCAAAATTTGTGACATTTTGTGACATGTTGATAGTTGTGACGACCTCTGTAGAATAACAGGCTGTATCTTGGCGATAAAATTAACAACAGGACGTGTATCCCTGTTGGCAACAATTTATCAATCTTCTCAATAAGGCTCACGTTGGCTTGCAACATATTTCATACAGTGTTCAATGAACATTCGTTGTATTAAACTGGAACATAGACGTACTATGTCATTATTACCAACCTAACGGGAAATTTTCGTATTTTTTTTTTACAGCTTGATGTGAAATTTATAAATCTAATTAATTCGTTGCTGTTTTTGTGATGTTGAAATGTGAAGATACTTGTAGAGATATTTAAAAATGTTGAAGTTGCAGAGGATTTGTAAAGTGAGAATTCCAGATCTTGAGATTTTAGAACCAGAAAAGCTAAAAACCTAGAATATGGAGGACCAGTATTTAAAAACGTTGAGATCTTAAAAATCTAGAATTTGAACATTTTAAAAATTTAGAATTTAGAAAAACAACATATTCAAATGTGAGATATGTCTTAAAAATAAATTTAAAAATTAATAATGTATGTATTATTTTAAAATGAAAATATAAAGTTTGAGAATTGATCCAGATCTTCAAATTTTCATGAAAAATAAGTATAAAAATTCTGAATTTAAAAATGGTATAAGTGTTACTTCGAATGAGGAATTTTTTAATTTAAAATTTTGCAAATATAAGGAAAATAAAGATTTTAATCTATAACTAATCTATAATCTATTATTATTTAACATCCAAAATAAAGAATTCAAATAAACGAGAAATGTAAAATTTGAGAGTCTTAAGTATAAGATTGAAAGTCTCGAAATTGAAAATTTAAAATGAAGCATATTTAATCATCAAATATATAATATATATCTGGAAATATATTATTTTTTAAAATTAGTTTTGCAGATATTTTGTACGTAGGTCAAAAGAATAATGTCACAATTTCACGATTTTTTACAAATAGTAATTTATTTACGAGTAATTATTAACGACATTTTTTTTAAAACGTCAGTTTATTGGTTTGCTGGGGTTTTTTAGAAATTTTATATTATGACGATTCTTAAGATATTTTTTGAATTTTTTAAAATCAATTGAAATTAAATTTAATTTAAGTTTAGATTTTTTTCTTCGAGTTTTTTTTCTGTTTTTATGATTTTCGGGAACATAATCCAAAATTTATTGTTTTAAATATCGTTATTATTAAAATTATTTAAAAATGTAAAAATTTTTAAATTTAAATTTCTATTTTGTTTGAAAATGTTTTTAATTTTTAAACACTATTTTTAATTTTTTAATTTTTAAAGAAAAATTTTAAAAGTGATTTTGCGTTTTTGGGTAATTTTAATAACGTTCAATAACATACTCTAAGGATGCAAAAACAAAAAGGTGAGAATTTTAAAATTTATAAATCTAATATTTGTCTGAAAATCTAAAGCAAGTTTTTAGAATTTAAATTCTAGGATTTTTATACATGAAAATTTAGCATCTAAAATTTTCCATTTTTTACATTACGATTATTAAGGATTGTAGAATCTTTGATTTATTTATAATTTAATTTTTTTCATAATTTTATGTGCTTGCATCTTAGAATTGGAAACATTAAAATTAGATAGGACAGGTTTCTTGAACTTGTAGAACCTAAGAATCTTTAAAATATGGTAAAAAAATATGGTACCATAAAGAAATATGGCTTATAAAATGGAAGATAACTTTATGAATTCTGAATTTGAAAATTCTAACAGTGATATTTGAAATAAGGAATCTCTAAGTTTAAAATTTTCCAAATATAAAAAAAAATAAGATTTTTTACAAATAGCAATTTATTAGTTAATTAGGTATAATTAAAAAGTTCGAATCTGGAATATGTGTAAATTTTATTTTAAATTCTCACATTTTTTTAGAATTTCAATTTGTTGGTTTGCTAGGATTTTTTAGAAATTTCGTATTTTTAAATTTAAGTTTAAAGTTTTTTTCTTCAAGTTTATTCTGTTTTTTTTTAATTTCAGGAACTTTTTAAAATAATCCAAATTTATTGGAACCGGAAAATGCATATTTCTGCTACTTAATTGAAGCTCTAAGAATCAATAATCTTAACATATTCAATTTAAAATTTGTACGAGCTTTGTAATATTTTGGACAATTCGTAAATATTTGCAAATATTTTTCAAAATTTGCATTTTAATAAATTTGAGATATTTATCTAAAATTTGATAATTTTGGAAAATAAACTAGTTACAATTAGAAATGTAAGGTGGTATCTGAAAAAATTTGGACATTTTGGAATTGTGCAAAATTTTACTTTTTTTACGAAGGAAGATTATTTTTCATTAATTTCCAGAATATCTAAAAATTCTCGAGTTAAAAAAAAATAGAGAAAAATAGAGAAACAATTTGAGTATAGAATTTTAGGAATGTCAAAAATTGGGAATATACAAGACCTGGGAATTTAAAATATGACAATCTAGAATTTGAGATTTTAAAATATGATTACTAAGAATTCAGTTTCAAAGAATCTACATCAGTTTTTTTAAAAGGTCCACATTTTCCACAAATTTTAGAAAAAAAAAACTCGTAATGTAGTTTTTTATCAAAACCTTCAATGAGCTTAAATTTTTTTACCAACCAAACGTAAACTTTCGTGAATTCTTTTAACAACACTTTGATGAAAAATTTGTAAATCTAACCAATCCGTTACTGTCTGAGTAATTGTGTGGCTAATAATAGTTTCAGTGACATTTAAATGACTAAGCTACTGTAATAACTACTTAAATTGACACATTTAAGCGCTAACAATTTGTTATACACACTCATGTCAAACTTAAAACTATAGCTTGATTTTACATGAAAGCTGCCTGTGCAAGTGAACTCCCTTGTCTGCGTTCGTTTCACCCTAAATTAGAAATTTCGTTGGTGCATGGAGCTTAACTCGCTAGAATTGAATTATCGTACAATTCGTGTCACTTGTCCAGATGCAACGATAATTACACAAAAGCTTTCAACAACTTCATCCGTAAAAACAGAGCTTTGAAATTCTGACCAGGACGTGTTTCGATGTAAAATCTTGATAAATCGACGATCATAAGATAAAACTGAGATTTTTGGTGACAAATCCGCACGTTTGCAAATCGTTTTTTATATTTGCAAGCTGAGTATCATAACATGCACTGCACGTAGGAAGTTCTGACAGTCGTATATCAAACCATCAGACGTTTTTAAGGAAAAGCGGCTCTTGAGTACCTCATTTTCGTCCAAATTTACAAAATGGGGCGTTATTTGCACCCGAGATTTATCACGGATGTCTCTTCGATAGTCGTGAAGTGATGGCTAAAAAAGAGTGTTTTTGACGGTGGTATATTACAGCGATCTTCATTGTCGACGTTTTTTAACGGAATAAATATTGAGGTTATTTCAGAAACATTGAATGGTTCCCCTGCTGCTATAAACACTTCGTAGATGTAAAATTTTAAATTGATATGAAAAGGTCACATAAAATGTCAGGTCAACTTTCTTAGGAAATTTAGATAGAAATTTCAGGACGAATTCAAGCCTTCAATATTTTGAAGCTTTTAAATATTGTACCTAAAATAACTTTGGCTGCTTAAAATACTTAGAACTATTTCAGAAATTGGATTTTTTTAATGCTTTTCAAAATTTTATTTATGTCGAATTTTTCATGTCTCTGCTAGTTAAAAATTTCAGGAATTTTATTGGTTCTAACGAAATTGTATATACGACATAAATTTCAAAGATTGTGGAGATTGTTAAAGCTAAAAAAAACTAAAAAAAATTCATAGCCATTTCATTCTCTAGATTTTTTTATATTTTTTCTGTTATTTATATTTGAAAATTTACAAATTTTTAAAACTTTTTAAACGAATTGAGATTGAATTTTACTGACAAATTCAAAAGTCTTAAATATATATGGAATTTATAGATATTCCAAAATATCTATTCCAAAATATCTATAAATAAATATCTATAAATATGTAAAAAAATATTTTTAAAAACTTACGTTTTAGAGCTATTAAGAAAATTGAGAGTTTGTTCATTCAACCAGTGTTATTACACTTTTCTGATATTACGGAAAAAAATAACTTTTTGATTTTATCGATTTTGAAAATTATTAAAATTTGGGGAGAGAGAGGCTAGAGTTCAAGAATTTATATCTTTTTTATTTGAAGAATTTTTTGATACTGCAACAATTCAGATGAATTTTGATTTTGCCTAAAAAATAAATATTAAATTTTTCATGTTTCTACTGTATAAAATCTTTAGAGATGTCATTGATTTTTAAGATTTTAAAGAAATTAAAAACATTTTCAAATGGCTGGATTTTTTGTGCTTATTGAATTTTAGCGATTTAAAATATTTAGATATTTTTGTAAATGCTACATATTACACAGCTTGTGTTACTGAAGAGCAGATTTTAGGTATTTAAGGTATTTTATAGTTTTGGTATATTTTTTTTGGTTTTATTAATTTTGATGATTTTAGAGATTATTATTATTTTTTTATAAATTTATTAGAATTATTATTTAGAATTAAATTTCAAATCACAAAAGTTCATTAAAAATTTAGGGATTTTTTTGGTTCGGTAGATCACAGAATGTTTAGTATTTTTTAATGATTTACAAAAAGTTTAGAATAAAATATTATCGGTATGAAAAATGGAATTTTATTAATTTTAACAACTTTCAAAGAAAGTCTTTAAGTTTTAAAAAGTACAGACACAATTTAGAATTATTTAGATTTTAGACACTTTTACATCTGTAATGTCTTTCAAGGAAGTTTACAGAATTTAAAATGTTGTTTAGGGATTTTTCTATTCAAAAGAAATTAACGAGTATATTTTATAATAAAAGATCTGCATTTATTTTGAAAATTTTAGACATTTTAAATAAGTTTTGTAAATACCAAAAATAAGAGAGACCATGTTGACACAATTCTTGTACTGTTTAGTTCTTAGATATTGAAGCACAGTTTTTTTACAAATTTTAAATATTTAAGAGATATTAAAAATTTTGTAAATTGTGGGGTCTTAATTTTTTTCAAAATATTTAGATTTTGTAAAGTCATGCAATTTAACACAATAGTTTCAGATTTTTATATACTGAAAAAGAACGTAAATCGTCCGTTACGGAAAGTTTAAAATGTAAAAAAACTGCGGATGTTTCAAAAATTGTACGGATTTTATAATGTTTGAAATGAAATAAAAACGTAGTCGGAAATTTTTATGGATGTCCAGACATCTTTGAGGTTTTTGCTGTTTTAGATCAATAGTCATTGAACAATTTGGGAATGAAAAGCGTTTGATTCTGAATCTGAGTTCTGAAAATGTATATAATAGAACTAGAACTAGAACTTTTAGTATCTAAAAATTCCAAGGTATATATTTAAGATTTTTTTTTTGTAAGTTTCAATCTCAATGCGTCTAAAAAGTTTTAAAAATTCGTGAATTTTCTTCTGAAATATTAGCGTTCTAATAAATCTCTATAAATCAGATAATTCTAAAATTGTTAAATCTCTAGAATCATAAAAATCAGTAGAACCCAAAAAAAACCTAAAAAGATCTTCTATTCAATATGAAATTTTAAGAATTTCCTAAATTTTCGTCTGAAAATGTTAAAGCTCTAAAACCTAAATAAATTTAAATTTCTTTAACATTAGCTCTGTAATATGTAGCATTTACAAAACAAGAAGCTCAGAGTTCTGAAATTTTAGATACTAGAACTAGATGAATGAATAGTTTAGAAACTCTAGGTTTAAAAAAATTAGAGAAAAAAAGATATTGATCGTTTGCAGATGCAAACAGAGGTTATAGCTTGTGCTTTATTCATTGCAAGACGAGTTTTCTTTAGAGAAAATCTCTGGATACGAAACAAGAAAATGGATGTTATACATCAAACGAAAGCTCTTAGTATGTTGGCTATGAATATGTAATTGAATTTAGTCGACCACAAACATGAAGAAAATAACGACAAACCTCTTATCATGCCCGTTTTTTAATAATAGTGTACGTCAACGTCTGGAATGTCTAAAAACCAAACTTGGTTTTTCGAGGAATTAATTTTTGATATGATCCTAACGTTTGGCAAATGGTCAGTAATAAAAGTTCCACTAACCATATGAGGGCGTTTTACGGGTGATATGATAGTGTGCAAGTGGGAACACTGCTCCACTAAATTGCCAACTCGAGGACTGTCTAATCCTGCAGACAAAGGCGAAAGAGGTTTATTACAACTGTGTGACTCCCTGGCAATCGCCATTCCAGATATTTTCTAATGAAAGATAATTTCTTTGATTATGTTGACGTTGCTTCGTTAAGAATGTAAGAATTCTATTTTTGGCTCCAATATTAATAAAGTTTTCCTCACTACTGCTGCGCAAATATTTTCCAAGCGAATGAACATTGTCCTTAAAAGATATTATTACCATACAAATCGAATTAAGCACGCCTCTAACCGATTAGCTGTGCTTTAACTATACATATTCATAACCTCCTTGTCTTTCCACTTCATGACTTAATCCCACTCACGCCACGCAGTGCGGAATTTATCAGTTGGCAGAACTGGCAAGAAGTGCATTTGTTTGGGGATGTAACATCTTGTTGATTATTAGTCTGTGTCACGGCGGTGGGATTATTGTAACCCCCAGGTTGACCGTAGTGGATGTCCCAATATAGCATGACGCAACCCGCCGCCCCCGAGCCGACCAATCTTATAAAACAAAAAGATTTCCCGAGAGGTGGCAGCGGTGCAGGTGAATATGCTCCGTTGTTGAAGGTGCAATGTCATCAATAATTTTGTTTCCAAAGAACGGAAATGCTAGATGGAAAATGGAACTCCGTTCTAGAGAAAAACAAGTTCTTACATAAAATTGAAAACTTATGATAACCCGGCGCATCCACCATTTTTGCACATTTAAAAAATCGATAGCTAATATGATAATTTTGGCAACTCCTACATTAACAATCTTTTTTATGATTCGTAAATGTTTTTTAAGCCACACACATTACCAAAAGCGTTTTCCCTTTTTGTGTATTTATATTTAATTATTTTTTGTACTAATTGGAAAATTTCGTAGTAACAAAATGCTGAAATTACAACAAAAAGATAATTATGTTCCACCTTTGATCTTCCGTGCGTGTATCTCGCTGTAATGAAATTAAAATTATCATCAATTTAGTTAATTTAAAGATAACAAGCTTATTCAGAGATAATTCTGGAAGTAATGAATAACGTCCAATTTTTTCCTGACATCGCTCGAGTTTAATACGTTTTGATTCGAACTTAATCCCACAGCTCTATCGGTAATTAAATCTACAAACTTTAATAATATTTCGTAAACATTTGTTGTGCGTAACCCTCGTGGCAAATTTCAATTTTTGTTGCCGAAACTCCCGAAAGTTTCATAGAAAACTCTCAGCTTTCAGCCTCATTAAATTGGGATTTCCACGGCGATCCGTTCTAAAGTGACACTCTCAGATTTATGAAAAATTTACTAGATCAGAAACGAAGAAAAGAATTTAAATGGCTTTCACCAAATTAAATTATCGTAATGAATGGCCAAAAGGCCTTTTAATTCTCTTTTTTTTTCAAGCATCTCGACGTTTATCCTATAAATTGAAGTCTTCAACTCGATGAAAAACTCAAAATGGCTCGTTCCTGCAGGATTACAGCAGGATGTGAGTTAATTAAAAGATAAAAGTGGGCGATCTAACCGGGGAAAATCATGTATTAAAATGCGATGACGTTAGGGTTTCGGATTTCAGTCCACATTCATCCATCTTCTTCATTTTTTTTTCTTTTTTAATCAAACTTGACTTAATAATTCACCGAAGCTTTCTAGTGTAGAGGATTAATCAATCGCTTTGAAGTTTGTATTGTGTAAAGGTGACTATACTGGCGGTGAAGCGAAAAAAACGTTAGTAAAGCTTCCGGAAACTTTCTTATTTCATAATGGAGGTGGTCGAACCAGCCGGGGTTGAGCTTTAAGAAAGTTCGGAAAAAAACATAAATTGTGAATTGAGGGAAAGAATTTTTTAATTGTTAGAAGGAGATTTGGGTCTTAAATTTGGAGGAGATCTGGCGGTGACAGGTAGAAAATTGTCTTATTTTGAGTCAGTTTGGAAACCATAACGTTAATTTATTCTAAATTAGAGAGCTCATTTAACGAAAAGGTACTTTTATGATTTTGAACAGTTTAACATCTAAAAGGAGAAAATTTAATATTCGTGCTTTAATAATAACAAAAATTTTATTATAATGCACATGCAGCAAATTAATGCAATAGAATAATAAAATAATTTGCAAGATACATTACGTTGTTTGAAGGTTTCTCGGATTAATTTTTTTTTTCGTTTTTTTTTTGAATTTATCGAAACACTTAAAGAACTTAAACTTGAAAAAGCTTCACTACTTAATATTTTTTTTGTTTACTCTCTTTTTCCAATTTTTAGATTTTGTATTTTTTGAAATTTTTAAATTTTATAGTTTTTAGATCTAATTTCATCAGATTTTTTAGTTTTCAAACCGTTTTTAGAATACTTATATTCGAGCCTTTTTGTAAGATTAATTTTTGGATGTTATAAATTTCATGTTTTGGAATTTTTTATACATATTTTTTATAATTTATGAATTTTTAGACCCTTGTGATTTTTAATATTTGTTTAAGATCTTTCTTTCTATTGAAAATCTTTTATCTTTTAGATGCTAAGAAGTTTCTAGATCGTGTCTGTTTTTGATACGCTTGAAAATCTGTCAAAAATTTCAAAATCGAAATCATAGTTTTAAGGTTTACATATTTAAATGAAAAATTTTGAGGGAATTTTAGATTGTTTGGTATCCATGTTTCTATGAATTTTTTACATTTTTATTTTATCGATATTATAGATTATTTTGATTTTCTTAGAAATGTTGCTTGTCTTGAATTTTTTAAGTTCTTTATAATCCGAATTTGATAGATTCTATAGATATTTTGATGTAGATGATTGAACAATTCGTTTTTTGTGTTCTTTGTTTCAATTTTTTTTTTATATTTTTGGATTTTTTGTGAATGTGCGAATTTTTAGATTCAGATCATGAATTATTTAGATTCTTTTGAATCAGTCGATTTAACATTTTTGGATTTATATTTTTATAGTTTTTTGCATATTTTGTTTAGTGTTTTTTTAATTTTTCGAATTCTTTGAACATATTGTTTTTTTTTTCTGTAGATTTTTTTCTTTATTTTTTAGTTTTAGTTTCTGTTGACACGATTCTTCAAACTCAACTTCTTCAAACAGATTTTATATAAAATTCTTTGTATTTTCTTTTTAGTTTTACAAACCTAAAAATTCTTTGGATTTAGAATTTTTTGGATACTTTGAATTTCGTGAATTTTTTCAGTTTCGTGGCATCTTTAATTTTTTTAATATGTGGATTTCTTTGATTCTATAAATTTTATCTATTTTTAAAATTTCTTAGAATTATAGAAATGTTTAGATAATTTGGATTTTTTAAATTCTCTTTATTTTCATGGATTTTATAAATATTTTGAATTTCTGAATTTCTAGAAATTGTTTGTTTTTTAGATATAATCTTTAAATGTTGTCTTGGATTCTTTTAATTAATAAATTTCTTGGACACCAACGTTTCTCTTTCAATCTATTTTCTTTGGACTTTTTAAACTTTTTACATTCTATATATATCTTGTAGATTCTTTGGATTTTGTATATTTTTCTTTTAATTTCTGGATTTTATGAAGTTAATGAATTTTTTTGATTGGGTTTTATATTTGTAGGAATTTTTAGATTTTTTGAATTCCTCGTGTTTTCTATGTATTCTATGTATTTCACTTTTTTTTAGATAATTTTTAATACAAATATATAAATTGAAACGTTTTAGAAACTTTGAAAATTACAATTATAAGGAATAAAAAAATCTACTGACTTGTTTAAAAATGTGTAAAAACAATTTTTAGTTTTTCAGTGCTAGAATTTTAGATTTTAAGTTTTGAATTTTTTGTGTTCTTTGTTTTTTATATTTTTGTGTTTTTTTGTAATGTATGATTTTTTTTGGATACAAATTACGAATTATTTAGATTTTCTTGTATCAGTCGATTTAACGTTTTTTGTATTTATATTTTTTGCATTCTTTGTATTGTGTTTTTTATATTTTTTTGATTTTGTGGATTTGTCGATTTTTTTTAGTGTTCTGTTCGATTTTTCAAACTCTACAAACTTTGTATAAAATTCTTTGTATTTTTTTAACTTTACACATGTCTGAATTCTTTAGAATTCGATTTTTTTATAGATTTTATACACTTATAAGAATTTCCTTGCATGTTTTAAATTATTTTTTTAATTCGTGAATATCTTGGATTCTAACGTTTCTTTTTGGATCTATGTTTTTTTTTATCTTTAAACTTTTGACATTTTATATATTTTGTAGATTCTGGAAATTTTGTGTATTTTTTTTAATTCGCGGATTTCATGGAGTTGATGAATTTTTTGATTTAAAAGTTTTTTTGATTTGTAGATTTTTTAGGTTCTAAAATTTTTTTCTATATTTGTGAGAGATTTTTCTATTTTTCTTTGATTTCTTGAATTTTTATTTTTTTTTATTGCATCTTAAAGGCTTTAAAAATTTTGAAAAGCAGAATTTCAAAGAATAAAAAACCTATCTACTTATAAATTCGCTCGAATTCTAAATTTTTTTTTGAGTATATTTAAATTTTAGTACTCGTAGCAAATTTTTAAGTTGATGGATGCTCTCAATCCTTTGAATTTTAGGATTTTTTTTAGTTTAATTTTTTCAATGCTCATTTTTTAAAAATTTATTCAGTTATTTTGTATATTGCTCACGTTTATTTTCTTGCTACTTTTTTAATCTTTTATCAGTACGTTTATAGTCACAGTTTTAAAAATATTTCAAAATAAATAAAATACGGCTTACTTAAAAGGACAAAGAAAACATTCGTAATATGCAAATATACAAATTCGTTCTTTATCGTCATTTTTTTGCCATTCTACTAATAATTCGAGTCACATGATAATTTATATTCGTCCCTTAAATTTGTAAAGCGCGAAATTTGAAACTTTGTTTGCTTCAGACAGTTGCCCCATTAAATTAATTCAGGTAGCACAGGTCTGTGCGAATGCCCCCATTCAGAAGTCAGCCACCGCCAATGCTTGTATTCCAACTAGAATTCTGTGTAAACGTACGTTGAAATTAAGCTCTGAATATTTCAGTGGTTGAACCTGAAACAAATCCAACCCTCGGCGTTGTCATACCAATTCTCCGCTTTCAATTAAATGTCCCATTTGGTTTTTATTTTCAGGATGAGAATGGAGCTTTTCTTGTAAGGATGCTTTGGTGTTATGGATGGCGAAAACCGTATCATTTTGAACGTTGGCGGGATTCGCTATGAAACCTATAAAGCAACTCTGAAAAAAATTCCAGCCACCAGACTGAGCAGACTAACCGAAGCTTTGGCCAATTACGATCCCATCCTCAACGAGTACTTTTTCGACAGACATCCAGGAGTTTTTGCGCAAATCCTGAACTATTACCGGTGAGTTGTGGTGGTAGAAATTAATAAGCTGAAATTACATGAATCATGTCGGATTTAGCGGGGTTTCGTGTAATTAATTACGTTATTGCGCTGGCGACGGACAGGAAAGCGTACGTTGTTTAATTATTATGTAATTTCCTCCAAATTATTTTATCGGGGTGATGGATGACGGGGGTAAATAGCCGTGTTGCGGAAAATGTATGGGTTTCGACGGAGTTGGTTCCAGCGACTTTATATTGATATTTGTGGCGCTATTATTAAATTAACAAGAAATTTCGAGCAAAATATCACAAACACACCAACCCGTGGCTTATCAAAAGTCGCTCGAGCACCCCGTCCATAATTTAAACCCTCTTTATTTCTCACCCACTTTTTGCCGCATCGTCATAAATTTCTGTTTTCGTTTTTAATCCGCAGAACTGGCAAGCTGCATTATCCGACGAATGTGTGCGGACCTTTGTTCGAGGAGGAGTTGGAGTTCTGGGGATTGGATTCGAACCAGGTGGAGCCTTGCTGTTGGAGCACGTATAGCGTCCACAGAGACACCCAGGTGAGATATAAATAATCTTCCGGATTGGTCCTGGATTTGCATGGTTACCCAGATGAGCTCTCATGAGACTACTGAACTATATTATTTGTTCTATAACCACAGAGATGTTTGATTTTATTTTGAGAGAGTAAAATACAACTTAGACGCGTTGAATCGATAAAGTACAAATTAAACTGTAATCATTGGTTAAATATTAACCTGAGCTTTGCATTTCTAGGTTGCTTTTGTTTTAAATGTGTTTGCTTGGGAGTTTAGTGGGAATGAAGTTTTTGTTGGGGAAAGGACGCTTAAGACCAATTTGTGTGCGAAGGATCGGGACTTGCTCTACAAAAAGAGCTTTGAAATGGAACATCTTTAATCCTTAAACAACTAGTTTTAAAGTTGCCAATTAATTAACGGTGCAAAAATGTGATTATTAATTACTGAAATCACATACGGTGTTTGTAAAGTAATTAACTTATTAGTTTAACAAATCCACTCGCTATTGTGCCATTGGGGTATTAATATTATTTGGAAGCACTAAATTAGCAAAATAAAATGATGAAACCCCTTAGGGGTAGTCCATTTAATTATGTAACGCGTAGCAACAGTCAGACCTATGGATATTTTAGCTTTATTTTTTGCTTGCTCCCACCTCTGTTTTGAGTCAGTTTGACATTTAATGTTACGTGACCGTGATCATTTTAGTAACTTTTATTGTGTTGCCCTAAAAACTAATTTGAGGCTGTTGCAAATTAAATTTTTAATTTAATTTAATTAAATTTTTATTTTTTTTACTTTATTAGATTTCTTATATTTTTTAGGTATATTATACTCTTTAATTTTTTGTTTAAGATTTTTCGAATAATTTTTTTCGTTTGATCGTTTTTTTACGTTTCTAATTTTTTTTTAGTCTTTTGATTTTTTAGGTTTCCTAGGTTTTTAAGATTTAAAAAAATAAAAAAGCTGAAGTTTTGGGATACTTTGGATATTTTAAGTTTCTAAATTTTTTTTTTTTTGATTTTTTGGATATTGGTGTTTCTGGATTTAAGACTGTTTGGATTTGATGAAACAAATTCATTCGATTCTTTCGGTTCTTTAGGTTCTTCAAGTTCTTTAGGTTCTTTAGGTTCTTTAGGTTCTTTAGGTTCTTTAGGTTCTTTAGGTTCTTTAGGTTCTTTAGATACTTTAGATTCTTTAGATTCTTTAGATTCTTTAGATTCTTTAGATTCTTTAGATTCTATAATAAAATATTGGGAATTCAAGAATTATATAAAATAACAAAATTCCAAGAGCTTTCAGAGCAACATTTTAGAAAAATGAGCTTCTATAATTTAGAAATTGTTTAGAGTGTAAAAAGCATCTGGTAAAAAATAATAAATACAATACATTTTAAAACTGCAGAAAATGTAGAGAATTTAAATTAGATAGTAGTAAAGAATCTTAAAAGAAGAAGAGAAATTAAAAGAATCTAGAGAATACTACAGTAAAAATTTGTTAAATGGGTGAAATTAATCAAAACGGTTTAAAATTAAAATAAATTTAAGACATTATGAAAACATATAGAATATAAATAAGAGAGTTTCCAACATGAACGTTGACATTGAAAAAAATGTTTTGATAAATTTGGAAGTATCGAAAATCTACAGCATAGTAAAATAAAATTCCATAGCAATAAGATTTGCAAAGAAGAAGAACAAAATTTAAAAAATGTATTTTGAGAAATAAAGAGAATCTAAAAATTCTATAGGATCTAAGGATTTTAAAAGAATTCAAAAAATTCAAAGAATTCGAAAAATCCAATAAGAATTTGAAATATCTCAAAAGTCCATAGATTATCGAAAATTTAGAGAATCTTCTGGATTAATTTGATTTAATTTGTTTTTAAGAATATAGAATCTAAAATTTCACTTTTGAACATAAGAACAATTTCTCCAGAATTTTATATTTTGTGAATTTAAAATTTACAAGTTTTGAATTTGTAAACTTTAAGTTTAAAAAAAGGGTGTTAAAATTTTGATCTGAATTATAAAATTCTCTTTTTTAAAACCTCAAAATCTGCTAATTGAGAATTCAAAATTCTAAAATTAAAAAATCTCAGGCTGTTTAAAAATGAAGAAACCTGAAAATTTTTAGATTATGGCAACGTTAAATATGAAAACTTTGTATCCTAGTATTTAAAATTTGTGATTTTAAAATTTAGTTAATAATGTTTAAAAATGTGAAAGTCAGATTAAATAAGCGATTTAAAAGTGGCACGAAAAAACAATAAACGGTTGCAAAGAATAGAAAAAATACAAAATTTATATGAAAATAGATTTAAATTTTTCTAAAGCTCCAAATAATTTCGTATATATATTTCATAATTAGAAAACGATTAAATCCGCAAATCTACCTTCACCAATTTTATCCTAATCACAGAAAAACTCTAATTAATTGTGTACAAAAGCATACTTCAAACTACCAACGTAACACTAATTACCTCACTATCTCCGGATTAACCCTATCTCTTATTAGTCAGACCTGAACTTGCCACAATTGGAAGTCACGGTATTCTCTTAACAAAAGATATTGATACCTGCTTTATCGGAGGCGGAATTTCACTTTCTTTCTCCATCCCTCGATCAACTAGCGTTGTCTATTTCATGTAACCTCTTGATGCCTGTTTCTTTCGATGCGCTCCCACTTAGACATTCCCTAAAAGCGTTCCCTAGAGGAACCCACAGACTGAAACGGCGAACTTCACTACCACGTCCATATGACAATTTCCTTAGAAATCCATCCGGGACCAGATTTGCATGTGGGTTACCACCACGTTTCTAGACCGCCACAGCATTAGTCGAGGGTAGGTGCCAGAGGCGGGTACGGATTCTGTACTTAGAAATTGATCATAATCTCTGTCAGGTTTTGTTTTGTTTTACATTTTGGTTATTCCGGGCCTGTCTGCTTCAAACATCCAGTAAAAAGCTTTGCACATATTTCTAAGTTTGTTACTTTGTTTTGGGATTTTTTAGAGAGAACGAGATTTTGCATGCAAATCGGGATTGACGCGATGCATATTTCAAAGTAATAATTAATACATACTTTCTGCATGGTGATGTTATTGATTTGCGAAACAACAGGAATGAAATTGAAAATGCATTAACGTAAAAACAATATTTATTAATGCATGCGTTTGTTATAAAATCTCATATCTTTTTCAGTTAATATAATTTTAAATCACATTCGTTGTTGATATTGACCTCATGAAATTTTAACTCGTAACATAAATTTACTCGGATCTTATTTGAAATATAGCGATGTGAAACATGAATATTTCTGCCCGTTTGCTTCCATTACAAGCTCATTGGTTTTTATCGGCTAAAATAACAAATTATGAGTTGGATCAGTTGAATACATTCGAGATAAACGCGAAATATTAATCGAAGTTTTAAGCGGTGCCAGAAAGTTTGTATCAATTCAGACAAGCCATGAGTGATAAAAGCAGCGTTACTACCGATAACACATTAGTTGAAACGGGAATTCTCTTCGCTGCAATGCAGTAGTTCGAAAAGGTGTAAGGATTTGTTCATTTGCTAAAATTAACAGAAATGGACGTCTAGAATACTAAACAAAGATGTTTTCTACCTGTCATCATCAAATATTCAGATTAATTTGCAACACCACCAACAACATCCATCAACGTCAAGTTAACAGAAGTTTTATTGCAAAATAGAGCTGGATTCACTAATTACAACTGACTTTCGGTGGAAACACAGTGTTACCAGTATTTCATTAGCGCAGTTGGTCAAACTGTCTAACACCTAACTTTAGTGATTTATGTTTATGTTAATAGAGATATTTTATCGCTTTCGGGTGCATTCAGTTTGTAAACGAATATGATTTTACGAGGAATTTATATTCCTTTGAAACAGATTCTGCTTTTGAATAAATAAAAACAGTTATTTGCGAGAGCGTAAAAACGAAAATGACACTCATTATTTATAAGTCGCATCTGCTTCTTATTTCTCGAGGAACCAATTAATGAAATTATTTCGGAAGTGGTACGATTTTATTATACTTTGTAATGCAGACTTGCTTAATATGATTACTTGCAAGATTAAAACTGGAATTCACAAGAGACGTTTCAATTTTAATGGCATGAAAAATGATATCGTTGTATTAATTTTCTTACCTCAAATAACCGAGTAATGTATAGAACGTGGGTAATTATGTTCCGGGGCAATTCTGGGAAAACGCCCAGATTCGACCTTTTCAACTTTCACATTTATTACTCTTGTTTGCGAATTCCACATGTAAAAAGGCGAGCAACAACTCACAAATCGAAATTAGAAATGTAAAATTCTCTTTATACGTCGTTCCAAATATAGAATGAACTTTTGTTTCTCCTGGAACTAATTTCATTATGTTACGATTTCAGGCAACCCTCGCCATTTTAGACAAACTTGATATAGACACGGAACGACCGAGCGATGAAGAAGTTGCTCGGATGTTTGGGTATGAAGAAGCGTATTTTTCGGGGACGTTGACTACGTGGCAAAAGGTGAAACCGAAGATTTGGGCACTTTTTGACGAACCCTATTCCTCCTCCTCGGCAAAGGTACCGCCGACCAACGTACAACATCGAAATGTGATTGGATTTTGTATTAACAATACTTACTTTTCTCTTTCGAGTAGCTAGAAGTAGAATGACGAGTTTTCTGGTTCCACCGAAAATGCTTGCTTGGACTAATTCTGCTACGAGGGAGGATGAAAGTTTTTGGGCTCGTAAAAAATGTGTTTTTCACTTTCGTCGTAAAGTTGAAAAGTTTCCTCCGCCCCTCGTAGCGCAGTACGTGTTATGGTCGACATTTCCGTTGTTATCTTTATTTTCCACTTCCAAAGCCGATCAAATTTCGCGCTTTAATAAATCCCAAGACGTTGCCAGAAGCTATATGGGAAACTATACATTGTGGTTTAATAACGAACCTCTCGACAACATTGAACGGAAGGATGTAATTACGGCATCCTATATTTAATTCAGAAGCGCGAAGAAGAAGACATAAAGTCCGTTATTGTCGCATCAAAGTGTCACGGTTAATTTGATTCCGAGCTTTTGTAATTAGAAAGCTACGCCTTTCATTATCATGCGGTAACGATGAGGCATTTTCGTGGAACACCCTGTAGAGTTTTGCTGTTTATTCTGCTAGTTTTGTAGCTAGAGTAGCGTTTGTTATCACATCCACACACTCCCTGAATCCGTCAAAAAAGCGTTTTTTAGATAATCCCCAGAAAAAATCATTAGCACCCCGAAAAGGCCGCGGAATTCCCAATAACAACCGAAATAACACCCTTTATGAATTTCAGATGATTCCAATTATAGCTGAAATTGAAAAGAATAGCTTCATTCCGCTTCGTCAGCCCAAACAAATCGAGTCTGGATGAATATAAATGATGTTGGTGCAGTGACCTGTTGAAAAAACAGCTTCATTAACTCTCGTTGTCTTTTAATAATTCAACGCTGGATAAACATTAATAAAATCTGCATGAACGCTTAGGAAATTATCATTAACAACTTTTGGTGATGGATGAATTGTTACAGATAGTCGCAGGGGCGTCGGTGTTCTTCATTTGTGCTTCGGTTCTCTCGTTTTGTTTGAAGACGCATCAAGGACTTAGAGTTGATTGTGATTCGATAAGGAAGAATGCGACGGAAGATCAGAATTGTACAGATCCACATCCGTATTTTCTTACAGTTGAACATATCTGTAACGCGTGGTTCACGTTCGAATTTGCAGTGAGATTGATTGTGAGTATTTCAAGTTTTTATTACTGTCGCATGAGATCGATAAAGGGTAAAAGCGGTTTTACATCGCCATAGATAACACAAAAGTTAATTTAATTAGTCATAAAATGTGATGTTTGTTTGGTTTAGTCAATACAATGTGAATAAGCCTCGTGCGATTTATTTCATTTCTACAAAAATATAAATTTAAAAAAGAAAACAATCCAACAATAATTTTATCTTTTGTTCTACGAAACGGTAAAGTCGATTTTGAAATTAATTATTTAGTCGTAGCGCTTTATTACTATTAACAATAATTAATACAAAAATATGTAATAGAAGCTTCGGTAAATTTTTGTCTGGAAGTTTTCAGATTATATCTGGTACAAAACTTTTATTCTTTGATCTTATTCTTTGAATTTAAGATTTTCTGTATGCTTTTAATTCATTAAATTTTTATGTTTACAACTATAGATTTTGAAAACTTTTTTTTTTTAAAATTTGGGATCACAATTTCTTTGAATTTTTTAAGTTCTACAAAATGTTTGAACTGTATTTTAGTTCTTGGATCTGTTGCAAAATTTTAAGATTACCCCTATTTTTTAAGCCCTTTTTTAAGATTTGCTTAAATTTTTATGCAGTGCTTAAGAACTTTGTAGTGTTTGGAGGCTTTGGATTCGTTGTATTCTTTCAAAGTTTTGAACAGGTAAAATCGAAAAATTTAATTTTTTTACGTATCAAGTTCTACGTTATTTCACCTTGAATATTCTAAAAATCAAGCAAACTAATAGTAATAATTACAGTAGAGAACTTTAATTTATGGTTTGTGTTGTTTTATAAATTTATTAACATGTAGAGTTTTGTAAATTTTATGCATTTTATAGATTTTTGGATGTTCAGAAATTCGTTATATTCTTTGGAAAATTTGAATTTTTTGGATTATCTTCAATCAATGGATTCTATGTACTTTTTGATTCTTAGGAAGTTTTAGATGCATTAGATTTCTAAGATTTCTTATTTTTTTTCAAATTTTCTTTATGCTATGAATTTTTTAATTTTTTAAGTTTTGATCTTTGGAATTCACGAGTGTTTCCAATCTGTGAAATTTTTGGGTTCTCTCAATTCTCTAAATTCTATGAATTCTTTAATATTATTATAAATCATTATAAATAATATTATCTTTAATATTATTCTGGATTTACATTAACCTTTAATTTTTTTTTGAATTTTTGACATCGTTTTTTTAAAATTGTGTTTTTTTAGATTTTATGGATTTTCGTAATTTCTAAATATATTTGGGTTTTTTGGGTTCCTTGGGTTTTTTGAATCATTTGAATTGTGGATTCTGTGTTTTTTGATTTCTAAGAACTTAAAGTTTCTTTAAATTTTCTAGATTCCTTAACTTATTGTATGAATTTTGTAGTTTTATTTAAATTTTTGGATTTTTTGAAATTTTATGAGATTTCTAATTTGTGAAACTTCTGGGTTTTCCTAATTCTATTAATTCTGTGAATTTTTTGATATATTTTTTTTTCGTATTTTGGATTTACATGAATTTTTAATTTTTTTGAATCTTTGAAATCGTTTTTTTTACAGAAATCTTTATATTCTATATAATCTTTAGAAAATTTAAATTATTTGGATTCTCTTCAAACAAACTTTTGAATTCTTTAAATTTTCTATATTTCTTAGATTTTTTTTAATCTTTATTGTATGAATTTTTTAGTTTTATAAGATTTTTTTTATCTTTACAATCCGTAAATTGTTTCTGATTTGTAAAACTTTTAGGTGCTCTTAATTATATACGTTATATGAATTCTTTGCGTTTATACATTTTTTAAATCATTTTGGATAAATCTTTATATTTTTTGAATTTCTGAATTGATCATTTTTTTAATTATGGATTTGTAGATTTTATGGATTTTCTAAATTTTCCAAAGTATATTTGGGTTTTTTGGTTCCTTAGATTTTTTTGAGTTTTTAATTTCCAAATCTTTTATTAGATCTAAAAAAATATTATATGTTCAAATTTTTATTTAGTTTAATTATTAAATTTTTAAAACTTTTTTCTTTAATTTTTTGCTTCATATTTTTTAAAAATTTTCAAGTTCTGCAGAATGTTTAAAGTGTCTTTATAGTTCTTGTGTCTGTTCCGAATTTTTCGATTATTATTATTTTTCAAAACCTTGAACTTTTTATTCTTTTAAAAATGTTTTTCTTTAGATTTCCTTGAATTTTCTTGGAATGCTTAAGAACTTTGAATTGTTTGAACGCTTTGGAATCGTATTCTTTTAAAGTTTTGAATAAGTATAAATAAAACATTTAATTTTTTTAGAAGTACCGAAAGTTCAACGTTACTTTAGTCTAATTTTTAAAATATTAACTCAGCTATGCTAAAAATCAAGCAAAACTAAAAATCGAAAAATTTCAATATTTAATAACTTTATATTAAGAAATATTAATTACACTAAAGAACTGTAATTTCAGTTTTATTTGGTTGTTTTATAAATTTATATTAAGATGTCGAATTTCGTAATTTTTTTTTAATCAATGGATTCTATGGATATTTTACGTAGAAATTTTTAGATTCTCTTTAATCTTTATTGTGTGAATTTTTGATTTTATGTGATATTTTGTATTTTTTGGTTTGTAATTTTGTCCACTCTATGAATTTTTAGAATTTATAATTTTTTTGAACTTTTTTAATTCATTGATTTTTTTTAAATGGTGGATTAAAAACAGAAATTTTTAACTTTTTACTAGTTTTAAACAATTATAATTTTTGTTTAATATAATTTTCATTTTTTCAATAGAAATTTTTAAAGATTTTAAAAATGGTTTTAAAATTCTAGAAAACGGAGCTTATTCAAAAAATAAAATTTAAAATTAACGATAACGATTTATGCATAACGATTTATTTCTAAACATTTTAAAAACTTACCCTAAATTAGAATTCTCATTTGCGCATTTGGAAAATTAGTTTTTCAATCCCAACAATTTGCCGGTCGTCACCGGCACATGTCAAGGCTACCAGAAATGAAAAGCGCTAAATTTGAAATTAAGTTTTAATGTCGATTTCTCCAACACCGTCCTATTAATATTTAAAACAAAAACTAACTTATGCTTAGCAAATTCCGAAACGCACGAATAATGGATTTTATGCATATTTTCTTAAATTTTTGTTTCTGGCAAACGTGCAGTTTTACAGTCTTTTAACATCCTACAAACCACAGTCTGAACTCGACTAATGAGATCATAAAATTTTATTGTACACGAAAATAGTAAAATTGAGGCTAATGTGGTTTAGCTAGATTTTCCAATTTGCGTTACGAAATTGACCTAGATTTTACAGTTCCTCGGATTTTTTCGGCCCGGCGCATCCACCATTTCCACTATTTTTTTTAAATTTTAAATTCATTAATTTCAATGGAAGGTGTGAGACTCCAGTTTGCACGTTTCCGCCTTCGCTAATCACACCCAAATTTCTACTTCCACTTCTCATTTCATTATATCCCTATAAATCAGCCCCTAATTTAATTAAACACCTTTTGATTCCCGCCACATTAAATAAGAAAGTCTTTCCATAGTTTAAAATTATCCCTTGCACCGTTTGCGTAAATTTCTTCTCCAGCATTCACGTCATGACAATTTTAACTTGTTCTCGTACTTTACTTTATCTAAATGTTTGCGACAAACGCACGTCATATTCAAAGATCTTTTACGTAATTACGTTTGGAATTGGGGGTATTTCAGTGGTTTGATTAATTTCTCGGTCGTCTTTGACTAAGTGGGGAAGAAATTTAAATTAATTAACATAATTGTTTGCAATACTTGGTCGATTTAAAAAGGAGGGGTCGGGAACATTAAGCGAAAAAGACACTGTTTGACTTCGCTACAGACGCATCTGGTTTGGAAGCACAGATAAGACGTAATTTTGTCATGCAAAAGTTTATTGTTGCAGCTTGAAAGGACGTGTTTATGACAGTTTAACTTTGTCACAACTAAGATATAACAATAAAGAGATTATTGACTGTCTCTGGAACACACAATTTCAAGAATTTCATTTTATTGATCCAGTTGTATGCCTCGAGGATGGGGAATAACAATGTAATGGAAACTTAATACTGTAATGAAAAGTAAATGTGATACTTTGGAGTTTTTGTTGTGGACAAGCAGTGGTTAGCTCAGTTTTTTGTTTTTTTCACGTGTTGTCGAAAGTACTACATCATCGTGGCGAAAGAAAAAGGAAAATCTGAAGAGTTGAAAGGAAGTTTGACACTACTCGAAGTTTCTCTAGAATTATATCTTACATATAAATAAAAACAACGTGGAAACTTTTACAGGTAAAACACGTTGTTGGATGC
This sequence comes from Cynaeus angustus, assembly GCA_030157275.1. Classification (NCBI taxonomy): domain Eukaryota; kingdom Metazoa; phylum Arthropoda; class Insecta; order Coleoptera; family Tenebrionidae; genus Cynaeus; species Cynaeus angustus. The sequence goes on from CM058064.1 coordinate 16,714,689, forward strand.
GTTGGGGCTACTCGTAAATAACAGCTGTAATTCGTAACAAAGTGACTTCCACTTTCGAATTTTGTTGGTATTCAATTAAACGGAAAGTATAAGTTTTATTGTTTGAATTTTCAGTTTCATAAGAATTTTTGGATTTTTTGGAATTTTTGGGTTCTCTTAATTTTGGATAATTTATGAATATATCAATTTTTCTTTTTTACTTTCGATTTACATAAATTTCATTGTAAATAGAAATATTTGGATTCTTTGTATTTCTTAGATCTTTTCAATTGTTATTATTGTTTTTGTAGATTTTGTGTTTTATTTAGTTCTTGTATTCTATCGATTTTTGCTTTTAAGTAAATTTTTGAATTTCTTAGACTTTTTGAATCATTTTAAATCTTCAGAAACATTTGGATTTTTAGAATTCGTCGATATTTTTGTTTTATTTGAATTATTTTTAATTGGCGAAACCTTTTACTTTATTGATTCTATATATTCTACAGATTATTCAGATTTTAGAGATTCTAAAAATTTTTTTTGAATTTTTATTTTTTTTTTAATTGTATTTGCATTTTATATTTTTTTAGCACAGAAATATTTTAACTTTTTGAATTCTTTAAATTTATTTTTACGTTTTTTTGTTTGGAGTGTAACGATTCATAGCAGTGGTTAGCTCGCTTTTTCTTTTTTTCACGTGTTGTCAAAAGTACTACATCAACCTGGCGAAAATGTGAAGGGGAGTTTGACACTAGTCGAAGTCTCTCCAGATTTGTATAAAAACAACGTGAAAACTTTAATAGGCAAAACACGTTGTTGGATGCGTCGGGTCTAAATAAAAGCTGTTATTCGACGATAAAATGACTTTCATTTTCTGAATTCTATTGGTATTTGTTTAAACGGAAAGTTTGCGAGCTAGACGAGGATATTTTCAATTTTAATATTTATTGTATGAATTTTTATTCGTGAAATTTTGAGGTTGTTTTAATTTTGTATATTTTTAAATACTTTTGATTTACATAAATTTTTCAATTTCTTGAATTTTTTAGATCTATTGAATTTTTTTGTAACGATTTTTGTAGAGTTTTTAGGTTTTTTAAATTTTTTGGATTTCTTAGATTTTTTGAATAATTTACATTGTTTTTATTTGTAAAATCTTTTATTTTTTTGATGCTGTATATTCTACAGATTATTTAAATTTAAAAATATTCATACATTTTTCTATTTTATTTAGATCTTGTATTCTATGATTATTTGTTTTTAAGTTTTATATTTTTTTCTAATTTATAAATTTGTTTTAGATTTTTTGGATTCTCTTGGACCATTTAAATTGTTTTTAATTTTATTTTCTTGATTTTGTATATTCTACAAATTATTTAATCTTAAAAGATTTGCTACATTTTTGTATTTTATTGATTTTTGCCTTAGAAGTGAGTTTTTGGATTTCTTAGATTTTTTTTATAATCGAACTAGGCGCGAATATTTGAATAGTCTTAAAAAAAATCATACAATAAAGATTAAAAACAGTTTTCTGAGATTTTTAAATTTTTAGGTATGTATGAGTTGTTAGTAATTCATTGAATTTTTTGGGTGTCTTAATTCTGTATTTTCTATGAATTTCCACTTTGAATATTCAAAAATTTTTGAATTTTTTGTTTTTGTTTCTGTCTTTATTGATTTTTTTTTAGATATTATGGGATTTTTTTAAATTTATAAAAATATTCGGATTTTTTGGATTTTTTGATTTATTTGAATTGTTTGTAATTTGCATTTTTTTTTATTTTCGTGGTTCTATATATTCTACAAATTATTCGGTCTTAAAATATTTTGTAGATGTTAGTATTTTATTTAGTTCTTCTATTCTTTTTTTTGCTTTTAAGCGAATTTTTATATTTTTTTAATCTAGTATCTAGTATTAGAATTTTTTTTTGATTGGCGACAATATCTAGATTCTTTGGAGTCTCTATTTTTTTAGATTTTTTTTAACGGCTCATAGCAGTGGTTAACTCTCTGAAGAGTTGAGTGGAATTTAACGATATTCAAAGTCCCACAAAAAAAAAATTAACGGAAAAAAATCGGAAACATCTTTTAAGTATGCTCTTGCGTAGTATAATTGTATCATTCTTACAAATGTATTTATCTCTTAAAATCTACTTAATAATTTTATTTCTAATTCTATGGCATTTTAGACAGTAGAAAATAGTTGATTTCTGAACATTTTAACAAATTTGTATGCAATACGTGCTCGATACATAGATTCTAAATTGTTTAAAGCAATTTTATTCTAATTATATTATTAATTGATTTTTATTTTTATTTTTTAATTTTTGAGTTCTACATTCAGTGCAATTGTATTTTGTACAATCTTCTCAGATATCACACTCAACTATTCTTTATATTATTTTTGTTTTGTTGTTAATTATAATTATAATGAATTACAATTCATCAAAGGTTTTTTTGCTTTTTATTATTTATTGTTTTATTTTTAAGCGTTTCACTTTATTCTGAATTTCTTCAGCTTACAATCGTTTAAACTGTAAATAAATTATCTGCAAATCAATCTCTTGTAACATTTGATCAATATCAACAGTTTTCTTGTTTTTTAGAATTTGAATCAAGAATTTTTTAAGTTTTTGTTAAATTGTATACAAATTATTTACAATAAAATTTTCATTTTTTATTAGTTATTTGCATTATCAGAATCATCGTCAGATGACTATGATTTTCATGACTGATAAAAAATCATGAAACCATCACCGATATGGATTATATTAAATACAGTTTTACTGAATGTACGAATCAAATTCTTTTCGAACGAAATATAATCGATCTATTAAGAATATTTTGCATAAAAATTTGTTAAAATGTTCAAAAATGAACAAAAATCTTTTTTTTTTGTCTAAATTGAAATAGAATGAATTTTGAGTAGACATAATTGAATGATACAAATAGTGTTTTTTTTTTTTCATACTAATATTGAACTTTTATCAGAGGGTGAAAAATTCGATCATTTTTTTTAACAGGTAAAAAACGTCGTCGGCTCTAAATCTGCGATCGCAACAAAAAGAGACTACAAATTTTATTAGTATTCATTTAAACGGAAATTTTGCGAACTAGGCGCGAATATTTTCTTTTTATCAACACATAAAGTGCACGCTTTGCATTCCCAAGAAAATTTCCGATGTTTCTTTTTATAATTTCCTTTCCTCTTCGTATGAAAGATTTATTCAGCGATTATTTATCAAGCGTTCTAATGTTACATATCGTTCATCATCTGTTCGTCTGCAAACTTTCCCGCTTTAATTTTCCTTCCTTAATTAACAATTCAAACATTTATTTTCATAGCGCGAGCAGTTAGAGCCGCAAAATTTATATTTATGATGAGGTAGGAAAACACTATTAGCGTTGTAATTACTGCAATGTTTGAAATTTTCTTTGTTGGTTGTATCGAAGAAAACATCGTATAATAAAAGCGATTCGTGCATAAATTCCAGACTAGTGAAAAGAAGTTTAATGTTGTGTATATGCGATAAAAGCGTCCGTCAGTAAATGGAATAGGAATAGGTAGTATGCTACATTGCCTTTTACAATTAAAGCTCAGTTTTATAATGGTATTTGCAAACAATTACCGCAGCGCGAAACTTTACTGAATTATATCTATTCTAAATTGTGTTTGCTGGGAGAATCGTGATTGTTTACTCCAATAGTTGCGGTTTTTAGTGCAAATCCTTGTTCCAGAGAAAAACACTCTTAATTACATCCATTAACTATTTTTTTTGCAGGTTGCCCCAAACGTGATCGAATTCGTCAAATCACCTGTGAATATCATAGACTTCGCCGCGACGCTGAGCTTCTACATCGACATGATTTTGATCTTTGAGAAAAAATCTCAGCTGTTAGATTTCTTCAGTATTATTAGAATTTTGAGGCTGTTCAAGCTCACGAGACATTCTCCTGGACTGAAAATTCTAATTCATACGTTCAAAGCGTCGGCTAAAGAGTTGGGATTGTTGGTGTTTTTTCTCGTTTTGGGGATTGTTGTGTTTGCAAGTCTTATATTTTACGCCGAGAAGCTGGAGGTGAGTGGAAAATTCTAATTATAAACTTAAATGATTGATAATCTTGTTTCTTGGGACTATTTCACTATAAATTAATCTTTAATTGCTTCCAAAGAATTTTAATCTCCTCTCTGACGTCTTTCTGGATTAGCTCTCTGTCCTCGCGGCAATAAGAATTAACACAGTCGATAAATTAACGGATATGTATTATTAAAGTGGTCGTACATTTTCTTGCATCCGGAAAGTTGTCTGAAAGCGCACTTCCGGTGAAGTTTACAATTTGACTAAAATTACGACATGGGATAATTACTAGCGCGGTTTTTGGTTACTTTCGCGGATCTTGTAATTTTATTTTATCGAAATTTGTTGCACCTAAAATTGTTGAAATGAGTACTTGCCGACTTGATCTGCCTTTTGACGATACTTAAAAAAAAATAGAAAATCCATTTAACTTAAAAAACACCAAAATGTTGCGTATCCCAAAAATGCGGTTTCATGGGCATTTTAAAAACGACCAAAATCTGAGGACCTTAAAGTGATAAGATTTTGAGTAGTCTTGTAATTTTCCAATTTTTATAATCTCAGGCGTTTTTAAAAAGCTAGAAATTTCAGGAATTCTGAGAACGCTAACACTTCTTAGCAGTTTGAAAAAGCTTTGGTAACCCACAAATATTATTTCCGATATTTATTGTAAAAAACAAACTGCCTTCAAAGCATCTTATAACATGCAATAATTTTTTTTGGAACCTTAAAGTTGCAACCGATATACAGAGTCGGCATAAAAAATTTCTTGGTGTTGGCTGTTTATAACGATTACTACCTGCAAGAAAAGTTTTTATTCCGATCCTGGAGAGACACTTTTGCCAATGAGAGTAGAAGTATTGGGTACTAAAAATGACTAGCTGCTTATGGTTTATAACAAGCTTAACTTGCAAATCCTAATCGGTTTACTTTTCTTGGGGAGTCTTGGACAACCTAGAAATATTTGGCAACCTAAAATTCCTAAATTTTTTTGAATAGTTAAGAATTTAGGAAATCAGAGGATCAGGAATTTTAAGAGTCTCAGCAATTTTTAGCCAGCTTTGAAATTTAAAGATAGAAATTAGAACTTTAAAAATTTTAGAATTTTTAAGGCATTGGGAAGAAGAACAAAAATCTTAAAAAAATATTGGTACGAAACCTAGAAATTTTAAAGATTCTACAATTTTTTAAAATATTTGAACATAACACAGAAGTACAAGAAATACTAGAAAATAATTGTAATTTGGAAGTTTAAGGAGTGCTAGTGAACCTATAAGTTATTAGAATTTTAGAAACTAAGAAATGGTTGGTAACTTGGAAATTGAAAAGACCATGATAACGAATCTTAGGAAAATTCTAAAAGTTAAAATTTTATGATGAATAGGAAACGTAATAACTTTAGAAAATATTTTAGAAACTTAAAAATTAAAGGACTTCTTATAGTTAATGTGAGAGAAATTTACGCTGTAAATTTTTGGAAGCAAGAAGAGATTTTAGAAATATCGAGTTTATCGTAGGAAGAAAAAAAGATTTCTGAATATTAGCAGATCTAAAAACCTTAGAAATATTGGAAATTTTAAAACACCTAGAAATATTAGAAACTCTGGAAAATTTTTGAACGTTGAGCTTTGAACCCTTCATTTTTGTTAGAACACTTAAAAGTCTTAGAAATATTAGGAACTCTGCGAAATGTTTAAAATTTTAAGAGGCTTTGAAATCTAGAAATGTCAGATTTTATGAATTTGCAAATATCACAGATCATACCCAATTCAAGGATTATGAGAATTTTAAAAACTCAGAAATGGTAACTTTCAAAAACCGAATCTGAAGAATTTTAGAGATTTAAAAAATCTTGAAAATCTAGAACCTTATCAACTTAAACAATCTCAAAAATTTTAGAAGTTCTTAGAAAATTCAGAAATATTAGGAGTATTAGCAGATTTATAAAATTTAAAAATCTTGAAACTCTCAAATAAACCTGGAAATTATCACCTTGAAAATCTAAGAGGTTTAATTTGAAATTCTAATCTTAATGTAAGTTTCGAAATAATAAAATATGAGGAAAATGTACCGCTCAGTAAATCTTAAGAAAAGTACAGCGCGTTTCCAAACATTTACCGTCTTCACGCTCCGTCTAAATCCAGCTAACAAAATACATATTTACCCACATCGTATCGGATTTTCCCATTTAAGCAAAGTATACAGCTGAATAGCACTATTCTGCCTTTCCATGTCCTATTAATAACGACTAAAGTTCGTCTTGTTAACCAAATTCCGACTTATTATAAGCGGGATTAACTTGCAGCGCTCTCATCGTAATCCTCGAGTGCTTCTCTTTTCGTTCTATACCTAATACCCATTCCCTTTATCGTTCGGAATACACTAAAGCGATTCTAAAACGGGGCACACATTTCGCTTCAGTTGTGCGCTTTGTGCTATTTTTAAAGACAAAATCATGAGAGGCGGGATTTTTATTTAACTGTTTTTCAGCACAATCCGAAGAACAATTTCAAGAGTATTCCAGAAGGTCTGTGGTGGGCCATCGTCACTATGACTACAGTGGGCTACGGAGATATGGCTCCGAAAACCTACGCGGGGATGTTTGTGGGGGCTTTGTGTGCTCTCGCGGGAGTCCTGACGATTGCACTTCCTGTTCCGGTGATCGTTTCCAATTTTTCCATGTTCTATTCCCATACTCAGGTGAGCTAGACCCTTATAATGAGTTTTAACCACAGATCTGCTCCTGTTATTGACGTTTGCGCGAAGGAAAAAATAGGTCGGAGAATGATAATCGAATGACAATTAAATGACGTCTGGAAAATAGAACTTCCCATGTGACTTGGGTCGAACTAAATCTAATTTTTTTCTAAATTGAAGTGGTTAATATTCATTGGCTTGGTGGCGGGTGACTGAGTGCGTTTCAATTTAGCGCACTTTTTTGTTTTTGTAATGTAGTACGTGCTTTATAAATGTGATGAGAAGTAAAGAAAGTGGGTGTTTGTAAATTGATGTCGGCATTCGTTGCAGTATGATAATCCCACTGACTGCGCCAAAATTTTAATGTATAGAGTCTGCCAACACATATGATTCAGCCTATTTGATTATTAGTATTTTTTTTATTGACCAATCACATTTTTTCTGTTGTTAACCATATGTGAGATATTAATAGCTGTAAAATAGAGGCAAACTTAGCCTACCTTATTCTCTTTATAATAAAAAGCATAAAAATGAAATTGACACTTGAATTAATACATGGAGTGCCGAGAAAATAATTATTATTGCATCTTCTAATAAGATTTTATTGATTGGTGAATCACAAGCTGTCCATAAAGTGATTTATAAGCAATAATTTTGTCTTTGGAGCCGGCATGAAAACTTCTCAGTATTGACAGAACACACATCATCATTATCATCGTTTTACAAAACATTGTACGTGCTCTCTACCCTAGCGACCCGAAGATCTGATACTATTGATCACCTTTAATTAATTTATTACCCACGCGGATACGGGTTAAAAACACATATGACAAAAAATGTGTAGCATTTGGTTTCTCCTTCTAGAGCCTACTAAAACAGATTGATTGCGAAACACGTCACGGTTTTTGGCGTTTCCATAAATTTGAACGAACATTTCGTGTAGAAGCATAATAAGCAAAATGACAGTACAGACCCACGCTAACAAAATGGCGCTCTCTTTCGCATAAAAAGTCAGGTTATTGCATTTAGTCCAATTTTTTCCAAGAACTTTACAAAAACTGTCGGAACAGGTCCATTTGGAAAGATAGCTTGCAATTATTGAGTTGGGTATTCCGTGGTACATACCTTTTCACGGTGAAACAAATAACAAATCTTTTTCTTTAGCTTTGTCTTCATTTTAGGGCTTTTGATTTAGGAAAGGAGATTTTTTGCATGTATCTCACATGTGGCTACAAAAAGAAAAAACATCATTGGGTCAATTTGTAGAGCTACATTGCTTCTAGGTGTGAAAAAAATCGTATAAATAACTTAATACTTAAATAGGTTTAATCGTTGGGACATGTGTTGGCGGACCTGTATGTTTGCGACCTACACATTTGTTTCTCTTCGTTTTAGTTTACAGCTGGCTTCCGTTTCTCGAACCAAATTAAAATAGTTTAAACTGTCACGCACAGTATGAAATTTAAAACAGAACAAATGGTGAAATTCCCAATCACTTGTTCCACTACTGGATGCAAATTTGTCGACATCAAACGATCTGTTTGATGTCGCAGGTTCGTATTAATCAAAGCCGTACTCGCCACTGGAAGTGTAAATAAAAACCGCCGGAATAAACAACACCGTGTTCCTATATAAAGCCACAATTATAGGATCTGCTCTCTTATTACATGAATTAATGTTTATTTGCATTGCAAACTCCGCATTATTGCCATTTTCCTGCAGGCCCGTTCCAAACTCCCGAAAAAGCGACGGCGGGTTCTCCCAGTGGAACAAATTCGTCGTAAAAAAGTAGAAAACGCCACAAACCGAAGAATGAACGCCATCAAACATCATCATCCTGCTGTTTTCAAAGACGCTTTCGGCGGCGCCAAAATAGGTAACTGTCGTCTTGTCGTGGTGGCGCCCTCTCTTTTCCTGTAGTGCATTTTTCCCCCTTTAGGTTCCACATTGATCGTTGTGCGTACTAACCGTGACAATTTCTGTTTTTCAATTATAGGAAATGTTAATGGTGTGAATGTAATAGGTTTAGCCCTGCAAGGGCCGTCCGTTCCCAGCATTGCAGTGCTGCATCACAATGGACCGTATACTTTACCAGGTGAGGAGTGAGCATAGATGGCGCTGGTTGTGCCAGTGGCGGCGCTTCTCAATGCTGCCACCAAAACTAGCTCTTCTCAAAGTAACAGTGTTTTTATTTTAGCAGAGGGCGAGCCTGCTACATCTCTCCCTTCTATGCTCCCTCTCCAACCCCGTCCCGCCACCACCGGCAGCATGGATGTCCTCCCTCTCCAACCTCGTTATCTTCCCATTTTTGATAGAGAATCCCGCTCTGAGCCTCGAGATCTCCCTAAACCCGACTGTAGTCCTCTTAAAACCACCGAAACTGAGATCGGCTTGGCCAGTGTCCCTGCCATGGCCATCGGAAGCTCCACGGAAGTCTTGGTTAGCATCGTAGAGAACCAAGCAGGCTTCCGAAGAAATTCTTTTATGTTCAATAATAATCAGAAGTCTCCTGAATGCGACGTGGTCAAGTCGCCGAGTACTGAAATGACGAGTTCCTCGGTGCAGTCCACTCCGTTGGAAGGAAAGTGCTTGGAGGCGTTGGACGGAAAAGATAAAGACAACAAATAAGTTTTTCTTTCTCATTGTCGGGTGTTAGTTGTTTCAGTGGAGGTGGAGGAGGAGACGGGAAAACGTGCTGGTGGCAGGGGAGAGGGCTCTTTAAAAAAAATGATCAATTTTATTCGTTACCGTGAAGCTATGATTAAAAGCATGCAATTTTTTACCTCTGTGTAATATACGGAGATTAATTAAGCTTTCATCTCGTCTAAATTGTTTGAAAAACTTGTCACATAAATTGTTTTGATCATCATATAAAAATAACTCTTACGAACATTTTTAGACATGTTCTCATTGAGTTTTTTCGTAAAAACAAGAAAAACGTGTTAAAAAAAAATTATGTGGAAATTTTTAAGACTAGTCATGTTTCAAGCAGCAATAAAATTTGTAATTTTATTTTTCTTGCTCCTTCTGATGTTCACGTTGCGTTTTGAATCAGCCAATTTATGAAAGATATATGCTAATTTCTGCATAATAGAGTTAAAAATGTTTAACGCTAATTTATTATTTTCTATAAATTTTTATTTTATGAACTTTATACTTTTTTTTAAATTTAATGATAACTTCAATCGAAATTAAGAAGTCAAAGTCCTGAGAAATCAATAAATATATATACACTAATCTAATGGCATTAAAATAATCAATGCTACAATTTAAAGAAAACTCGAATCTGACACAAAGTTTGAAAACCCTTTAAAAATAGAAAAATACAAAAAATATAAAGTTCCAGAAATTTAATAAATATAAGGGATCTAAAGAATGTACAGAATTTTGAGATTTTGAAATGAATCTATTATTTTTTTCTTATTGGGATTTTTTTAATTTAACACTTATTGATTGCTTATAAATATTTTAAATATATGATTTTACAAACAAGACAATCTAAATAGTTAAAAAAGTCTAAAATTAAAAAAAACTTAAAAGTTTTGTTTTTGAAAACATGTAGGAATTGTTTTTTTCATTCTGGACATTTTATCGACATATTTAGAAAAAATTACAACTTTATTTAATTTTAGATGTTAAAAAAAGAAGTTTAAAAAAACAAAAGTTTGTCATTTTTTTTAAGTGTCCTAGAAATAAAAAAATGCTAGCAATTTTAGATAATGTTATAGTTTAAAAATTTTATTTTCGAAAAAAGCCAATTTCAGAAAATTATTTCTTGGACTTGTTTAAAAAATTTAGGGCTTGGGATTTTTAGCGTTGCGGATTTTCAGTATTTTCCTAATTTTGCGAAAGGATTTTTAAAATATTACTGAATAATTTGAACGGGATAATGTTGTTCTAAAGACTACAGAAATTCTAAAGATTTAAAGGACAAAATGTAAGAAAATAGAAACTCATCAAAAATTAGTTTTTTTTGCATTTTTTATTCTAAAGTTTTGAATGAACAAAATAATTTCAAAAAAATCAAAATTTTAAGTTTCCAACAGGCTACTTTTAAATACGGAAAATCTGAAGGATTTAAAACAAACTTTGAAAAAGTTGTCGTAATACAAATAATATAACAAGTTCAATAATTGTAACGTTTTGAAAAAACAAAATAATTCCAAAAAAATATATATATAAATTTGTAAAAGACAATTTAAAAAAAAAAACTTGATTGAGAATTTGATTGACTATAAACAAACTTTAAAAAAGTTAACGTAATACAAATAATATAAAAAATTAAAAAATTCTAAGGTTTTGAAAAAACAAAATAATTCAAAAAAAAAAAAATATAAGTTTGCAATAGACAATTTTAAAAATACAGAAAAGCAGAAAGATTTAAAACAAAATTTGAAAAAGTTCTCGTAATACAAATAATATAACTAATCCAAAAATTCTAAAGTTTTGAAAAAACAATAACTTCAAAAAAAAAAATTACAATATACAATTTTAAAAATACAGAAAATCTAAAGAATTTAAAACAAACTTTGAAAACGTTATCGTAATAGAAATAATATAACAAGTTCAATAATTCTAAGGTTTTGAAAAAACAAAATAATTCCAAAAAAAAAAATATATATAAATTTGCAAAAGACAATTTAAAAAAAAAACTTGATTGAGAATTTGATTGACTATAAACAAACTTTAAAAAAGTTAACGTAATACAAATAATATAAAAAATTAAAAAATTCTTAGGTTTTGAAAAAACAAAATAAAAAAAAAATTATAAGTTTGTTAGACAATTTTAAAAACACAGAAAATCTGAAAGATTTAAAACAAAATTTGAAAAAGGTCTCGTAATACAAATAAAATAAAAGTTCAAAAATTGTAATTTTTAAATGAACTAAATACTCTCAAAAAAGAATCCGGTGATTCTATTGGCTATTATTGCGTTTTTTTATAAAACTTTTTGCATTATTTTGTAATAATTGCTGCATATGTATGATTATATTTCTGTAAATATTATTGCATATATCGCGCTTTTTTGTTATAAGTTTTGTTTTTTAAAAGACTTTATTCACCTTTTAGTTAAATTTGTCCGTTACAGTAGAAAATGGCATCAAAACTGAAGATTCAAATTTCGCGCGCTACATCACTCTCAAGCTAGTGCTAGTGATAGTGAACAAAACAGGAAAAGTGTCCTTTATAATAACCTCCACACATCAGATAACGTAAAACAATAAAACTTTGAGATTTCATTATTTTCGAGATGATCTTGATCTTCGCCCGATTCTTCACTTCTGACATTTTAAGATGCTTGTTCTCACTAATTGTACAATTTAAAATCTGCTGTGTTTTAATGGTTAATGAAATCGGTGTACATTTTAGGTCAAATGTTTTATCTCGAATTTATGTCTTATCATATAAATCAGTATGCGACCGTCGCATATCTACTTGCAACATATCTAGTTGACGTATAAATTTTTCCAGTCAATATCTATCCGGAATTTAGCTTTTTCCATCGCACGTGTTCTTATTTCAATCAAAATCTGCCATTTGGCTCGCTTTCTCGCCTCCTCCTCTCAATCTGTCTCAAGTCCATTTCGACTCTTTTCGCGCACGACCCCCGCAACCGATTGTTTTTTAAAACTCGGCACTCGATTGGACGTGATAGATTGACCCCGCCAACCAAATTTGGATATTTTCGGGCCCAAGTCTTTGTTAAATGTCTCAATGTGTTTCTGTTGACATGAGGTTCCGTAGATGAGAAAGATTGATGGTTCTGGTTACTGGAACCATTAGGTGGTAATTTATAACATGATGCTCATTGTAACGATTTGTAGGTATATTTTTATAATAACCTTTTTCATTGTTGATATTATAATTAATAAAATGCTTTATCAGTCCATTTAATCATTTCGAGACGCCTTTTTCATCAACCGATAATGAAACAATCGGTTTGATAAGATAACACTTCTTGTATTGACGGAGTCATCATCGTGATTTGGCGACAAAATGAGTGACCAAAGAAAAAGTGGAGAAAGTGTTGTGAACGTTGAGAAAGACAACGGTCATCAAACTGCTTCCCGACAGGAGTCGCTGCAGAATGATGACTTTTGGACAATCCGGGAACTTCTTTGGGGAATGTTCATCATCGTCATTGCCATCATTGTTCTTGTAGTTGTTGGATTTCTGATCACTTTCTATATTCCGCAGAAGAAACCGAGACCTGAGTAGTGGAATGTGTTGTGCCATTATTAATGACCCTAGCACATGTCAAGGGTCAACGGAAGACGCTAACGTTAAGGGTGAATTGAATTTTCTCGGCGACTGTGACACGGAAACGGATGAAGGATAAAAACTGATAAAGGGGTGATATCTTAGCGTGTCAGAACTCAAGTGCTCTTTTTGTGCCGAAAACCAATAGTTAAATATTACCATGTAAATAAATCTTGTTTCTAGTTCTTAGTTAGTTAAGTTAGTTAAAGCGACAATGTTTTTTATGTGTTCCTTGATGTTGTATTCCTAGCAATTTCCGCAATGTCAACTGTTGTGAAAGTTTCTAAAAAATTTGATTGATGTTGCAGCAACGTGTGGTATTCTCTTTAGAAATTAACGTAGAAGGATAATGAAAAACACTGGAATTTTCGTGGGTGTAATACAGAAATAACTAAATCCATTCTTAGAAGTGTCGGCAATTTAAATTAAATAAAGTGTTTATTTAAGTTTATCAATAAAACTATTTCCACTCCGCTATTTATATTTCCATGGAAAACAAATAAGCAAGCAAAGATCGAAAAATGCGTAACCTTGTCCACTCTGCACTTGCAGTTTACAACTTCTATGTTTAGAAAACCAATAATCGTAAAAACAATCGATATGGAAAGGTCGACTCTGCATAATAAATAATCATAATTAACCGAAATATTGTCCTAATCAATTCTTTTAAAATTTTAAATAAATTATACAATACAGATCACGCACTTGTCTTATCGATTCAACTTAATTTTACATGGGTTTATTTTTACCACACATTTTATTCCGTTCACCTACTTTACATAAATAAATAACTTTCTTAGCCAAGTCAGGCAAAACTGGGCTCCCTTGATGATGCTTATTTGATTAAAATTCATTTTTCCGTCGCGTAACTCCAACAATAAATACGAAAGTGTTATGAAAGTTAAATATGAAATCCGGGTCAATTTTCCGGGCGCATGCGTACATGTGTTGGAAGAATTAATGGACTTCCTGAAGGTGCATAAGTAGCGGGGTTGAATGCGCCTATGTGGAAAAATGAGGGGAAATAAGTAGCCAAACAATTTTCTACTTTTTTTTCTTCGGAAAAATGTTTGTCTTCTCCCAAGCTTTCGTGGAAACAAACGATCTCTTTTTAGTGAAAAGTGACCGCTCGTTTTTTAAAAGAAACGAATTTTCGGCTGATTATCATCGCAGTTTTCACGCCGTCGTAAATGCGGTTATTCTTCTAAATCACAACTAATGGGAGGTAATAACGAGAAAATTGATGGAGATATGGGAATTGGATGAACATAATTAAACGTCCTATAATACAACTAATTGAACAACGGCAATGAAAATCGATACACTTGGGTAAATATTTATCTCTGGATAATGAATGTACAGCGTATGTTTGAAGTTTTCAGAGCTTTGATCAGTGAATGATTTACGCCAATTAAGAGAACATATTTTCTTTGAGACAATATTTAGTATGTGGAGTGCTTATCGAAATGTGGTAAGCTAAAATAAATGTTTGGGAACGAACTGCATAATTTTTTATTGCCCTGTGGAAGGAACGACGCATCAATCAATTTGTAAAAATTGATATGTCACTGATATTCACAAATTGTGATGTCATTGGATTCGTAAGTTCTCAATTTCTTATTTTCAAGTGTCAAAATGTTTGTTTTTTTTTCAGTGTCTGTTATCTGGATTTGTTTTGGGTTCATAATTGGTTGAATTTTTTTTTAAAGCTCAAAAGTTGCTAAACTCCAAATAATTTAGATTTTTAGCTTATAAACCGATTAATCAAAATTTTTTAGGTATCACTTCACTTTTTGATTTTGCTGTTTTGTCAATTTTTTTGATTTTTAAGTATCATTTTCACACTTTCACGTTCACGTTTTCACTTTCACAAGAATTGTAATCAGTTATCAGTCCTCATTTGTGCCAGCGTTTTTTAAAATTTTTGAACTGATTTTATTCTAGTTTTTTGGTTTACTGATATTTGCTGTTTCTTCTCTTTTTTCCAAGTTACTACGTTTAACTTTTAAAGATAAGTTTGAACAAAGATTTAGTTTCAGATATTCTTAGTTTATTTATTTTTTCAATTTTCCAGTTTCACTTCTAAATTTCGAATTTCTGTTTACTTTTTTGGTTCTTATGATTAAAGTACAATTTTTTAGATTTGAGAGGTGCTCCAGAATTTGAGGTTTTCGGATTCTTATACCCTCATGGATCTCACAACTCAGAAATTTTCAGCTTTTTAAGTTTTGCAAAATCTCAGCTTCAAATTTTAATTTTTCAGGATTCCAGATTTTTTTTCTGAATGCTCAGATATAAAAAAACTTTAATAAAACGTGATTTGAACTTCTTAAAATTTATTTTCTTTATGATCAGGTTTTTAGATTTTTATTGTTTAATTTTTTTTGAATTCTCAATTTCTGACAGTCCCAGATTTTATTTCCACACTTTCAAAGTTTTGGATTTCTTAGTTTTTTTAGTATTAAAATTATTATCAGGATGTATTCAGCATTTTTTGTTTTCTTAGATTTCTCAGGTTTAAAAATTCTCAGGTTTTAAAATTTTTAGTTTCTCAGGTTTATAGATGTTTATTTTAAATATCTTTCGGTTTCTATTATACGAATATTTTCTTAGTTTTCACATTCTCAGGTTAAAAAATAATATTCTTTGTTCTTAATTTATTATATTTTAAAAATTCAGATTATAAATAGATTATGGGTTTTTAGTTCTCAGAGATTTTGAGATTATGAATTGTAAAATTCTAAGATTTTTATACTTTGGAATTTTTTAGATTCTGAGCTTTTTACATCATAAGATTCTTAGGTTGTAAGATATTTTAGGTTTCTTAGATTGGCATATTTCTGAAATCTTAAGACTAACATTTTTCTTTAATTTGTAGATTCTCAAATTCTATAACTCTTAAATTTTTAGGCTTTGTAAATTCTGAATTTTTAGACTTTGTAAATTCTGATGCTTTGTGCTTCTAAAATGTTTTCCATATTTTGTAATTCTTATATTAGGTTCTTAGAACTTGTGATTCTAAAATTCTAGCATTGATAATTCTAAAATTCTGACATTTTAGGATTTTTAGATGTTTTTGTTCTTCAATTAACAGATTCTTAGATTCTAAGGTTTGACTCTTTAGATTGTAAGCTTTTTATAGCCTAAGATCTTTAGAAATCAAGATATTTTGGAATCCTTGGATTCTTAAATTTTAATGCTCTGAAATTTTTAATTTATAGAGTTTTTGGTTTTGAGAGTCTACAATTCTGCTGTTAAGATTTTAAAAATTTTGGATTCTATAGATTGTCAGCGTTCAGGATTTTGAAATTCTAAAATTATTTAAACCTAAGGTTTTGGTATTTTAGATTAATAAGTATTTTAGTCACAGCATTATAAAATTCTTATTTTTTGAAAACTCAATTTTCACTTACTTGAAAATTGAAGTATATTTTCCATTTGTCAAAAATTGTAAATTTTGTTCTTTATTTTTCCAATTTTAAAACAGAGCCATGTGGGAAAATTGAGAATTGAAGTCTGAAATAAATAAGAATTTCACAGTTGCGTGATAAATTCAAAAAATTTTTTTTTTAAATCATAAAATTTGTAGATTTTGTGCCATAGAGAAAAATTGGAATATGTGCAAATTTTAGAGCCTCACAACATCTGTGGTAGGTGTATTTACATTTTTAAAGATAAAGCAGTGAGCTGTAAATTTACAAAACTCTTAAACTTCATGGAAAAAAAGTAACCATGATTTTGCTGAAAATCTAAAAAATTACGGACATTTTAATTTACGGCTTTTAAATCTATTTGTTATAAATTTTTAGATTTTTATTTTTTCCAAATTTTGATACATATTTGCTTTTCTGTGTTGTCCAAATGTCTTAAAATATTGAGAATTTCAGTTTTTGAAAAATTCCAATTTTTAACTATTTTTTTTTCAATTTTTATATTCACAGTTTCACACTTCTAAAAGGTTTATTTTTTGTCCCAAGTTTTGTAGTTTTATGTAACTGATTATCGTTTTCATATTTATGGTTTTTCAGATTTTTATATTAATTTTGAGGTTTTGGGATTTGGTCTTTAAAATTTCAAATTTTCTAGTTTTCTGGTTAAAAATGGATTGTTAGCTTTAAATTCTGACTTTAACTACTAATGAACTCAAAATGTTAAAAATTTTGAAATTTTTATAAAAAAATTCTTAGCTTTTGAATTTTTCAGTTCCTCAGGTTCTAGGTTACAGTTTTAGGTTTTAGTTAAAAAATATCTATTCTTAAAAAATTATCTGTTCCAAAAATGCTGGATTTTTCATTCGACGGAGCAAATGTTCTTTCAAGGCAAAAATAGGTAAAATCTTGTATCTAACAAGTGGAAAATTAGTAATTTTGTGTTATAAAGTAGCTACTATTCTTAATATTTAGCCCAGCAAAAGGTTGATCAACGCATCCTCCATTTTCACGTAAACGTAAAAACAACATAATTTTTATCGACATGCTGTTCTCACTTTTTTCTTATTTTGTGTATATTAATTCAATGGTCTATAAATTCTCAATAAAATGAAAAAAAGATGCCGTAAAAACGCGTCTAGTTTGTCTTCTTTAAAGAGCTTTCCTACGAAATAAAAAATTCCCGACTCCAAACTTTCCCAAAGCGATTTATTCAATTTTTCCTTTCACCCGAAATTGCCGAAGAGGCAAAGTTTTGTCCCTTTACAATATTTACTGACTTTAAATTTCTAACTTTTTATACCTACTTGAAATCACTCAAATTGATCCTCAGTCGTGTTGATTGAAATTTCCGCCTAATCCAATTTTTTGGGAATTATTGGAACGGTCTTTCTGTAACCTTATTGATTACCTCAATATTTGTATACCAGTTATATCGGACATCAAAGTAAATGTGAGTCAGCGGCATTCGTTTCACGCAACCTGAAAAGGGGTGGCGTCTGCATGCGTCAAAATTGCCCCCCCTCAGTATGGTTCTCCTGAAAGCGGCGCCGCCACCGTTTCAGTGTGTTTCAGGCCGGCGACAAGACTTCATGCACCCGACATTCCTAAAAAAAACCACCGAAATTTTCGACGCGCTCAAAAACTCGAAAGATTTCGATCGAAACTCTTACATAATTTCCACATTGTGCGAACTTGTCTGTGTAGTGCTAGAGAGAAGATTTTCAGCGGTGATAACCTGAAAATCGCGTTTTGTTTCAGGAAAATAATCGATAAGGCAGTTTATTAAGTTTGTAGCGAACAGTAACGACAAAGGATCATAAATATAAAAGTGTCAAGTGAAGTTTTTCAAACTGAAACTTTCATTAATGCCTGAAATGTCGTTGGAATGTCAACTGTGAAAAAATGCACTACCACCACTGACAGGTCGGAGAAGCACAACACGAAGAAACGAAAGGTAAGAAAAACAAAAAAATCTTTTTATTTATGATAAAACGAGACATCACCCCTCGAGATAAATAAACCGTGATAATACCCAAAAAAAATAAAAAATAATGATACAGGGTGCGCCGTGCACCCTTCTTTTCATTTTTATTTATAGTGGCAACACTGATTAAACCCGCCTACTCCGTGCGAAAAATTGAAAAGTTGATGGATGGCCGCCATTTTTGGTTATTGACAGGTGCGAAAAGTTCCAAAATGGCGATTAAATGACTCTTGTTTTTTTTGTTTCATTTTGGAAATCCCCGAGTCGGCAAAAATTCAAAGTGGTTTCTTATTTGTGTCAGGCGGCTAAACAATCTCTTTCGGTTGTGAAATTTTGAAGATATCGATCTTTGCGAGTTTACGGCCTCTAACACGTTGAAGAGTATCTAAGTTTTATATTCAGGTTGGTCAATTTACGACTTCTTTGCCAGGGGAAAACAACCATATTGTCTTTTCTTTATGTATTTGGATCAATATAACCTTTGTTATAGCAGGAGCGGCTAAAATTAAGAAACAATAGCTTCCTCATCTTCAAAGTCATAAAAAATTCATTCTCTTAGACTTACAAGTAATTGAAGTCATAATTTATGAGCTATAAAAGTGCAATTTTTTGATTACTTTTAGAAATTATTCAGGATACAAAGCTGTAACGTGGTAAGGAAGAAATTCTTTAGCAGCCTGAAATAATTGACATAGTCTAGAAAATTTTCCTTGAAAAGGAGTTTTCAAAGTCCAAATTAAGTCACAAAGAAAACTTTCAAAAGGATGCTACGTTGATAAGTCTGTTTCTACGGTTTCATTAACATCCCCGAAGGTAGATTTAATTCAGAAACTCCAACTTTAATAACAAGAATTTCTCAGTTTGCAGGAAAAGTATGATAACTAGCTCTTTTGGCAGTTGTTGTTCTGTAATTATTAAGGCGAAAGAATTTTTCCAAGTAGTAACGCAGAAATTAATTGTTCTAACCTTGTGCGTACTATAAATAAAAGTATTTATTTATAACCAAAAGCGAAAAACTGAAACATGAAAATCTAATAATTTGAGCTTAATAATCTAACAGGAAGAAACGGAAGAAAAAGGATGATTAGAAAAAGTGGGAGCTGAAGAATCTGAATCCAAAATTAGAAATCAAAATTTTGAGAAAATGTGAATCTTAAAATGTAAAACTCTTCGAATCTAAGATATAAATTGGAATCAAAATTTTGCGAAGCTGAGAATCCGCTGGACAAAAAACAAGCAAAATTCAAAAATTTAACGAGAAAATGGGAAAGAATATAAAATGTAGTCTAAGAGAAAAATTCAAACAATACCAGAAAAGGGTGATAAAGAGTAAAAATTTTAAGGCTGAGAAATGAAAATTTTTGATTTTTTTTTTATCTGAACAAAAATAAAGATAGTGTGAAAACCAAGAATTCTAACATTTCAAATATGAAAATCAAAAATCGATACCGAAACCTCAAAATTTATGTAAAAATATATAATATATAGAGGAATTACATAAATATGCGAAACTCAAAATGGCATTTAATTCTGAAGTTAAGAATTTGAACAACAAAATCTAAAAATTTGAAAAATTAAAATCTAACAAATTGTAAATAAGAAAATTAAAAAAATTGTAAAGAATGGAAAATTAGAAACACGAATTGTTCAAAACACTGAACAAAAACGGCGAGAAGCGGATATGCGAATTTAGATTTAAGATGAAAAAAAGGAAATTTAAATTTGTAATCCTTAAAATCTTTGTACCAAATTTTAAGTTAAAAATTGTGAAATTATCTTAAGAAATTTAAAACATGGCAATAAAATAAGAAAAAAAAATTAATCAACAAATAGCGACTCCGAGTAAATCTAAAAATTAGAAAACTTGACAACAAAGTTTCTAATTTTGGAATTAGGACGAATATTTTAAACCGAATATTTACCTGTCAAATTTAAACGTTCAAATTACGTGAGAACCTGAGTGAAATTTTAAAGAATTTTGACCAAAATGGGAACTTGAGGAGACTAGAAATTTGAGAGACTAAAATTAAAAAAATTTAACAAATTAAAAGTACGGATATTATTTTATTTTAGAGGAATGAAAAAGTCGGAGGTAATAAAATGAAACTTAAAATCAGAAAAAAGTAAAAAATGAAGGATTTGAAACGCTTTAAATTTAAATTTTATAAACGAACATTAAGACTTTGCTATCTTTTTGTTCTCGGTTTTTCATTTTTTTAATATGAGGGGTTGATAATCTGAGCATGTAGACATAAAAAGTTAAAAAATAGAACTTTCAAATTTTGACTCAAAGACTGAGAATTAACGTGGAAATTAGAATTTAGACTATGGTAAAAATTTAAATTTAAAAATTCGAAATATTTTAAATTTTTACAATTAAAAATAAAATTGAGCTTTGGAAATGGAAATTAGAAATTTTGAAGAAGAATCTATTATTTTGTTTTGAAAAATAACTATGAAGAAAAATTTTTTACAATTTTTAAATTCGACAATGTGAAAAGTACGAAAATAAGCAGTAGATCTCATTAACCGAAAACATTAAAAAATAATAAAAAAATTTATAACACAAGGCTGGTTTAGAAGAGTGATAAATTGGAAATTTAGGAATTTTGTAACATAAACCTGAAAATATGCATTAAATATTTTTTAAAAATTCGAAATTAAATTTGCGAAGATTTTGAAATTTGATCATTAGACTTAAAATAGAAATCTGAGAAAAAATTTAGTGAAAACTTGTAAATTAAAATAACAATAAGAAATTAAATAGAGAAAAATTACAAATGAAGTACAAACACAAAAAAACAATATAGAAATCTCAGAAACTGAAATTGTTTTTAATTCTACGAACGGAAAAGTGAAATTAAAAATTCTAAACGTTCTTACCTTTTAGCAAATATTAAAAATTCTAATTCTGAGCGTGAATTTGAGATTTTGTTGTTAAACAACAGCTCAAAGTCTGAAAGTCTAAAGCACTAAAAAATAAAATAAAACTAAAAAGTAAAAATCTCAGAAAAAGTAAAAAATTTTAAAACACTTGTAAAAAAGAAAATTAAATAAAAATAAATATAAAACAATAATGTTCTATGTTAAAATAAACTCTCATAATTCTGAAAATATGTAATAAAATTACACTAAAATTTGTGCAACAGTAGAAAAAATTAAATTTTAGTGAGCCACTGTGCCAACTTTAAAATAAAATAGTCTTGGTAGAAAAACAAGCAAACGAAGCTACTGCACATAAAAATAATTATGAAACAATTTCTTGAAATGAAATATCTAGAGGAGTTTGTGACTACAACTCCAGTAGTAAAAACAAACGCGTCCATTCGCAATCTTTTGTTTCCTTTAATAAAAAAAAGTAATTTTAAAGAGTAAAAGCAACCATGCTCTGCACAAGACAAACGAGAAAGCTTATATCCATGGAACGTATTTGCCGGCATCTCCCTGCACTATTATTTACATCGTAAGCATCAATGTAAAAGAGTAAATAGACGGAACAAAATTCATACCGTGTTCAGCGCTCCCAACCTTCATTTTAGTTTTAATATACGGAAGATATGAAGTAAAGAATTTGAGCTTCGCTCGTGGACACTCATCCATTGTTAGATCCCAAATTTTCCTCGCTAAATGAATACAGACGTGTATGAGTGGTTGCATAAGCGAACAAAGATCTATTTGAAGCAACAAGATGTATTTTTTCATCGTGCCGTATTTTACCGATTCAGCAGCTTTTTAGGTATGGGCAATTAGATAAAGCGCTTCGTTGCTAATGGGTCCATATTTCACAAGTCACGTGATCTTGTAAAAATATTCACGACCACGTTCGGTATAAAAACGCCAAGTAACAAAATTTATATAAAACAGCCTTATTTTATGTTTTAATGTTATTACGAATTCACATAACTCTAGCGGAGGAAAATTGATACGGAAAGAAATGTAAATGTTGTCGTATTTTCCGGGAAATATCCATCGGCTGGGTTTTGGGAAGATAAAGATAGTGACTCTGAAGTAATAACTCGGTTTTGTTTTGAAAGAAATGCACGGAAATGCAGGGAAAATATGAAGTCGTGAAGAGAGAATTTTCAGTATTGACACCACTTACCGGAAGAGCCTCCAGCTGTTCCATGGTCAAACTTTTTGAAGGCTTTGAATTTAATATTTTTGGTAGGGAATTTCATCGTGTTGCTCCTCCCTGTTTAATCTCACACTAATGGAAGTTTTACCAAAGGGAATAAAACAGCAAGGCTCTCTGAAATATCTTCCAAAGAACCTCTTTTTAAAATTTGCAAAATATTTTATTCCTGTCCATGCGAAGGTTGGCATTGTACCCCCAACTTTTCCGCTGCTAATTTCCGGTAACTTCCCCTCAATTTTTCCCCGGAAATAAAATACAAACGGTTACAAAAGCCACAATTAACCGCCCCCTTTCGCAACTTAGGCAACCCCATTAAATATTAAACAAAATCTGGAACTCCCGCGAAAATCTCTCATTCAAATTTAACGATAAGAGTGCAAAGTAGCTGAAACAACCTCAAACGAACTCATTAAATCAAATTATTTAAAATTTCGTCGTTTTTCCACCGAGGGGCACGAAATTTTCTCAATTAATATTAATTCTAGTTTGAAACATATTTTCTTATTTCGTGCCGTCTAGTTCGTCCTTTGAGACATTTTAAATAAGCTTTTATCCTCGAAAAATATTCTTTCGATTTCGCTGCGAAATTTAATAATGTAGAGAAGAACACTAGGATCGATGCCGCTTCAACGAAATTATGATGTACATGTGCAGGAACGTAATGTGGTTTTTTTGTACGGAACGAACGTCTGCACGAGATCCTGGCACAGGATAATAAACTTTAACTAGGGCGAGATACGCCGCAAATGCACAGATGGCGCAGAAACGAAATAAACGACGGGAAAGTGCGACAAGAACGCTTTTAAAAAGAATCGATTCAGATAGGTGAACTTCGATGACCTTTGATAATTTTCTGAGCCTTTTTACAGGTTTTAGCATCAAAGAGGCATTTATCTCGAGGGGAATCATCAGGTGATTTTGTGTCTTTTGCACAAAGAAAATAATCTAAGGGTTCTAAAATTGATACAAGAGGCGTAGCAATATCTCAGTAATAACTTTTATTGATTTTCAAACTAAAAATGTTTTGTTTTTAATCAAAATGAATTCAACTATAATCAACAACCAATTGTTTGTCTTTACCCTTTAAATATTTGAACTGCGTCACTTTTTTGTTTACTTATTTTGAATTTCGTTTCTCCAATTTTACTAATTGATTCTCTCTAATTTCTAGATTTTCTCTATTTTATGCCAGAGAATCCCCATATCTCTTTAAGCGTTTTAGCACAGTTTTATTTCATCGGAAGTAAATATTAACACGTTTTCACGGTTCACAAAGTTTTAAAATTTAAGTATACAATCAAAATGCTGCAAAATTACAACGTTAAACTAATTTCAATAAAATTTATAACCAGTTTGGAGGACATGCGATAGGTGGAATTTCCAAGAAACTATTAAATCTAGAATTAATTAAGAAAAATAATTTTCATTTTATTTCCTTGTTAATTAATAAATTTCACATTTTTACAATCTCGATAATGAATAAATTTTCTAGTAACTATAAAATATTTACAACCTGAAGTTTTTGGAGTTTGTAACAAAATCTCTAATTACAATAATTAAGTCATTTTTAAAAAATGTACTCATTATAAAGAATTATAAGAAAATTTATAATTTACAGAATTTTTGAAGAAATTTAATGCTTTTTTATATTTTATTGAAATTTTTAATGTTGTAAAAGCACTTCAATTGTATAAACAAAATATCTAAATATTTAACAAATTTAAAAACAAAAATTGGTGTTCTAGGGCTTAAAAAGAAAGAAACGTAATTTTTTTTTGAAAAATTTTAGATTTTGAATGAAACGTGGCAGCCGTCTGTACATTTTTCAAACTTTCGTGTTCTTGAAAATCGCACGCAATTCTAAAAATTTATAAAATTAAAAAAATATTCTGCTCACATTTAATTTTGGATGTTTTGAAGTTTCTTAGTTTTCTGAAAAAAAAATTTGCACACTTTTATGATTAAATAAAATTAATATTTAAAAACTAAGACAAAATTATTATTCGTGTTTAATATGTTTCTTTAAATTTGAAGAATGAAAGTTTTTGGAATTTTTAACTGATTCATAATTTTTCAGGGTATTCCTATTTTGATTTTTTTTTTAATTTTGTATTTTAAGTATTTGTTTTTTATTTTTAAAAGACAAATAATTTTTTTAAACTGAACAACCGTTTAATGTGTGCAAATATCCAATTTAGCAAAAATTTTGAAAATATCTGTGCATTTTTCAAATTTAAGATGTATTGAAAATGGCACGCAGTGTGCAAAATTTTATATTCTAAAATTTCATAAAATCTTGTTTCTAAAAATTAATATTTTTTTTTTAAATAATTAAAACGAAACTAAAAAGTTCAAAAAAAATCTTCAGTTTAAAAAGAAATAAATTCTGTATATATATTTAATTTTGGATATTTTCAAGTTTCTTAGTTTTCCCAAAGAAAAAAAAAAAATTTTGCGTTCTTCTATGATTAAATAAAATAAATATCTAAAAACTAAAAAAGAAGAATAATTATTTTTTGAAACATTTAACAATTTCATAATATTAAACAGTTTCAGATAATTTTTTAATTTGTATTATAAATATTGTTTTTTTTTTTGATATTTTTATTTTATGCAAAATATTTGAAACATATACATTCCATAAAATATGTCAAACTGAAAAAAAATTGGTTCTAACATAAAAAAATAAATAACTAATAATAGTTTTTAAAAATGCACTGATTCTGTTGTTGCATATTTTTTTTCATTTATGAATTTTGGAAAGTTTATTATATTCTAAATTTTAAGGTCGATAGCGGTCGGAAGCGGAATCTTGAAAATGGTTTACTTTAACACATTTTTTGACACTTTTTAAATCTCTTAACAATTTTTTAGACTTTATTAAATCAGAAGACATTTAAAAGTTTTGAATTAAGAATATATCCAAAAATATATATTTTTTTAAACAATTCTCAAGAATCCTCAGAATTCCAGAAATTTCTTTACTTAATTTTCCACCGAAAAAGCTTCCATTTCCATCCTCCAGGGCGTGTTTTCACCGTTTTAGTGCAGTTTTATCATGCTGGGGAGTGAATCTGAGCGCATTTTCTGTGTCCACAGCGTTCTCCATAATTTCGCGTTTAAATCCATACAAGCGTCTCAGAACGACAAAATGTCACTTTAAGACTATTCGTGAGAGTTCTGGGGCCTACATTTCCTAATTCCAAAGCTGGAATTTAAATTTTTTGCCACAAATTGTGGTTAGATCTACGTTTGCGTGCAAAAACAAGTCAGATTGCCTTGTGACAAAAACTTTAATATTGGGCATTTCCAGCTCCTTGAATTATTCTCAGTGTAACTTTTTTCCGATACTTTTTCAAAGCCTCCATTTATCACGCAAACCAAATATGATTTGATCGGGGTCTTCCCCTAAAAATTTATCATATTGTATTACTTCAATAGGGCGTATTTTATTCGATATCGATACAAAATGGCTTGGTTTATCATCACACAGATCACGTCTGGATTGTTCCCGTTTAGAAGTCCAAAGTTTGCCTTGAAATATGTTACATGTGTTTTTTTCTTTTAGAAGTAGAGTTTGGTTACTCCTTTGTTTGGCAAGTAAATTTTGCAACGTATTGTTGGCGAAAATTGCAAAACTTGAATTTTATTGAGATTGCCGAATTTATTCATTAGGCAAAATAATTAAAGTCGTATTGTTTGGTTCTTTGGAGGAAGTAAGGAGTAAATATGATACAAGAATTCGTCTCGGTTCTGGAAGGTTCCCCAATTGAGAGTTACGTGAGCGTTAACAGAAATGGAAATGTAAATTCCTGCTTATTAATAAGCGAATGTTTCTCTGAAGGACAAAACGAACAAAACGAACGAGAATGCTTTCACAGCGCTCCATAATTTTATTAATTATCTTAACTTAATTGCTTTTTACACATCGCAACTAGAACTAAACCAACTTTCCTCGACGGTTACCACGTTATTCCAAGCAATGAATCTCTCACTTAAAATATAGAAAGTATATTGCTTTTATCCCGGCGCATCCGCCATTTTTGTCCAACAAAGCAAAATCGCCAAATCGAACACGGAAAACATAGAGAAACAGCGAAAGAACGAAATTCTCTCAAGCTGAAGAGGTTAATGTAAACAGGAGCGAAGCAAGCAGATAAAAAGTCCACAACTCCATCACCAAATAATCAAATTTATCGACGAGTAATCAGCATCTTTCTTACAAACTTTAATGCTTCTTCGAGAAGTTGGAGTTTATCGTAAGGGTGGATCGCCAAATGGCTTACTCGATACATCTTATGTGTGGGGGTGAAGCACCCTGCTTCCTCTAAAGAGATGCCGCTTAAACAAACCGCTGAGATGAACGGAAAAGGCCGCAGACTAACACCCTTGCGCTCAAGACGACAAGCGAAGGGTGGCGACCAGAATGGCTTTGTGGGGCAAAATAAATACATTTTTTAAAGTTAACAAGCGTTTTCATCGATAAACGGGTTGTTTTAGGTGGAGGTTACACAAAGGAAATACGAAGAGAGTAATTGGAGATATTTTTCTCAGTTTTTATTGTAATATAACCAGAGTTATTTATTAGACAAGCGGATAAAGAGCCACTTTAACTCTTAGACGAAATTTATTAATTAATTTCACTAGGTGGTTAAAGATCCTTTATCGTCGTGTATGATACACTATTTTTTTCTATAGAGGATTTTAAAGAGAAACTTTGATTTTAAATTTTTAATTTCAAAAATAATCTTTTTTTCCACGTTATCCCCAAATTGGATAAATTTTTTTGAAAAAGTCACATCCCACAGCGTATACTGGGTATTGCTTTCACCGCTCTTCAGCTACGATGTTGGCAAACACGGTGCTGACTTTGTCACCGTTAAACGAATAGGCGGCTGGAAATTATCTTCGGCAGTAAAAAACTATATTAATGTTAATGCATCGAGAAAAAATGCCGTTTCAAGTCAGTTAACCTAGAAACTATCAATGTGAGTTCAATTAATCCAAAGTAATAATGTACTAAAGTTAACTAACGGGATCGTATTTGTGGTTGGGTAACACTGTTTGTTTTCAACTAATATGAGTAAGGATGTTATTTAGGCGTCTCTGAAATTTATAGTTACATTGGTAGCCCTGTTATTTTTATGTCCGTTGTGGATCGTCATGAGTAATGTTTTAGGGGATTGTAACTTTTTTTTGTAAAGTTGGGAACAGATTTAGTGTTTTATGTTGGTGTGCCAAATTTTCAAATTTAATTCTGTCAATTCGATAGTGAAATAAAATAAAGTTGCAAATTTGACATTTTGAAATTAGAAATTATCAAGAGATCGGGGTACAACTTATCATTGGAGTTTTATCCCTGTTATGTTTTTTTTAGTTGTTTTGAACTGTAAGGACCAACACATGAAGGATGTTATCTAGGTGGCTTTAAAACGTGCTTATAAAGTTGGTAACCCTGTGTCTCACTTTTACGTCTGACAGTTTTAAAATATATTAGTAATGCCCTTTAAGTGGCTCTGAAGGTTGCTAGTGCTGTAATTTTTAAACTATCATTTCCTGTGGCCATTAAAGATTTTGTTAAGTTGGTAGCTATTTCGCTATTCTGACATTTCGATGATTGCAACTCGATATAAATGACAGGAAATCTAAATCTTAAAACAGATATAAAATTGAAATTCTATAAGTTATGGAGATGATCAACAACCCATGTCTGCCAACTTATTAAATTTCTTTCAGTCATTTAGTTATATTAGCCATTTCATTCAGTTGACTTTTAGAAACTGTGATTGACAGCCTTGTCATTTTTGAGGATTTAGTAATTTTTTCAAATTCGCTGTTCTGGAATGCTATGAGAAATACTGAAACTTATATTTAGTTGTACATAGGCAATTCAAAAATCAACTTTAACTTTAAAAATTCTCGGATTGACAGAGTAACTTGAAAATATGATATACCAAATTTAAATCTGTTGCCACACTAACAAAAAAAAAGATCTGCGGTGATGGAAATATATTATCCATAAGATTAATGTTTATCAATCACTTTCAATACATTCCAATACTTCGAACTGTCCTAGTTCAACTTTCAATTTAAATGTTTTCGGTAGTTTCGCTTGTTATATTGTTGGACAGTTTGAGGTTAACCATTGATTTATCGCTTTATTTTTAGACATTTATTATGACAGTTCTGAAACGTCAAAAATCAATGTTTTCGAGCTACCAACACAAAAAAATGCGCAAGTACTAATCCCTTTTTTATTATATGCACGAAACATTTTTATTTTCTCATAAACAAGTTTTTAGTGACTGTAAAAGAAAAAATGTTTTGACTAAAAAGTTTATGGAGGACGTGACTCTATAGAAATGGTAATAAGCAGACAAAAAGTTGCTTAATATCTGTAAATTTTGTTGAAATTATACGTTTTTTTCTTTTTCTAGTTCCGTTCTGATACAATAGAAAATTAGAATTGTTTCGTACATTAAAGTTTGCAGTTATTCTGGTCTTAATAATCCGGAACTTACAAAGCAAATATCACATATTCGCGTCGCGACGCTGTAAATGTCTTGGATTTTATTTTCTCACTTAAAGTTTAAACAAAGAACTTAGCAACTATGGATGAATAA
The DNA here is from genome assembly GCA_030157275.1 of Cynaeus angustus. Lineage (NCBI taxonomy): Eukaryota > Metazoa > Arthropoda > Insecta > Coleoptera > Tenebrionidae > Cynaeus > Cynaeus angustus. The sequence continues at coordinate 16,743,878 of CM058064.1, forward strand.
AACTATTGTCTGAGGAGACTTTGAAATCGGTAGTTTGTTGGTAGCACTGCTCAGAGCGTTTTGTTATCGCATTGACATTCTTAATGTGACTTCTGAAACCACACTACCAACCCATAAAAAATTCAAGTCGTGTTAAAGTTGTGTTTTCTATTTTCTAAACAAAGCCTGACGATTTTTAAAACTCTCAGGTTTACCAACAGATTTTAAACTCCAAGGCCTCTCATACGATACAACATAGATAAACGTAATTTTCTATCCTAGATTTAAAAATATGATGAAGCGTCCTCTTCGGTCATTTCCGGCGCAACAAATGGTTCGTAAATACTTGCAGGAATTTAGAACACAAAGCAAAAAGTTGGAAACAAGCCTTTAACTCCGATTCAGTAAAACGGGAATGCTTTATTAATGCGAAAAATCCTCTTTTATATGGCACAGAACATCATTGTCCCTTTCTGTAGCTTTTGTATTAAAAGTTTTGACACCGAGGGCATTTTGTTGCCCTTTTATTAAACTCTAACGAAATTCTAAATCATTTTTAATCGGAGTCCTATTTTCTTTGTCGCGACGTTTATCGAGGCACTTCGAGCGGTATTAATTAAAATCACCTTTAGAGACACCTTGTTGAGTAAATATTTACACACTAAATAAAAGCTGGAAAAGCGCAAATTGATGACGGTAAATTAATTCCTTCGATGGAGGATTTTACGCTGGGAGTTTCTCTAGTTTTACACGGAAAATGTCAGGGATATCCAGCAGGTATTAAATTTATCAAGTGATTGAGAAAACGTCAGAAAATGTTAGTTAATCGTGGATATAGAGCGCAGAGTTTGAATTATTGATGTTCAATTACAGACGTGACATACTGGCTTCAAATGAGATTTTTTCGGTTTTGATCACTGATTTTTTTCCCAGACAAATTTATTTTAGGTTGTTTAAAAACTGCCAACACAATGATTTAAAAAAAAACAGTTTTTAACTAAAGCACTAGAAGATTGAAATGTGAGTGTTTTACTAGCGGTTGCATGCTAACATCGTCAAACTTCGCATTTTATGTGAATTGCCTTGTTCGAGATATGTTACGAAATATGAAATATGTGAACAATGGATATAAATTACATTCGTATAACATTGATTTACGATTTGAAATAGTCTCTGAATAAAAGCGCTTTATTGTTGGGTGGCCACTAAAAAAATAATTAATTCCATAATTAACGCACACTCAGTCATTTTTAGAATTATCTGCAGATATATTGTTATTGCGCTCGCAACCTAAATATTTCATTCTACGTCCTTCGATTTTTATTTCAAAAGCTATCGGTTTAAAATTACATGTTTATTTATCAGGCGACCGATTGCAGCAATTTCTTTGCGAGTTTCCATCGAGATTGTAAAATGAAAAGTTGATTGTCAAACTGTTTTCTTTTATCTTGTTCTTCGACTTTATTCGTCAAAGAATGTTTTATTGAGTTTCAAGTTTGTTTTTACAAACTATGCGAATAAAGATAATTACGTTACACCGCAATAACAGGAACCGGAAACAGGGAAAAAACATTCGGAGGTGCTGAAACATAGAAAAGTGTGTCGGAAAGCTCAACCGTAGCAATGTAGAAAGAGCGAAATATATGAATACGATCACATACACATATGCTCAAATTAAGAAAATATTTGAATATATATAAATTATTTGAAATTTATATATTATAATCGTTTAAAAATAGTTGTAAATTTACGTTAACAAATTTCAAAACTTATAAAAATAAAATTTAATAGATTTTTCTATAATACCTAATAATATAGAATTTGGTCCACTTACCAACATTTACAACTCTAAATGTTCTAAATTAAAGACCCCCAATAGAAACAATAAAAAACTGAGAATCCAAAGCTTCAAAAATTTTATTTTTTTGGTCATTCTTTGTGCCATAATTCAAATGTTTTATCAATTACAATAGTGAAAACTGGCAAATTTACAAATTTTTACCAGCTTATTAAATGTGTAAAAATTTTAAATTAAAATTTTTAAATAAAGACTCTTTTGCTTTTTTAAAAAAAGTTCAATTACATTCTCATTGACATATGTAGAATGTTTATTAGTCATAATTTTTCTGAGCTTATTGAGCCCCAAGTTCTATGAAAATGTTTCATATTCGATATAAAATACTAACTTTGCCTTGCTCATTTATTTTTGTAAATTTTAAACTCATACGCATATAAATAAAGACACTAAAATATTTGGGTCTGTTTCAAAAAATTCTACTATTAAGTTCTGGGTAGCATAATTCATCAGAATTAAAGTATCAGCTTTATGGCATATAATTACAAAATATGATAAACTAATTATGTTTAAAAGGCCTAAGATGATTGAACTACGCATAAGAATTATTTATTTTTATTATTTAATAATTTTGTAGTGCCACAACTGGGACATTTATGTTTGTAAAATAATAAAATTTAGCAAATTTAGTAATTATAATCGGCTGTGTATAAGCACATCAAATTTTAAGAATGTAACGGGTCCAAGTCTTTTATTATTCTCTAAACTTAAAATTTGGTGAACTTATTAATTTAATGTGCAAAATTTTATATTTTGGATAATGCATGATAAAACAAATTTTAAATTCAATAAGTTTAAAAAAAAATGGAGAATACTATAATTAAGTGCAAGATATTTTTAGATTTTTATAATTTTAGAATTCATGTAATTTACTAATTTTGGGAATCCTGTCGAGTGTACCAAATTTCAAAATTATAAGCATTTAATGAGTATTAATAAAATAACTAAAATTTCGGTAGATTTCTAAAATAATTTTTTATGACATAACTAGGGTATTTGCTTGTTTATAATTATAAAATTGTAAGAATTTAGGAATTCATTGAATGTGCCAAATTTCACAACCATGTCCACATAGATAACAGCTTCGCTAATTTTAAAATTTTGGTAGGAAAAATCATCATTAAATTTCAAGTGGCATACTTATTATTAACAATTATTAAATTAAAACTAATTTTTTAAAGGTTTATTTGGTTTAGAAAAGCACTTGCTTACACATTAAAAATTGTCATAAATTCGCTGACGTGCGTTTCGGCAGCAAAGCTAGCATCATCAGAACCATCATTAAGTACTACATGATTACGTTATCTAATTTTTAAAATTATAAACATTGAAATGAAAACATAGGAAATTTAATATCGTGGCAGCTTTAAATTTTTTTTTAATTGCCATAGATTAAGTATTTCGTCGTCTTTAATTATGAAATTCAATGAACTGAAATTTTTTTCAGTGTGAAAAATAAAACAAATAAAAACACTTAAAATTTTAAAATTTTGCAACTTTGAGAAACTAATTAACTGTGCCAAATTTCACAATTATAAGTATCGAAAAAAATATTATTAAATTTTAAGTGCCATAGATTAAATATTTTGAGGACCTTAATTATGAAATTTAATGAACCTAAATTTTTTGACAATTTTATTAAGTGTGTAAAAATCAAACACAGCATAATAAAAATACTTAAAATTTGAAATTCGATAAATTTCTGTTCTGAAATTTGATATACATAGAAATTTTACTTTATTATGTTTGTCAAAAATGTATAAAAATTACAGACATTTTTACACAATTTCGTCACTACCAAAAACTTCGATCACATAAAATCTAACACTAAATTGAATTAGAAGTTTGAATTAATTAATTCTTAACTGTAAAGTTTAAAAATTATTTTTTACACTGAAACGTTTTGAAAAATTTCTAATATAAAAAATTATTAACAATCTCAAGTTGAAAGTTTTCTGATGGCTAACATGTTTTTGCTACACTCCCCGGCATTTTGTAGCAAAAAAGCTATAATAAAGCAAAAATTCCATCTCTTAAATGAATTAACACAAGCTCTTATCGCGATGAGGGTCGTAAATAACGTTTAAAACCATAAAAAGAAAATCACAAGCAACATGTGGGTTTCTGGGTTTCTGTCAAAATATTATCACCAATCCGCACATTGAAAATGAACAAGAAACCGCGGTAAATTTCCACGAAGCGTTAGTTTAAATTTTACACATATTTAAACCATTTTAATGGCAGTGTTCAATCCATTAAAAACTTAATATATAATGCAATGAAACTTTACGAATTTAAAATCTCTACTAAATACCCGGCGCATCCACCATTTCTGTTTTAATTTTCATCGGATTTTTTTGGCTTTTAAAATTCACAAATACGTCGGTAGCTCTGACACTTCAGTTCTACTTGATGTTGGGGTCGTTTTTTTTTTTTGTAAAAATTTTTAATTATAGCTCTTAAATTAATTAATCATGCAACGTAATTTTTCACCGTGTCATCCATAACTTTTCAATTTAAGCTCCAATACTGCTCTATAAATTCACAGATGTCGATAAAGAATTCCGCAATTACAGCATAAATTTTCACGAAGGTTTGGGTGAGCATAAACAATACCAACAACTCGTCAAGTTATTAATTTCTGTCATATATAAGACTGACACGAGTGTGATTTGGCTTGAAAATGTCAGTGATTAAAAATCTATGGTCTTGTTTTTCTATTTTTTAATGGACAGTCGAGTGGTGTGAAGTTTTCAGTGATTAAAAATTACACGTGCCCATCAACATTTGACATTTTATGTAATTACGAGCCGTCATTTGAACGCTAGCGTTTTGTTTGCGGATGATTTGACTTGACGGCTCCACCATTTTTGCCCTGTTATTTTTGGTTTTATAATTATAGGAGAACGGCCTCCGTGCTTCAGATTTTCCTAGTACAATAAAAATCTATTTTCCAGTGTTACCACCAGTTTTCTGTGCTCAATCTAATTCGGCTCTATATTTCCCTAAGCATCTCACATGTAAAGGGTTAGATTCAAGAGTTGCTCAAACGTAATCCAATAACGTCTGCACATACGATTCGATTATTTCTCTTCAAGTGCACTCAAGCACTCCTGGACAAGTCCTCGATTCGCCTAAATTTTCCGAATTAAATCCTTTCAGAGAGATAACTGAGTTTCTAAGACAAAGGCGAGTCCAGCACAAATATTTCTAATTATTTGATAAGAGCTGAAAGCTCGAAAAGTCGATTTTCATAATCATGTCCTTTTGTTAGCTGAACAATTAGATGTCTACGAGTCATAACCAATTGTGTTCGACACGAAAATTGCGGAGAATATGTGAGAGTTTTATTTTATTCGGGAGTAAGCCGGGCACAAAAAGCACAAAAGTCGCGTATGAAAGCACCAATATATCCTCTATTCCAGAAAGGAATTATCCAGATTTGTAATGGTGAGCCCTGGCTTCGCGTTTACTTTAAAAATTACATTTTCCAGGGCCATGACGGAATCAATGCGGGGATTTTTAGAGAAAGGGTCAGTTTTCCCGCGGGCGAATAAAAACGAATTCTCCAATTTTTGTCCACGGAATAAATTTCGTGTTTAATTTTTTTACGTGAATGCCGAGTTTGTAATTGAAGTTTGCAGCTGGAAGTGGAGGAAGTAATTAAACTTCTAGACTTTAATAGGAAACTAAATGGCACAATTTTTCTGTAATCGCGTAGTAAACGGTTTTGTTGGAATCGCTATAGTTATAGTTTCAAACTTCTAAACCCGGCGCATCCACCATTATTTTTAGTTTTCTTAAACGAGATAGTTATTCCATTGAAATATAACACATGTGTTATTCTTTGTTTGAAGTAAAATATGCAGTCAATGCGGCGAATTTCGACTCGGTTTTTATTCATTTTAAATATTCAGCCGTTTTGTGTACTGTTTTGAGCGATAAAACTAAAATACGTTTAGGTTTATTTGCTAGATCAAGTTTTCTCTTTAAACTTTAGTTTAGCAATATGAATCCATAAAGAAAGAATCTCCGTGTTTATTTTTCTTCCATGTAACAAATTTGTAGCAGTCTCTTCGTTTTAGTTTCGAAAACTGAAACTTTATAACAGAACTTGTAAGATTTTATATGTTACCAGTATTGCGGTGTGGTTTACCACGCATTGAATATAATTAAATGATTCCTGTTCAGTGCTAATTTTAACGAAACGTTATTAATTTCTCTACAATTTTTTGTAATTCCAACGTTTTTTTTTATGGTGTTGAAGCGTTCATTCGCGATCAAATAAAAGGTCTAAATTATGAGTTTCTATACTTTTTATACTTACATTTTTCCGGTTTTTTAAACATACGATGACTTTTGAGATTTTTAAATATTTTGGAACTTTTTAAATAATTTAAATTTTTTTGGTCTAATATTTTTGGGTCGAGTTCATTTTTTGAACATTTTGCATTCTTTAGATTCGTTCGGTTTCTTAAAGTTTTTTAGACTTTTATGTCTTTAATTTTATTAAATTTGAATTAAAACTTTAATATTTTTTTTTTTTTTTGGATTTCATAGCTGTCTTCAAATTCAAGAACTTTTTAAATTCCACGATTTTTAATACTCTAATTTATACTATTTTGCTTTTATTTCTTTAGACTTTGTATTTTCTCTAAAAATTACAGATTCTATCAATTTTTGGTAAGATTCTTACTTCTATTATTTTTTATTTTCCTATATTACGAAACTTAAATTTTTTAATACTTGGATCATTTGGATTTTTTGAATGCTTAAAATTTTTCTTTTAATCTAAATTAAACAAATATGTAAAAGCAATATATTTTAAATTGTGCTCCGATTTTTCAATTATAAAAATACATTGAGAAAAGTATTTTTTCTGGTATATTTATTGTAAATTCCTTTTAATTAGGAGTTTCTAAATTTTGTATATTCTTTTAATTAGATTTTTAATTTTTTCTAAACATAGTGTGTTTTTGATAATATGTCTTGATTTTTGAGATTGTTAAAATTCTTTTTAGAACATTTTTTTGTCTTACATTCTTGAATAAAGTTTATCTTTTAAACATTTTACATTTATTTTATCTACTACTACACTATTTCATATTTTTTTTAGGTTGTTTAGACTTTTATATTTTTTGATTCTTAAATGAAAACGTTGAGTTTTGATTTTTTTTAGATTCATTTTTATTATTTTATTTATATGCTTTTTTATATCAGGATTATTTTATTCTTTTGTACTTTCTAATTTTCTTAGATTTATTAATAATTTTTTTTCAATATTTGCGGAGTATTTTAATCTTTAAATTCAAAAATCTTTAAATTTTGCAAATTTTTAACTTTTTAAAATTGTATTCAATTACTGTAATTTTTGTCATATATTGTTTTTTGAATTTTTCAAATTTTTGGATACTTTGTTTTTAATGCTTTAAACTTTGTATTATGTATGTTCTTTAAGCATTTGAGATTTTGTCAATTTTTTGTACGATTTTAGATAAGGATTTTCCTAGATTAGGAAATGCTTTAAATTTTTTTTATCTGAATTGAACAAATATGTAGATGTATATTTTAGATTCGCTTTAGAATTTTCTATTTTTAAATTACATTAAGAAAAATAAGTGCTCTGACTTTTTTTTTCAGACTGCAAGTTTCCTTTAATTAAAAATTTCTTTACTTTTTTTATTCCTTAAATTACATTTTTTAGATTTTCTGAATAGATAGGAATAAATAGGTTTTTGATATCATTTGATTTTTTAGAACATCTAAAATTTATTTTTTTCTAATATTTTTAGGTAGAGTTTATCGTTTAAACATTTTTCATTCTTTTTATTTATTTTTTCATATTTTTTTTAGAATTTTTAGTTTTTTAGATTTTTTTATCTTAAGATTTTCAAACTTAACGTTTAGTTTGTGGAATTTTCGTGGATTCTACAATTTTTTGTTTTATAATTTTTATTTATATCACGATTATTTTACTCTTTTGAATTTTCCCGATTTTTAATTTTCTTATATTTATTATTAAATTCTCAAATATTCACAAACATTTAAATTTTCAAATCCAAAAATTTTTAAGTTCTACTAATTTTTTAACTTTTTATAATTGAATTGAATTATTGTAATTTTTGCAATTTATTGCTTTATTTTTAATTTATCAATTTTTTAGATATTTCGTTTTTAAATGCTTTAAATTGTTGATATTTTTCATTTTATCTGAGTTTTTAAATTCCACTAAAAAAACAGTGTTCTGTATTTGCTCGGATATATTAATTGTGTTGTTGAGAGGCTTACATTTTTTTTTATAAATTTGCAAACCCCCAAATTTTCATTCTCTAGGTTTTCTATACTTTTAAATTTTTTAAAATTATTAGCAAATTAACCAATTAAAAATGAATATTACTAGTTATTTATTAAAAAATTATTTTTTTTTTAATTTTTATTTAAATAAAAAATTAAACTTTTCATGTTTTTTTTTAGTAATACATTATTTAAATTAAATTTTAAAATCATATTTTCAGAAAATTTTCGATCTTTTGGATGGTTTTAACATTTAAAATTCTTTGAAACTTTTGCTTGCGATGTCTTAAATTATTTGAATTTTTAAGTTTTCTATTTTTTGAAGTGCCGGGTTTGTAATTGAAGTTTGCAGCTGAAGGTAGAGGAAGTAATTAAACTTTCAGACTTTAATGGGAAAGTAAATAGGACAATTTTTCTGTAATCGCGTAGTAATCGGTTTTGTTGGAATCACCGTAGTTATAGTTTCAAACTTCTAAAACCGGCGCATCCACCATTATTATCATTTTTTAAACGAGTTAGTTCTTCCATTGAAATATAACACATGTGTTATTCTTTATTTGGAGTAAAATATGCATACAATGCGGCGAACTTCGACTCGGTTTTTATCCATTTTAAATATTCAGCCGGTTTGTGTATTGTTTCAGCAATAAAACTAAAATACGCTTTTGCAAACGTTTAACTTTATTTACTGGATCAAGTTTTGTCTGTGAATTTTAAGTTCAGCGATATGAATTCATAAATAAAGAATCTCCGTGTTTATTTGTAATCAATGTCTTCTCCGTTTTAGTTTCAGAAACTGAAACTTTATGAGAGGTGGAACTTGAGTTTTCAGGTAACTTACCGGTGTCGTGGTTTGTTTTACCACGTGTTTAATTTAATTAAATGATTCCTATTTAGTGCTTATTTTACTAAAATATAAATGATTTCTCCACAATTTTTTGCAATCTCAACAAAACTTTTCCTGGTGTTGAGGCGTTCGTTCGCGAGCAAATAAAAGGTCTAATTCCCGTTAATTAAGAGTTTCTTTCTCATCCTTTAATTAGTAATTAGCGATAATTGAGCACTCCGGACAGCTTTCAAAGTTCTTTGTAATTCACCAGTCGACATACATGGAACATTGTACGCAAAGTAAATATTTTCATAATCCGCTCTATCGGTTTGTGAATTATTCAAAATTACGACCGCAAAATAAATGTTTAATGCATTGTAAACATGTCAGTTCTAAACGAAATTCGAAGGGTTTATTTGTGCGAAGTTGCGATGATGAATTTTGGCTTCAATTATGCAAATTCCAGCGAGAATTCGGTTTATTTCGTTGGAAACAAAAGTACTTGACAAAAAATAATAACAAAATTGAAAAAGGGAATTGTCTCGTCTCAGAAACTGGGGTAATTTATTACGTTGTCTGTAGAATATTGTCACAATAGTGCGGATAAATCTGTCTTTGTTCCATGATGGATTTAATTTGATGGCTATCACCCTGAGCAGAATATCGCATTGTTAAAATTAATAACGTGATTTTGCAGTTTGCAACCTATTAAAACTTTGATTTGGTTCCATCAATCAAATGGTTTAGGTTGGTACCTTCCCTTGTTGCTAGAAAATGACGTCCCAGCTACCTCAAATTTTAACAATTCTCAATTTAATCATAATTCTAATATTTTTTTAACTTGGTAAACTTGGTAAACTTAATAATATTGACCTACAAACTTAATGTATGAAATTTTATACTTTCAGGCATTGTATAATAATGAAATTTTAATTATTATTCGTTATTGATTTCAAATTTTAAAAATTTTAGAATCTTGTTAATTTGTTAAAACAAATATGAGGATATAAATAAATATAACTAAACAATTAAAATATTGGAATTTTGGAAATGTTTTGGGCCTTGACTAGCATTTTATGGTCTGTTACTCTAAAAGTTAAAATATTGGGCAATTTTTTAGAGCCTTATTAAGTGAGCTCTTCACAATTATATCAAAGTAGATAATAGTTAGCATCGCTAATAATAAAATTTTGGTAAATTAAAAAAAAATCTACCATTAAATTTTCAGTGACAAAGCTTACCCATTTATTAGATTATAACTACCACTTTTTATTTTGATAGGTTTATTTAGTGTTCCAAATTTCCAAATTATAAGCATTGAATAAACGCCTAGAAAATTTAATATTGTTACAACTGTAAAGAAATTCCTTAATAAATTGCCATACGTTAAATATTTTAAACAAATAAAAACACTTAAAATTTTAAAATTTGGCAAAGTTTAAAGTATTTTTGAAGGACTGTTTGGAATTAGATATTCTCACAAACTTTTAATTAAAATGAAATTCTAAATACATCCAGATAATTTAATTACTACCAAAATCTAGAAAATTAGACTTTTGAAGTCTTTAGGCTACAACTAGGATATTTATTGGTCTATAGCTATAAAATTTCGAAAATTTAGCAACTTTGGGGAATTCATTAAGTGTGACAAATATCACGTTCATATCCAAATGGATAAATAATAAAATGTAGAGTAGCATACTTTAAATATTTATTAGATTAAAAGCACCTAAAAGCTTACTAATTTTGATAGGTTTATTTAGTGTTCCAAATTTCAAAATTATAAGTATCGAAATAAAAACGTACAAAATTTGACATTGCTGCAGCTTTAAAAATTTGCTTAAATTTTAATTAAACTCACCTGAGCAGTATGTTGCATTGGTAAATTAATAACATCAATTGAATGGCCTCTGTTGATCTTTCCGCTTGTTGCCACAATTTGCCGTTATTACTATCTCAAATTTTAACATTTTAGCATTATTTTTAGTACCATAATCCTAATACTTTTTAAACTTAAACTATAAAATTTTGAAACTTATTAACTTTGACTCATAAATTTATTAAGTGAAATTTTTCCTTTCCCGGGCAATGTATAGTAAAACTAATTTTAAAATTTAACCGCTTCCGAAAAATTTTACTATTTCTACTATAATTAAGTACAAAATAAATTAAAATTTTTAATTTTCAAAATTTTACAATTTGGAAGTTTATGAACTTCGACAATTTTTTGAGTGTACGAAATTTTACAATTATGAGAATACAAATAAACATAAACAACTGAAATTTTAAAATATTTTTAAAATTTGTGCCCCAACTAGGATATTTATTGATCTATAACTGTAAAATTTTGAAAATGTAACAATTTTGGGAAACTTATGATATTAAGTGTGCCAAATTTCACAAGCATATCCATACAGATACACAACTTCCATAATTTTAAAATTTTGGTAGAAATTAAAAAAAAAATATATTACATTTTAACTGATACTTATTATTATCATTTATTAGATTTATTTCATTTAGTGCCCCAAATTTCAAAATTATAAACATCGAAATAAAAGCGTATGAAATTTGACGTTGCAACAGCTTTAAAAATTTTCTTATTAAATTTTAGTTGCCACAAATTAAATATTTCGAAGTTCTAAATTATCAAATTTGATTTAAAAATTTTGATAATTTTATTAGTTGTGTTAAATCAAAAATTTTCATTATTCTCTAAACTATAAAATTTGGTAAACCTATTAATTTTATGTGTAAAATTTTATACTTTTGGATAATGTATGATAAAATTTTAAATTCAATAAGTTTAAAAAAATGTAGAGAATACTATAATTGAGTACAAGAATTTTTTCGATTTTTAAAATTTTAGAATTGATGGAATTTACTAATTTTGACGAACCTGTTAAGTGTACCAAATTTTAAAATTATAAGCCTATAAATAAGCACAATAAAACAAATATTTTGGTAAATTTTTAAAATAAATTCTTGCGCCACAACTAGGCTATTTATTGGTTTATAATTATAAAATTCCAAGAATTTAGCAATTTTGACACTCACAAAGTATGCTAAATTTTACGAACAAATTCATACAGATAACAGCTTCGCCAATTTTAAATTTTTTTTAGGAATTTAAAATAAACTACCATTGAATTTTAATTGACATACTTATCATTAACAATTATTAAATTATAACTAAAAAATTCTTAAAACTAACCACACATCAAAAATTGTTAGAAACTTGCTGACCACCGTTTCGGTAGCAAAACTACCATCATCAGAGCAATGATTAAGTAAGATCCCATGAAAATTTATTGGTTTTGTTAGTTTTCCAAATTTCATAATTATAAACACCGAAATGAAATCTTTAATTTAACATCGTAGTAGCTTTAAAAAAATTCTTTAATTAATTTTAATTGCCATAGATTAAATATTTCAAACAAATAAAAACACTTAAAATTTTAAAATTTGGCAAAGTTCAAAATATTTTTGAAGGACTGTTTGGAATTAGATATTCTTACAAACTTTAAATTAAAATAAAATTCTAAATAAATCTAGATAAATTAGTTACCACCAAAACCTAGAAAATTAGACTTTTAAAGTAGGTATAGAAAATTTAGCAATTTTGGAAAATTTATTAAATGTGACAAATTTTACATTTATATCCAAATAGATAAAAGCTTCGTAAATATTAAAATCTCGGTGGAAATTTAAATAAAATTTGAAGTGGCGTACTTTAAACATTTATTAGATTAAAAATACCAAATTTTAAAAGCTCATTAAAGTTAATAGGTTTACTTAGTTTAGAAAAGCACTTGCTTACACATCAAAAATTGTCAGAAATTTGCTGACGTGCGTTTCGGCAGCAAAGCTAGCATCATCAGAGCCATGATTACGTAGTAACATCCAAGAAAATTCATTGGCTTTTAGTTTTTCAAATTTCAAAATTATAAACATCGAAATAAAAATCTACGAAATTTGACATTGTTGCAGCTTTAAAAAATTCCTTAAATTTAAATTGTCTTAGATTAAATATTTCGTCGTCTTAAATAATGAAATTCAATAATCTTTTTGTTCGGTTTTACACACCGATCAAAAAACAACTCGGTATATATCAAAATATTTTTGATTCTGAAATTTGATAAATTACAAATTTTATTTTATAACTCCAAAATGAGTTTTGCAGCAACAGGTTAACGGAACGTAATTAAACGAAAAAAAAGCAGAGAAGCTCCTAATGTTAGTTTGTTGTTATTTAGTCAATTTGATTTGATTTTTTTAATTGGTTCGTTTTTACTTATCGCGTTAGACTCTCATTCCGCTGAATTTTAACGAATCTCTTCGTTATTTTTATAAATCGGTGCAGATAATTCAGTTTAACTAGAAGTTCCTTTTGACCAACAAACCGGTTTTTTGTACACCCAAGAAATTATAAAAACGACGAAGCTTCCGTGATTGTTAACACGTGTGATAACCATTCTAAATGACATCCTATATTATCCTCCCCAACGTGTTATAATCCAGTCCGTTTGTGTGTTTTCCGTTTTGTTATCTTGTGAGACTCTAACCAACCGAAATCAACAAATAAAGATCAGAAATGCACTCTTTATCTGCGTTGAAAGCGCGAGCTTTCACGTTATAATCGAACAGTTTTGGTGGAGGCGCCGGGTTAGCAAACATTTTTAATAAATACAAAAAATCTTCTTTGTGGCAAAACGGCCGTAACACGTCTTACAAAATAAAATAAAACACATGTCGGAATCAGCCTTAAGGTCCATAAAGCAGCCAGAAGAACGTTATACTTTATTCATGCGGCAAAATAAAAATTTTACAGCTAGCTGTACAAAACCGAAATGGAATTCTTTAGAGGAGTAATCAGGACAGTGGGCGAGAAGAAAAGAAGGAAACCGACAGCAATTATCGTATCTCTGAAGAAGGGCACTATACAGATAACTGCCACCCAGTTTAAACACTACACATCCAACTAACGCTTAATTGCCAACGCCGAGACTCACTTTCCACCATAATTGAATTTTTTATGGCGTGAGACTCCACAGCAATCAATTTTAAATTTTCTATCGGAAGAGTTAGAAAAAGAAGATTTTTGCGGGAGAAAATCGGTAATCTATGGCAGTTGAGTTCATTTCAAGCCACTTTTCGTTAGTTTGTTCATATTTAAAAAAAAAAAAATTGTTTGAAAGGCGACAAATTTTCGATGTGTTTTTGCAAGGCTAATTTCTAGAGATCGTTGCGCTTTTCTTGAGTTAGGAACTTTTCTCCTAAACACAATAAGAAAGTTAGTAACAGCTCGAAAAACTTCCATATTGAACGTAAAATTCCGTGTCTAAATAAAACTTGGTCCTCAAGCATTAAAAAGGGCCGACTAACTATGTAAATCCCTTAAGACCCAGCTTATGCTTTATGATCCAAAACGTACGTGAAATTGCGTTTATGATATACTTTAGTCCGTAAGATATAAACTTTTAACATCAGAGACAGTTTTATTAGCGGAGGGGTCTGTCACAAATCAGTATTTTGTACAGAGCAAAGTCAACGACTCAATTTTTCCCAATATCGTCATCGATTCAGCGGCTTTCAAAAGGTCAATTCTCTCTTCGCAATTCCCAAAGTCTAATATAGTCGTGACAATCGGCACCGCCCCTTTTGCGACGTACCACACTGAAGCCATATTGATTTTGTTGCGCCTTCTTGCAGGCGATGACGAGGTAACCAGACTCAGGCATTATTATTTTCATTAAAGAAAAACATGTTTCGAAGAGAAAAATGCTTTGTTCTTTTCTGGAGAATAACAAGGAGGACGCAGGTGGACGGTGAAAGATTCCAGAATTGCTAGAATATATTTTTGTGTCGACGTAATGGGTGCAAGTGACATCTTGCGAGCTTGCTGACGGTAACGCCGTTTTTAATGCAGAAAGAGATGGACGGGACACTTGGACTATAAATTTTCAAAGGAACGGAGGGACGCTGAATTTCAACAAGAACTACAGTTCCAAAATTAGCTGTGACGTCATTTTATAGCAACCATTTTATTGACGGAATGATCAGAGAAATTTAAAAAATAATTCAATTTTTAAAGTTTTTCAAAGCGTTTATAATTATCTGGGTTAAAAATGCTTTTCAAACTTTTCAATTAAAAAATTAATTCATTTAAGCTCTTGATTCAAGTCATTGTTAAATTGTATGTACGTTCAAAAATATTTTGAAATTTTGTGAATTTCAAGTGTTTTAATCTGTTTAAGTTTACACACTTAATAAAAATATTAAAATTTGTAAGTGCATTAAATTTTATAATTAAGCACGACCACTCTATGACAACTAAAATTGAAGGAAAATTTCAAAACTGTAACAATTAATTTTTAGTATTTGAATTTTTCCGAATTGTTTCTGTATTAATTTAATTAAGGGCATTAAAATATTTAATCTATGGCAATTAAAATTAATAAGAATTGTTTTAAAGCTTCTACAATGCTGCTTATAATTGTGAAATTTGACACACTTCATTAGTTTCTCAAAGTTGCAAAATTGTCTAAATATTATAATTATAGACTAATTACTATCTTAGCTGTAACCCAAAGAATTTAAAGTAAAAATTTTGGAAATATTTCAAAATATTCATTGTTTTATTGTGCTTATTCATATGCTTATAACTGTGAAATTTGGTACACTTAATAACATTCCTAAAATTTAATTAAGTGTTAAATTAATTTAGTGTTAAATTTTATGGAACCGAAAATAGTGGAGGTTTTGGTACTAACTAAAACATGTGAATGTGTTGAGAACTTTAATACATTTAAAATAAACATAAAAAAAGTGTTTGTAAGTTTATCAAGTTTCAGAACTGTCGTTGAAAAATATTTTGAAATTTACTGAATTTCAAAATTTTAAAAATTTCAAAATTTTAAGTATTTTTATTTGTTTGATTTTACACACTTAATAAAATTATGAATATTTTTAAGGTTATTGAATTTCATAATTAAAGACGACGAAATATTGAATCTATGGCAATTAAAATTAATTAAGGAATTTTTTTAAAGCTGCTACGATGTTAAATTTCGTAAGTTTTTATTTCGATGTTCATAATTACGAAATTTGGAAAACTAACAAAACCAATAAATTTTCTTGAATCTTACTTAATCATCGCTCTGATGATGGTAGTTTTGCTGCCGAAACGCTGGTCAGCAAGCTTCTGACAATTTTTATGTGTGGCTTAGAACGTTCTTTTCTAAATTAAATAAACGTATCAAAATTAATTAGTTTTAATAATTTTTAGTTATAATTTAATAATTGTTAATAATACACATTCCACTTAAAATTCAATGTTAGTTTTTTTTTAATTCCTACAAAAAATTTTAAATAATCGAAATTGCTAAATTCTTGGAATTTTATAATTATAAACCAATAAATACCCTAGTTGTGGCACAAGAATGTATTTTGAAAAATTACCAAAATTTTAGTTGTATTATTATGCTCATTTATATGCTTATAATTTTAAAATTTGGTACACTTCACAGGTTCGTCAAAATTAGAAAATTACATTAATTCTAAAATTTTAAAAATCGAAAAATTTCTTCTACTCAATTATTTTCTATATCTTAATTTAAATTTAAATTTGTTTTTTCATACTTTATCCAAAAATATAAAATTTTACACATAAAATTAGTAAGTTTACCAAATTTTATAGCTTAGAGGATAATGAAAATTTTTGATTTAGCACAATTAATAAAATTATCAAAATTTTTAAATTAAATTTGATAATTTAGAACTACGAATTATTTAATCTGTGGCACCTAAAATTTAATAAGAAATTTTTTAAAGCTGCTACAACGTCAAATTTCGTACGCTTTTATTTCGATATTTATAATTTTTAAATTTGGGAACTAAATGAAATAAATTTAATAATTGATAATAATAAGTATGTCACTTAAAATTCAATGGTAGATTTTTTTAATTCCTACAAAAATTTTAAAATTACCGAAATTGCTAAATTCTTGCAATTATAAATAATAATAATTATAAACCAATAAATACCCTAGTTGTGGCACAAGAATTTATTTTGAAAATTTACCAAAATTTTAGTCGTTTTATTATGCTCATTTATATGCTTATAATTTTAAAATTTGATACACTTAACAGGTTCGTCAAAATTAGAAGATTACATAAATTCTAAACTTTTAAAAATCGAAAAATTTCTTCTACTCAATTTTATTCTTATTTTCTACATCTTAATTTAAATTTAAATTTGTTTTTTCATACATTATCCAAAAGTATAAAATTTTACACATTAAATTAGTAAGTCTACCAAATTTTATAGTTTAGAGGATAATGAAAATTTTTGATTTAGCTCAATTAATAAAATTATCAAAATTTTTAAAATTAAATTTGATAATTTAGAACTACGAAATATTTAATCTGTGGCAACTAAAATTTAATAAGAATTTTTTTAAAGTTGTTGCAACGTCAAATTTCATACGCTTTTATTTCGATATTTATAATTTTGAAACTTGGGACACTAAATGAAATAAATCTAATAATTGATAATAATAAGTATCAGTTAAAATGTAATAATTTTTTTTTTGAATTTCTATCAAAATTTTAAAATTATCGAAGTCGTTGTTAGTATGGATATGTTTGTGAAATTTAGCACACTTAATATCGTAAGTTCCCCAAAATTGCTACATTTTTAAAATTTTACAGTTATAGATCAATAAATATCCTAGTTGGAGCACAAATTTTGGAAATATTTCAAAATGTCAGTTGTTTATGTTTATTTGTATTCTCATAATTGTAAAATTTCGTACACTCAAAAAATTGTCGAAGTCAGTAAACTTCCAAATTCTAAAATTTTGGAAATTAAAATTTTAAATTTATTTTGTACTTAATTATGTAGAAATAGTAAAACTTTTCGGAGGTGTTAAAATTTTAAAATTGGTTTAACAATACATTGCCCAAAAGGGAAAAATTTCACTTATTAAATTTGTGAGTCAAAGTTAATAAGTTTGCCAAATTTTATAGTTTTATTTAAAAAAGTATTAGGATTATGGTACTAAAAATAATGCTAAAATGTTAAAATTTGATATAGTAATGACGTCAATTAATTAATTTTAACAACGCAACATATTGTTCAGATAAGTTTAAAAATTATAAAAAATACAGAAAATATAGCTTTAAAAATTTGTAAAAAAAACTAACCAAGCCTCAAAAATCGAAAAATCTGTAGCATTCAGAAACTTTAAAATTTTCAGTGGAAATAAAGAAAAATATAAAGAAATAAGAAAAAACTAAATGAAGAAAAAATTTTTACAATAAAGATTGTATGTCAACACGAGCTCCTAGTTAAAACACAATTATCTGCCCCAAGTTGTCTCGTTAAAAATAATTAATAGATTCGTTAAAATTCAGCGACGTGAGAGCGTGACCTAGTGAATAAAAATGAACCAATTAGAAAGCAAACCAGTCGAATCGAGTAAGTAACAACAAACTGAGGTTATGAGCTTCTGTGCTTTCTTCATTTTTTTTTGTTTAATTACTTCCTGTTAACCTGTTGCTGCAAAATCATTGAACCAAAATCAGTTTAACTTTTGATATTAAACTCATTTCGTCGTTGTTTTTGTCCCATTGTTCTCAATTCTACTTCGATGCAAAGCTTTGCAATTACTCATCCGACACGACCAATTGAATTAGGCGTGAAAAGTCCTTTACAAGTCTTTAATTCCGCCTCTGCTCCAAACTAATTCCACGTCCTAAACCGAACTCCGTATGCATTTTCATAAACAAACAAGTCAGCATGAATATGCATGAAAAGAAGGCTTTCCCGTCCTCGTCCAACTTTTCCTTTATAACTTTCAACAGGCTGTTTTTCCGACAAAGTAAATGTAGCGTCACTTATGTATCATTCGTGGAATAAAAAAAGTTTTATCGGGGGGAGAACGTTGTAGACGCCAAACTTAAAAATTAATCTTGTTTTTTGAGCTGAGGTAAACAACAAACAGTTGAGATGGCGCTTTTCAAACTTTTATACATAAACATATAGATAAAAGGGTTTCTTAGACTTGCAAAACGCGATTTTTTAGCTTTTTCATCGAGTTCATATAAAAGCTTTCTTGAGGAATTCAATTACCTCGAAAAAACCCCAAACACAATTGCCTAAACTACCACAAACACTAATCGCGTTTGTTGCTTTTGTGTCTCAAATTGCATTACGTCATTCCTCATTATCTCCCTCTGACCTGATCTTTCATTTGATATCCTGCGATAAAGTGACATGACGAGCATCAATTCATTTCTTTGACAGAGCATTGTTTCTGAGAGTAATTAACACTGGGAACTTCAATCACTCTTTTCATCGATTTTCCGACCGGAATGCAACGTAAAAACTGTGCAGTTATGACTTCGATAAAGCTTTCACGTCCAGCTTTGCTTCAAAGCTGCCGGTTTTTATCGCAAACGCGACGTTCCTGTTAATTCGCAGTTTGACGTGAATATTTTTTATTATACTCTTTGATCTAAATTCGCACTTTGTTATTATGTGTTAATGTGATGTAGTAGAAAATGGGGAAATAAAAATAACGTGTTTTTTGGTGGGAATTACGTTGCTTTCTTTGGAGGATGGCGTGGGCATTTGCTGAGAATGGTTGCGTTTTGTTTTCCATTAAGCCTGTTAATAGTTTCGAGAGAAAAATGCGGAAAAAGGTGTTGGATTTCGAATGAGCATTAATAGAAAGCAAAAGTTTGATTAAATGTGTTCATTTTGTCTGAAAGTAAAAATCATGTTCAAATATGTGAAAAATTTTGCAAAATATGCAAAAATACCAGGATGAATATTTATAGCTTTTTTTAAACCGTTCGTAATTAATTTGTAATTTGTACTCTCAATATTTCATTTTTTTTTTGGATTTTTACCTCAAATATTTGCAATTTTTTAGAATTTTAAATTAATATTTTCTTTTTTGCATAGTTAATTTTTTTTATTTTTTTTCTCTAATCCTTATATATCTACAATTGCCCAATTTTAATTAAGATTTTATAGATCTTGTAAATTTAAAATACAAGCTGAATTTTTTGTATATTTGGATTTTCTCTAAATTTTTCAGATACATTAAAATATTTAGGTTTAAGATATTCTCTTGATTCGAGTTTTTGAAATAATTTTTAGAATTTTTAAATTATTTGTATTTCCAATCGATTAAGAACTTTTGGTACTATATTTGCTAAAACTTTGAATTTTTAAAAATTCCAATTTTTTTTAATACTTTTTTTTGGTTTTTTTGTATCTCTTGAACAAAAATTTTTCTGTAAGTGCTTTGGATTTGTCTTCCTTACATTTTTTGAATTATTATTAGTTTGCTATAATTTTTAAGGCAATAATACT
This sequence comes from Cynaeus angustus, assembly GCA_030157275.1. Classification (NCBI taxonomy): domain Eukaryota; kingdom Metazoa; phylum Arthropoda; class Insecta; order Coleoptera; family Tenebrionidae; genus Cynaeus; species Cynaeus angustus. Next base: position 16,764,221 of record CM058064.1, read on the forward strand.
ATTACTTTTTATTTTTTTTTTTAATTTTTGAGTTTTTAATTCAGAACTGGATATTGTAATTATTTTTTAGATTATTCAAATTTCGAATTGTTGTATATTTAACAATTTATGATGTCTTAAAAATTCTTTAAATTTTTAGATATTTTGTCTTTTTAAAAAAAATAATTTAATCTTTGGAACTTTTAAATTCACTTATTTCTCTAAATAATTAATTTTTGTAAAATTTTTCACTTTTGATTTTTAACAACTTTTTAATATTTTTTTTGAAAATAATTAAATTTGCTTAGAATTTTTTATACTTTAATTTAAAACTTTTAGTTTTGGGAATTGTTTTTGAGTCTACAGTTTTTCGTCTACTAATTTTACTTTCATATCATTATCTATATTTTTTACTTTTCTTTTAATTTATTAATAAGTTCATCTTTTATATTTTCAAAATATTTCAAATTCAAGAATCTTTAAATTTTTCAAATTATTTAACATTTCCAAATTTTTAAATTTTTAAATTTTTTTAGATATTTTGTTTGTAATGCTTTAGATTTTGTGTGACCTATATTTTTAAATATTTTAGATTTTACCAATTCTTGGTAGAATTTTTACTGTCAGTTTTTGATTTTCCTATATTATAAATCGTTATATTCGCAATTTTTTTTTTAGAAATCTTTAATTTTTTTATCTACTACAATTTAATTTAGACTTATATTCTTAATTTTTTTAATTACATTGAGAAAAATTAACGTTTTATTTTAATTTTTTTAAATTTTTTTTTATAACTTCACATTCCTCTGAGTTTTCTAGTTTTTGAAAATCTCTAAACTTTCTATACTTTCTAATTGTATTTTTATTTAAATTATTTAAATATGGATCAAGCACTTATAATTTTGAAAATTTAATGTTGTTTTTAAATAGTGCCAAGATAAATATATCGGGTTAGTTATCTAATTAATTTATAAAATAATTATTAATTATTTTTGAAATCATATTTTATGGAATTTTTTGAATTTTTGAATTATTTAGAGTATTCAAAACCTTTGCAGTTTTTGCTTGATGCTTTAGGCTATTTGAATTTTCAGGTTTTTTAAAAATTTTATATTCTTCATATTTCTTAATTTTTCAGGTTTAAGGCTGCGATCCCGAGATAAATTTCGACTCACTGAATATGCCTTTGGGAAGTGCTGCCCACTGTCGTCCCTAAAATAAATTTAATAGTTTTTTTGCTATTTTGTAACAGAGGACGCTTTTATGTACCTGCCTATGCCAATAGTTTTCTTTTTTAACACAAATTTTAACCCTCTAAGGTCAGAATTCAGAAATATCCCAGCTGCACCCATAAATAAAGCCATAAACCTTTAGAGGTCTCAGACACTATTTGCTTTAAAATGTAATTCTTTAAGTTTTGCATTTTACAGATATTATGAATCTATTAAATCCAAATTTATAAATGATTGAAAAAAAAAATTGTTTTAATGTTTCTAGCAGTGGTATTTTTTTAAGCAGTTTTTTATGAGAGAAAATGTAGCATTGGTCAACCCTTTTTTTAACATTTTGATACAAAAATTACTAGGTACAAACACCATTCCTCGCACAAAAGAAAGTAATAATCTAAAAGTTTATACATGATGTCCCAAAAGATCGCACTTAATTTTATTGGTGAATTCTTAGTCAAAATCTGAGTGGACTTTTGAGTTGCACATTGGTTAGGCAATTATTACCATAATGAAACTTGAGCAAACCTTATTTTGATGTCGGTTTGGGAGTTTTTGAAATTTTTTAAATTGTTTCTATTTAACTGAATCAAACAAATTATTATTTTTTCATCGCCTATCGCCTAGTAATTAGTTACTTGCATAGACTACTCTACTGATTAATTTTGATCGAACCTATTTTATGTTTATTTGTGTGACCTTTTTGTTCTTTACCTTTGAAAAACAACCATAAGCGTGTACAATATTTAGGGTACTATCTATTTTTAATTTTAACTCTAAAATGACACATTATCGGAATGATGATTCTTTTGACAATAAATGTTCTAAAAAAACTACTGCAAATTAAGCTCCTTTATAAAATAAATAAATAAAAAAATAAAATAATACATTTGGGTCCATAAATACTAACAGTGATAAATAAATGTTTTAGAAATATTCTTTGATGATAAAATAAAACCAGGTCCGATAGACCCCCTGCTGTCCGGAAACGCAGGATAATCCTTAACATCCTATTAAAGTAAAAACCAAGTGGTATTACGAAGAATTTCTTGTCTTCTAATTTGTTACCCCTCTTTATAATACTCAATAATACTGTGATGGTTCCCAGGCCCCAATTTTACGGTCAGTCCGAAATATTTGAATTTAATTTTTTTACATCGGAGAAGCGTCCGATAAATTTTTCCCAGCGGGTACTGCAAGGCGAATTGCTTCCAGATGTCGTCCCTCCGAGAATGGTCAAATTCCAGAGTTTGGGCAAGGTCAGATTTCTTAAAAAACTTGCATTTTGCAACACACAAACCCTTGTCTCAAATTGATAATTTTGTGATATCAAACCGATCGAACGTACTCTACGGTTTGAGCAAAACGCGGACACATCGGAAGCATCGTTTGAATCGGACTTAGATTAAGTTAGAGTAAGATTAGGGAAGAACCGAGTTGTACCTGTTCCTATCACTCGGGGAAGAGGCTTAATTAAGTTAGTATCATTTGTCGTTGTAATTTGGGTACCGGCCGTTCCTTAATTAGCTTTGCAATTTGACACATTAGCAGTAACCATCAAGTAGGGGTAAGACGACTTACGGGGGTAGTTGCGGACCAATAGGATGAGCGCTTTGGATACGCTCGTTTTCGAGAGTTTTTTCGATCTCCAACAGTTATAGTCTCCAACAAAATTAAAATTAGGATAAAAATCGTAACAAAACAATTATCTAATTTATATGTTTAACCTCTTATTTGAATCTCCTCCAAGCTACACCCCAAAATGTAAACTATCATGTTTAAAAAAATTTACAATGCTTTTCGTGTGGTCATTTATGATTTTCTTTATAAAATGGTTCGAAATTTAAAAATATTTTATTTTTATATATAGTCCAACTAAAAAATCATAAATTTACGGGTTACCACAACAAAAACAGCTTTCCAAAAAAAGCTATAAATACTTAGTGAGGGTTTATTTACCTAAAGTTTTATTGCGATAGGAACGACATCCCTAGACATGCCAGCTGTTTTATTATAAATCTAAAAATACATCAAATATTATTTTTTTCATCACTACAGTTTTTTTTTTGATAAAAGGTATGATTTGAAAACCCATTTCGACAAAAATTTCGTCAACGTTAAATAATGTATTTATATTTTAATTAAAATAATAATCAAACCGTTGAGATAATACTTAACTGTAACAGAAAAAAAACCGAATGTTTGGTACTTTATTCGCTTCAAGTACCACATTAATCTTCTGAAAAGTCTTAAAAAGCCAGGTAAGGTTTTCGTACCAAATATTATTTCGCTAACATAATATGTATCTATTTGAACTAAATTCTGTCAGTTAAAGCGTAAATTCACAATTTGGCACCCTATGCTTGCGCGCCCTCTTTTAGACGGTAGCTGAACAATGTTAGTACCATTTCGACCACGGACGCCACTCCACGCAATTCTATCCGAAAAAAATGTTAGAGAATTTTTCAGAGCCAAACATGGCAATACCGTTACATTAATCACTTAAAACGTTACAGCAAAATGTTGCAGAAACTTGGGAAAAGGGCTTGTATATCTCAGTTTTTTGATTTACTTTTATTTTATGCGTTAAAAAAACATTGAAATGTACACAATTTAAACCTCTAGGACTAACCAAAATGTAACAATGTTTTTTTTACTATTAGACTCATTATTTTGCAATAAAAAATAGCAGACGCCCTGCACACATTCTTTAGCTTTCCAACAGTACCCAACTTTTGTCATTTTATCAAATATCTTGCCCATGTTTGGCCCTGAAAAATAGGCACGTAAAATCGTGATGCCACTCCCGGTTTACATGGAGTTTTTCCCGCCTCTTTTAGTCCAGGATCGCACCCTTAAGTAAAATATTTAATTAAGATTTAACTTTTTTTGTGAATTTTAGTGCTATTTTCGCCTTTAAATACTTGAATTTCTTCAGTTTTTAAGATTTTCTAAATTTTTGAAACTTGGTTTTTAATTTGGTTGTAGAATATTTGAATTTTTTTGTATTTTCTATTGTTTTTGGTTTCTCACATTTTTAGTCACTATTTATCTTTTAGATGTTTGGATTTTGTGTTTTTTTTAATTTTAAATTTTTCAAGTTTTTTTTGGAAATCTTAGGTTATACGGATTTATTAAAATGGCTAATTAATTCTCTATATCTTTAATACTGTAGAGCTCTAAATTTTTAGAACTTTTTATGTATTTTATGCACTTTAAATCCTTCAGATTTACGACGTTCTCTAAATGCACTAAATTTTTTAAACTTTTTTAATTAAAAATTTCTAGATTCGGTTTCTTGAATGCTTTAGATTATTGTATTTTTCACATTTATTTCACAAGAACAGGCGTCCGAAAAAAGTTGTTTGTTCCAACTTTGTTTTATATCCTCCTTCATTTCTTCTTTCTTCTTTTTCCTAAACTTGTTTTTCGTTTCCTAAAGTCGTTATCTGTCATATTCCAAAAGAGCGTTTTCTTGTTAGTTAATTAAGATCTATTTTGCCAGCAATGTCTAACCTTATTCCCTCGCTTCTAAACTCCCAATTTCCCCATAATCCGTTCGGTCCTCTCGGTCAATAATAAACGCAGTGTTAATTTGCCCTATCTCGTTATCATGCAAGTCGTGTCATCCCATCTAATATTGCATCGCCTTTAAACTTTAAACATGGACCGCCTCTTAATCCACGCTTCGGATTTGAATTCTCATTACGTCGAACTGCACGAGACGGGCGGGAATTTGCTAGCCCTCCCAACTCATTTCCGGTCACAGACACCTTGCGAATGACCGATTTCCGCTCGGTTAAAGGTGATAATCGACGTCTGTTTCGAACTGGTTCTTGAACGAAAATCCAACACTATAATGGTAGAACTTGCTAAATAAATTTCACAGCGGATGGATGAGTTTTGAAGGATGATTTATGGAGAGGAAAAAACGGAAATGCAATTATATTTGTCGCATATGAAATTCATCAATCTTTCATTTTCGATGTTTACCCAATAACGGTTGGGGGTAATGGATGCAAACAAAGCTTGTTTACATGGGAAAGTTAAGAGTTTGGCTTTTTCGGGTAATGTTGGTAGATTTAGCTTTTAATCCGTCGAAACTCGAGATGTTGTCAAAATGTTTGGCTCCTTTTAAAGAACCACATTAAAAAAGATCAAATTTTTGCCAATATAATAAAAAATAATTCATAGTGTAAAAATTATTTATTTAGCGAGAAATATTTTTTTATGTACAATATTCTCGGTACATCGATTCTAGATTGTTAAAAAAATCTTAAATTGTAAAATATTTAGTAGAATTGTATTATTACGATCTTATTGGATATCACAGTCAACGATTTTTTATTACTTTTTTTGTTGTTGTATTTTTCTACGAATAATTTCTTAGTAGCTTAATTCTTTCGCTTCTATTGCTTTTTTTTCTTTATTCATTGTTTCTTTTTTAAATGTTTCGCTTTATTATGAACTTGTTAAGCTTACAATCATTGAAACTACATGAAATAATTAAATCAACATTTTTTTTTTGTTTTTGAGAATTATTTTACTTTTTAATTATTTTTACAAATTCTCTAAGATATTTTTTTCATTTTCTACTGGTAGTTTTTTTTTTTGTCAGAATCATCAGATTTTGAAGACTCAGAAAGAGCCATTTAGAAATTGAGGGGAGACTTTTACATTATTAAAAAATCGTTTAAAACCAAAAATTCATAAAAAACTGAAATGTGAACAACAGCCAACACACGTTCCACTTTGCATTTGTATGTAATTTTTAGAGTAAAGAATCAAAACCTCAGTTTAAAAAAATAATAAAAACACAAAAAGTATATAAAAATAATTAAAAAAAAAACTTGGAAAGCAAAGAATTAGAAACAACATAAAAATTTACGATAGATTTGAGCATTCCTTAAATATTTTTTGTGTAATAAAAAAATAATCATAAAGTCATAAGATTCTCTGAATTTTTATTTTTAAAAAAAATATTTTTAAATGTTTGGCACTAAATTTCTACTGTAAAAATCTGTAAAATTTCTATTGTAAAAATCTGTAAAAAATCTGTAAAAAACTGTAAAAATCTTTAAAAATTAGAAAAGTTTAGAAATTTTTAGCATTAGAAATGATTTTACAGGTCTAAAACAATTAATTTTAAAAAAAATTCAGTTTTTTTAAATTATGATTTTTAAGAATTTTAAAATTTCTTTATATTTTTTCTTTTAGTTTTTAGAAAAACTCTGTGGGAGCAATAATCAATATTATTTTAAAGTTAACATACTAAGTATTGTATTTTTTTAAATTTTAATTTTTAGTTGATTTATAATTACTTCAAAGATTGTCATTTTTTTACTTTGACAAGATGTTCTACAATTCTAAAATATTTAAAATTTTGAAAATTTTGAAATTGTAGCAATTTTTAATTTAAGTTTAAGACTTTTTACTTTAAGTGCAAAAATGTTACGATTTTTGTTAATTTGTTTCATATTTGTTTATATTGCAAAATTCATAAAAATGCAAAAATTTTGAAATATTTAAGAACTTAAAAAAATCCAAAAAATTTTTTTCACATTCTTAAAAAAAGTTACTCTGTATTTATGTATGTATTTATTTTATGCTGTATTTTTTTCATTCAAGATTTTTTTAAATATTTTTTAATGGCTACGATTTTTCGATTGTACCTTTTTGTATCATTTGCTAGAGACTTATTATTTCATTTATTCTTGTATTATTTCAAAAATTGGTTTTTTGTAAGTATAAATTTTAATAGCTATTAATTAATTTTAGAAATATGCATAAAAGTTAGTAAAATGTGCCGATTATTATTTTTTACTTTTTATTTACTTTTTTACGAAATTACATATAAATTAAGTAAAATATTATTTTATTTTTTTAATAGTCATTTTCTTTGTCAGAATCATCAGGTTTTGATAACTCAGATCAAAAATGCTTTTCCAAATAGCCATTAAAAAATTTTCTATAAACAAAAAACCACAAAAGAGTTGGAAGATGTGAACAACAGTCGGCATGTTATCCCACTTTAATTACAAATTAATTATAATTACATGTTGATTTTAAAGACGTAGTAAAAAATCGAAACAATGATTAAAATAATAATAATAAAATCACAAAAAGTATATAGAATTAAAAAATGCAAACATAATTAAAAAGGGCTTAAAAATCATAGAATTGGAAGCATTATAAAGTCAAAAATTTACACTAGATTAAAGACTTCTACTACTGAAGCAGTTAGCTAATTTTTGTATAATAAAGAATATTGAAAAATTTACCCTCAAAAATGTACAGAATTTTTGAATATTTAACATTCAAAATTCTTTACAATAAAAATAAAAAAACAAAATAGATGGAATTTAAAACTTTTTAACTCTGTAATTTTTAACAACTGCAAAACCCTTCAGACAATAGCAAAGTTTAGAATTTTTAGCGCTATAAATAATTTTGGCAAAAATTGGTTTAAGAAAATTTTTACGTTTTAATAGATCTAGAATTTTATTTTTTTTAAAACTTTCAGTTTTTTTGATTACGATCTTTTCTTTTTTTTTACTTCTATACAAATTTTCTTTTATTTTTTGAAAAACTTGAATTTTTAATATTCGTGTGGTAGTATTGTTTTTTTAGATTTTTATTTTATATTTTTTTAAAAGGCTTGCAATGTTTTTTATTTTTACAAAATGTCAGAATTTTGGAACATTTAAAATATTAAACAGAAGAAATATTATATATTTTTCAAAAAACTTTATACTCTTATAAAATTGCACAATATTCAAATAATCAAAAAATTAAGAAAATTAGGTTTAGAGAATGTGCTTATTTTGAAAGTTTTATTTGTTAAATTGTTTTTAGTATTTGCTGGAATTTTTTAATTTAAAGGTTACTATTTTTAAAGTATTTTTTTTGATGCCTACAATTTTAAAAACAAATTCAAATAACTAAATACATTTGTAATAATTTTATAATACGCGAGAACATATTTAAAAAATGTTTCTTATTGTTTTCTGTTACAGTATTTTTTATAGGCATTTTGAAACAAAAATTTTGAGGGGCAAATGAACATTTTTAACATTTTCTGTCGGTTTGAAAAAATGGTGGATGCGCCGGGCGCCTATTTGAAGTGTCCTTGTCAATTTGCTATGGATCATTTTTCACAACAAAAATGCGAGTGTTGATAATGCAGTTCCATTGTAAAATTTTTCATCGAAGCGCCATTATTTGATTAAAACATTAATTTATGATGTTGTGAGCACCATAGATGATGCAGCGCTCTCTTCTCACGCCTATCTTTAATCAAGCAGGGTAGCAAGTGCGTTTCAGGCGCCATTGACTGCATTCAACTTTAACTATACGTTACTTTAATGGATTCTCACTATACCGATACAACAGCAACATGTTCGAAGTTGAGGTTAATAAATTATCCCCATCTCAGTTCGGTGTAGCTCTTAACAAAATGAAGTTTTGCTTACTTATTAGTGAAATTTATTAAGATGTGTTATAATGGATTAGATTCTGTTGGTTTTGGCTCATTAGAGTTGGGATTCTTGAGATGTCGCTAACCATCCGTCATTCTGTTGAATCTTTGGCTTTCATGGAATAAGTGACGGCTTTACCGCTAATCTTATTTCCTTTGGTAAGAAGGTGGTCTTTAAAAGCGAGAGACAGTGTCAGGGAACCTGTCGATAGCGATATATCGGGTCTTGTATGTGTCACGTTGAAAAGTCAAGCGTCCACCTGGGTTTTCTTAATCTTCTAGTTAACATTCCAACTTTTTAATCCTTCTAGAATCCTATTAAAGTAAAGTTAAGGTCTTCGTCATGTAAATTCGGCCGTAATAAACAAACAGATTTGAATTTAGAGTCGAGTAAATCTCCGTAATTACCGACAAGATAACCGTCAGACCGTAAAATTTTTATGATGGCTCATCCGTCCTTGTGCGAGAAAATGGATCTCCTTTATAGAAAGTTATCATCAAGTTGATTCTGTCTATTATAATTTAACAACGCCATTACTTTCTCATTTAACACTTGCAGCTTAAACCGCGAACTTCGCTCATAAAAGGATTATTAACGTTAATTGAGAATTGCGATGTTTCTGGAGGGTTCAGACATTCTTATTTTTAATTTTTGGGACTGTCACTCTATTTAATGATCTAATTTACTATTTTACATGGGGATGTTGCTCCATTTTTTTTTTCGACAATTTTCAAAACTATTTTCATTGTGATATGTCGACAAAGGGTAAAATCGGCGAGGATAATAAATAACAAGTACTTTGCTTAGATCTAGTAAATAAATCGTCTTGGGGAATCAGGAAATAAAGATCTAAAGAAATCGAACGTATTGAAGACAAAAAAGATAGAACTTCAAAGGCGATGTGAAAACTTTAACAATGTAACGTGGATTTAGTTTTTTTTCCAACGTTCTTTGAAGATTTGAATTCTTTGTATTTCTAAAACACTTTTGCATTTATTCTTGGCTTTATTTTCTTAGTTCTTGGTTCTCAGTTCTTCGCATTTTTAATATTTGGAAACTTTTATATTTATATTTTGTATTATAATGCTTTAAAATTTAGATTTTCTTCCCTTTGACTACATTTATAGATTTTGGACATTATTTTAATATTTTCATACACTTTGTTGATATATTTGAGGTTTTCTAGCTAGGTCCGTGACTTTCTTCTTTGTATTATTGATATTTTCTAAATTATATAAATTTTCTAAAATCAATTTTTTTTCTATTTTATATTTTTCATGATCTTGGATTTTAGAAGCAAAAACTGGTGCTCTAATTATTAACAATTAATTCGTTTTTGTCTTGGGAAATTTAATATTTTTATTAGATTTTAAAAAATCAAAATTTATTAAAACAAAAGAAGAAGATTTTAAAGTCGATGTAACAAATCGAAACCTTGATTTAAAAATCCTAAAAATATAAAAAATATAGAAGGTATGTGGCATCAAAAAGATGCAAAAAAATTAACAAAACTTAAAAATTGAAGAATTCGAAACATTATAAACTCAAAAATTTACAATAGATTTAAATTAATTTTTGTACAATAAAAAATGAAACAATTGCCGTTAAAGATTTACGGTATTTTTAAATGTTTTTATTTTTTTAAAGTTTTTAACTTCAAATTTTCCCCTTGTGAAACATTTTAAATTCTGTTAAATTAAAAAAAAACTTGAATCTTAATTCTTTTAACTCTGTAATTTTTAACAATTGCAAAATTCTTTAGAGAATAGCAATGTCTAGGATTCTAGCTCTAGAAAAATTGATTTCAGAAAATTTTACGATTTTTACAGATATAAATGTAAATTTTTTAAAGGTTTCAAATTTTGGAGACTACGAGTTCTAATTTTTTTACCTTCTATATAAATTTTCTTCAAATTTTTAGAAAACGTCAATTCAATTATAAACTCAAAAATTTACAACAGATTCAAACATATCTACTAAAGCAGATAATTAATATTTCTATAATAAAAAATATTGAAAAAGTTATAAGATTTACAGAATTATTAGTAATTTTGAATTTAATTGCGTATTTGGTCCTAAATTTTTACTTTGTGAAAAAAATTGAATCTTTAATTTTACAGAATTATTAGTAATTTTGAATTTAATTGCGTATTTGGTCCTAAATTTTTACTTTGTGAAAAAAATTGAATCTTTAATTTTGTAATTTTTAACAACCGTAAAATTCTTTAGAGAATAGCAAAAGTTAAGAATTTTTGGTGCTAGAAAGATTTAGTTTCAGCGAATTTTCACGATTTTACAGATCTAAAATTTAAAATTTTCAAAAAATTCAATTTTTTGAGATTACTATTTTTACTTTTTTTCAACTTTTACATATATTTTCGTCTAGTTTTTAAAAAACTTGATTTTTAAATATTCCTATGGTAACAATGATGATGTTTTAAATTTAACATATGAAGTATTGTGTTTTTTTTATAATTTTTAAATTATCTTGTTTTATAATTATTTAGAAGACTGGAATTTTTAAAATTTTACAAAATGTCTTAGAGTTCCAGAATATTTAAAATTTTGAAGATCAATTAATTAAAATTTGAATCGAATTGAATTTAGGAGAGAACGTTATAATTTTTATTAGCTTAAAAATTATAAAATTGCACAATACTCAACAATTTAGAAATTAAAAAAAAAATTAAACAATTTACAATTGATTATTGTAAATTTATTTTTTAAGTTTTAAAAAATTGAAGATTTTACCCTTTAGAATTTTCATATGCTTCTGTTTTTTATTTTCTGAAATTGCTTATATTTTGCGCCTTTATAGATTTTTTACATTATGATACCTTTATATACTTTTTTAATATTTTTCAGGTTTGCTAGATTTTTCAGATCTTCCAAATTTTCAAATATAGCTAGATCCGTGGCTCTCTTCTCTCTCTTTGTATTGTTGGTATCCTGTAAATTATAACAATTTTCTAAAAGTGCGTTTTTTTTGTTCTTTTAGATTCTTTAGGTTTTTGCTTGTGTTCGTTAAATATCTAACTTTTTAAAATTTTCATTTTTTATATCTTTTCTAAATTGTGATTTCAAAAATCAAATTTTTTAAAACAATAATATTTGAAAATAGGAAAAGTATATGGCATTAAAAAAATCCTAAAATATTAAAAAAACTAAACCACCTTGTATACTAAAATCGTTGACGCCCTTAATTTTCAGGGGTGTATTTAGGAGAATTCTGAAACATTAAAAACTGTGATTTCTTTCGATAACCTTTATCGGAATTTTCAAAAATTCTGAACATTTTGGTTGCTTGCTTTTATAAAATAAGAAAAATAATATGAAAATTTTTCAAAATTTACAAACATTTCCGTAAAAATTCTCATTTTTTTACACTTTAAGTGTAAAGTCTAAAGTTTGCGGTTTTAATTATTTTTTTAACGTTTTCGTTTCATAAAATTTTTAAAATTTAAAGAATTTTAATTGATTCTACGATTTTTTGACTGTAACTGTAAACTAATAATACAAATATTACTTGCTGGAAATTTTTTATTGAAAATCAAATCTCAATCAAAAATTATTATTAAAATGTGATACACAAATATATTTGTAAATTCAATCTAGGACGATCAATTAATTTTTTCATTTTTAGAAGCTAAAAAAGAATTGCTATTTTTAGAAGACGTATGAATTTCATTTAATTTTTTTAAATTTCCATGTTATTCAGAAAATTTAACATATTCAAGAGATGCAAAGATTTAAACAAACTAAATTATCTCAGTAAATTTAAAACAAGCTAATGCATCCAAAAAAAGCCAGTGATTTTATGGCATTCTTTACATATTTTTTTAACCCATTTGCGTCCGTATGAACATATTTTCGTCAATATTCGAGCATATATTCCGCTTTTTACTGCGGAATATGAAGGGAACCGTGGAAAAGTGAGAGTATTATACAAACAAGCGATCAATTAAGTTCCGTACCAGGCCGCAACGGAACCATTCACCGCAAAACCAAAATAAAACCCAATATTTTAAAAGCAACCAGAAATTTCTAACACGAAATTCTCATGTATTGACATCTCCAGCGTAATTCCTGCAGATATTCCCAGCTGCTCTAAAATTGAGACAATTTGGAATCTAATAAAATTTTAATGCAAAATAAACATTCACCGTCTGGATGTAATAAAATTAGCAGAGGGTTTCGTCTCATACATATAACTTGTACTTGCATTAATAGTTAACTAACTTGATATAGTTTCGAGATTAATTTCGGAAATTTCAAATTTGCATCCAACGAGTAACTTGTGTTGACAGTTTAAAACGAAACAACCCCGAGATGTCAGCTCTGAACTAATCTTCATTTGGAATCGTAGCCGCAATAAAATCCAGAACTTGCTTTTACTGACAATAATAAAATAATAAGTGTTGTCAGCTTGCAGCGTTAACTCCACTGCTAATCTTCACCCTAAACTAATTAGGATAAAACCGTCCCCGACTACTTGTCACAAAACCAATCGAAAATGCACCGACTAACTAAAATTCGAATTTTTTTCAAGTGGAAATTAATCAAAACTGGGAAAAATAAAAACATTTTATGCGTATTTACATTCGAAAATGGCTTTTTTTATAATTGTTCTTTCCGGATCGTTAATTTGGCTGATCTGGCCGGATTTGAATTTTATTAAGAGGATTCCTGTGGGAGATGACAAATAGTTTTATTTTTTGCAGATCAAGCGTCCTTTTGAATTTATTGGGGCATCGAAAAAATTTGTTCGGGCTAGGATCTCAGGTAAATAATGGCGTGTCTACATGAGGCAAAATTTATAGCAAAAATTACCATAAAAGATGCGGAGCAATAGAGGAAAATTCTTTCTATGCACAAAAATGCTGGAAATGCATATTTTTTTTTTACATTTTGAAAACAAGATCGCTGTTATTCATTTTTTTTACAAAATTTTGAAAATATCGGGGGTTCATTTAGTATTCTGGTAGGATTATCTAAGTTTGCTTGAAGGCATGTCGTAGCGTCATTCATTCGTTCATGTCATTCTTTCTGTCAACTGTCAACTTGAGCTTTTCTTACTTGTGTGTAATTGTATTGGTAAAGATTCTAGGAATTCAAAAAAACTTGAGAAATTTAAAAATTGCACTAATATTTTAAAATTTGAAAAAGTCACATTAAGAATGAAATAAATATAAAAAAAGCTTCTAAAGCATCTAAAAAATCTAAAAAAAAATCTGAAATATTTAAGAGATCCGAAGCATCAAAACATTCTAAACATTCCAAAAATCCGAAGAAACTAAAATAATCTAACATCTGAAGAATTTAAAGAGTCAAAAAGATCTACGCAGAAAGTTACATGAGATCGATTCCTAAAATTACTCGTTTTAGGAAACAGTACATTAAAACACACGTTTCGTAAATAGAAACGAAAACGTGTGTTTTATACTATTTTTTCTATTTCGACCTATTTTTTTCTATTTTTTAACAAAAATGATGATTCTCAAAAATCTAGTAACTTTGGTCGCAGTTGGTGTCATCAGGTTGCCATGACAACCTGTGGCGCTTTTCGCGTTTTTCTGACGTTTAATTTAATTTGACATTACTGACATTGCAAGATTTACAAGTGACATCACATCTACCAACCTTGTAACAAAAATTTTACCAATTTTTTTATGGCTCATAAGAGCACTTAATTTGGGTGCTTTAATGAGTCGGTTAGCAACCCGAAGTAGAAAAACATTATTATGTCTTTTGGCCAACTTGATATATAAAAGAATAATCGATCTAACATTTTTTGTAGTCGAGTGTTTTTATAATTGTGTTTTGACACACATTCAAATTTGTTTATAATCCGTCGCATTATGGCACGATTTCTTATTCTTCGTACCGTGTCATGAAGTCGCCATTGCAATAAAATGCTACACCTTCGGTAGAACCAAAGTACTTATATTCTTACCTTGAATGAAAATTGTATGCTTCTCGGTAATTCTATTTTTTTTTCTATAGAATCTGTCACATATCCCTCCGCAACATCACTTTTCCAATTATCGCGCATTTAAAGTGTTTTAATGCGGACACCACTATCCACAAAAATTGTTGCAGACGTCCTCCGAAAAAAGTGCCCCGTGAAGTGATCAGCATTGAGTAGCTTCAAGCAACTTGCCATTTTTTTCGAAATTTGCCTAAATGTGTTGATTTCTACGGAATGCAGGTGCATTTATCCTTATCATAACACAAAAATTCGTATATTGTTTAATTAGTTTAATATAATCAATTCCTGCAGTCCCAACACACCAAAAATGGCAACCACTTGAAACTACATTAGTTTTGAGAAAAATTTTGACACATTGAAATCGAATCGTACCATCAAAAGCAAATATGGTGCATTTGTCAAAAATTCAATTTTGGGAAACTGGCAACATTGTATTCTGTCACAGTTTCCACATTTTTCTGACTCAACCAGGTGGGCAATTTTTGAAATTCTTTGGTTTTCTAAGAACTACACCCAGCTCCGCTTCTGACCAACCACTTGCCATTTGTGATTCGGGTGAAAATAAAAATAAAATTTAGAAATTTGAACTAATGTTCTGTTTTTTCTACTTCGACCACAAAACAGTGTGATATTCGTTTATAAAGCGAGATTATGGCACTCATAAAATTATTGCATCTGCTACGCTCATGCGCTAAACTTTTATTAGTGCCATAATCTCTTCCATTATAAACTGATTTACTCTTTTTGCCTACATCAACTTTATTTTTCCTGATATCTAATCGAAGCTGACTTCTATCGAATTATTTATTGAAAAGTCTCATCATAATTACGAAAGACCGGATCGACCGATATCTCACTATTACCTCACCCTGTATATTAAAATTGATATTATTTTGTTAGTGACGCCATAAGTTTGCGATGCTAATAGCGACATTTAACCCATCCTGTTTTAATCGTAATAACATAAAACTAACAATAACTCGAAGTAAACCTGTTGAACCCAGCGAGAGCAAAATCCGATTGTGAGCAATGTTAATCCCTAGAGGTTCTAGTTGCTCGTATGTTTTTGTCCTGTTTGTTCGATACAAATCTCCGTCCCTGGACCTCCTCGGGGGAAAGCCTTTAAAAATTCGCCACTTTGAAGTCCGTTAATTAAATTCCGAAACTTTTGATAAACTCGCGCGATTAACGCAAAAACGCCAACATGTAAATGTAGACGAGATTAAATTCGGTCTCGAAAAGCTCATTTTAAATTTTAATCTGGAGGTGTTTTCGACTTTAAGAGATCAGAATTTTATTAGCTTTTATTGGGGCAATCTTCATTACGGTGGAGAGGAAATTAACAATTCGATGAACAGATATATGTGTAGTAGGGTGAGCTTACGACACAATTAGCAATTCTGGAGCCGCTAGCGTAACGAAATCCGGTTAATCCTTTACTTTCCGGTCTTCTAAGCTTCGTTTCCGACGCAAAACCATCTTAAAATTGGACAGTTCGGACCTTAATATTTCATAGAGACTCCTCGCTTCGAAATTTTGTTTTGAGTGGAACGATCAGAATATAAATTGGGAAATGGCGGAAGCTTCAAAATGGAGATTGATTTTCGATCATTTCAATTATTTTTATGGAAAGAAATAACATGTTTGAGGTTTACCGCTAAGTAATTCACGTAGGCTTTCTCTTTTAAAACATTATTACTAAATCAATATTCTCAATAACATTTCCTACATAAAATATTTTAAATGTTATAATAATCAAAGTAGTTCATGGTCAGGCTATCTTACTATTACATCAAACTAATCGATTTTTTCTAAAGTTGACGGTTTTATGTTACAGTGCATGACAGTTTTTTAGCTGCACGAACTTTTTAAAGAAATTAATTATAAAAATGCCAACATAAATTTGCATGATTTAAAAAATGACAGCGTGAAATTTTTTTAAAGTTTGGCGGTAAATAACCTGGTCTAATTAAATTAAAATTTTACGGATTCCGTCGGTGGCTACAAATTTTAGGTGGACGGTTTTGAAGTTTCGCGTTTGGTTGGTGACACTGTTTGACACTGACATCTTAACAGTAGTTAATAGCTTACCTTGAGATACTTTAGATCCTTGAAACTCTTTAGCGCTCTGAATTTTTTATTTCTTTAATTATTTCGAGTATTTTTTTATTTTTCTGATTATTTTTTTGTTGCATCACACTTTTTAATGCTCTAAAATTTGAAATCTTTTGTTTTTTTTATATATTTTCGGTGTTTTACAGTATTTTTCTCATGTTACATGTTGTTTAAACAGCATTTTGAATATTACCATTTTTAGCTCTGATTTTTTAAAAATTTTTATTTTATAAAATCTATTTTTTTTATTATTTTTTAGATTATCCACAAGATTCAAGTTTTAGATAACTTTCAAACTTTTTCGACATTTTTTATTCATACATACATCCCTTAAATTTGTTTATTTATTTTTTTATTTTTTGGGTTTATATTGGTTTCATACTTTGAACTTAAAAAATTTCTTAAGTGTATTTAAAAAATATTATTAAATACATTTAAATAACTCCAAAAAACCTAGAAGCGCTATGAAATTTAGAGTTTAAAAAATATTATTAAATTCTAAATTTCCTAGAGCTTCTAGGTTTTTTGAAGTTATTTAATGATTTAATTAAAATTTCTTAGACCCAAAACTTGGTGTTTCTAAAAATAAAAAATTATAGTTAGCCCGCTCACCAAAAAGCCAGATTATTAACTGACGCGCGTTTCGGTAGCAAAGCGACCATCATCAGAGCGACGATACAAACTCAGTTTGTAACAAATTCTGATGATGGTGGCTTTGCTACCGAAACGCGCGTCAGCTAAACTTTTCTGTTTTTCTGAATTAATAGTATTCTTTTAGTGTTTGAATAACTAAATTTTATAAATTTTTAAAATTATTAAAATTTCCATTATTTTGTAGATTTTTTCAGATTTTAATGCTCTAAAACTGATTTCTTTTTCGTAAATTTTTGTTTTTTCAATTTATTTGTTAACTTTTTATATTTTTTTTACGTTATAGTCTTTTGATCACTTGGATTATATGCTAAATATCCTCATATTTCTCAGATAACATTATTTTTATCTTTTTGAAAATGTTTATAGAATATTTCTTTTTATTGCCATTTTTTAATATTTTAGACTCTTTGGATATTATTTATATTCTTTTTTAAAAACTTTTAGTCTTAGATCTGCCCACTTGTCTAAATTCTCTAATTTTTACCCTAAAATTTTGTTTTTTTTTACAGATTTTGAACTTTTTTATAATTTTTTTAAACTATTAAAAATTTCTAGATTTTCTAATTATTAATTATTAGATTATTATTATTATTATAAATTATTTAGATTTTCATTTTTGTTTGTAAAATATTTATAAGCATTAGTTACAGTTATTCAATTGATCTGACCATTGGTAGTTTTTTTTTCAATCCTTTAAATGTTCTTCATTCTCTCAGTGCTCCAAATTCTGGATTCTTATTTTTTTTAAATCTTCTAGATTTTCACCATTTTACAGATTTTCCCGAACTTTAATATCTTAATGTTTTTTATATTCTAAATCTATAAAATTTTATTCTAAATTTATAAAATTTCTTAAATATTTTATAACTGGAATAGTTTAATTTTTGCCCAATTTAAATTCGTTTTCTGATTTGTTCTATACTTTATTTTTTAAATTACATTTTTAAATTTCATAAAATTTAAAACATCGCTCTCGAATTTAGATAAATCAATTCCTTTTAGATTTTTCAAATTTGTAAAATTTTTTGTATTATAAGAAAAACATTTTTTTATATAAATTTTTAAAGTGCTCACAGTTTTGTATTTTTTTATTTGTTCCCTTGAATTTCACGTTTTAATTTTTTTGATAATTTTGGTGATTTTCGAAACGGTTTATTTTTTTAAATGCGTTGGGTTAACTGCTCTAAATTGTAACCTTTTTCAATTTCCCCTTAAATTCTCGTTGTTTTTGAACATTTTACACCGTTCGATTTATTTAGATTCTTAGAATCCCCTTAAATTTTTCAGACGTCTCCAGTGGTTTAGATTTACAACATGCTGAAAAATACACACTTGCATCTCGAATGAGCCTTAAAGAGTGCACGTAAACTGCGGAATAAGCAGTTTATTCATAAAACATAAATCTACCATTTAAACTATACAAAACGCAAAAGTTCTCATAAAATTCTCATAAATCTTTACTAGTAACAGTTCAAACATAAAATCGATAAATAACAGATTTGCCAGCACATAAAAAAACACAACTTTTGCCAGCAACCTCAAAGGGTTCTTAGAATTCTGAAAGATAAGACTATGACTGTGACGCTATTGAACAACGCTGGCCACAAAAAGATAATAGTTGGAAATCGTATCAATCACTGTCTTGGGAATACAAACGATTTTCGGGGAAAAATGGCGATGTCACCGTGGTGAAATATTCTAAGAACAAGTTTTTATTACAGCTACGACAATTTTTGTAATTTTATCCAATCTGTTTATGTTATTTTTTTATAAAGTAAGTTTGAGTTTTTGGACCCGGCGCATCCACCAAATTTGCTTAAATGCATTTTCGATGTTTATTGATTTTTATGGCTACATTCTGAATCTCAAATTGTCGGTTGGTTCTAAATTGCAAGCTTTTTCACACAGTTAATAAATTAAACAGTAACTAATTATCTGAGCCCTTTTGGCCCAAATCCTCTCAGTCACCTAATCTGCGTGAGATAACGCAACACACTGTGCAATCAACTTTAATTTGTTGGAGCAAAAACTACACCACCAAATCACTTTATGGCGTTCAAAGCACTGCGGTTTCGTGAAATCTCTTTTTTTTTATTTTGCCTAACTAGATTCCTTTGACGGAGTTATAGCTTTCACAGCCCGTTAAAAATACACAGGATCCAACAAGGGAATAAAATCAGGGTTCGAGACTGCTAGTTTACATTCGCAGTTTACCCCTCAAATGTGATTTCCCTTCGGAACAACGTCTTGTTTCAAAGAATTAGGTGGGAATATTTCCATTATTAGCTATTTCTATGACCTCCGGCGTTAGATTAACCCTCGCAAGCATCGATTCCTTACAATATTACCCTCTAAAAGTAATAGATGTCGTTAAAAGTCTACGTTGAATGCTCCGAGCACTTTGAATAGCAGAATGTAGATTTGACGGGTTTCGACAATGGCTACCCTAAAGGGCATCATGCTTTGTTGTACGTATATTCGCCTTGGGATGTTTAAAAGTGCGATAGAGCAACAGTTTGCTATTTTGGGAGATGAAAAATGACTCAAATTGCAACACATTGCGAATAAATATCGCGTGACTGACAACAGAATTATCATTCACGCGCTCTCAGAATTGTTTCCGTCTCCAGCTTTATTAAGATTCTTCAAAGTTAATTAAATTGAGCTCTGAAAGAAGTCGAGAAAAAGGTGACACATGTTTGCAAAGTTACAATTACTTTGACGGATAACTGGGGGAATTCGTAAACACTGCGTTTCTTGTAGGGTTAAAGTGCTAGATGCGGCGGGTTAAAAAAATTCGTAAACAAACATTCCGTGGACATCAGAGAAATTTTTTGCGTAGTTTACCTTTGATCTTTTCTTCGGTGACAAGTATATTCAAGCCCTTACAAGCGGTGGATGCTAAAAGCCATTTATCACCCACTTGAGACGCTATTGCTTTTTGAATGGAATTCGAACAAGTAGTTCAAAGTTCGATGTACCTACCAGCTTAGATGTACAACTAGCAAAACGGCTTGAAAAGGACCGAAACTATGCAACTGAATCACTGAATTCTTTAGATTTAGATTGTTTAAAAAATGTTTGGTTATCTTCTTTGTTTAGATCCGTAAAATTCTTAGATTTTAATATTCTTTGTTTTCCGGATTCCAAATTTTTTAGGTTTATTTTTTTGATACTTTAATTATTTGTATTCGTTTTATTCATTTGACCCATTCTATTTTATAATTCTTTGAATTTTTTTTGTCCTACTTCAATTCAAAAAATTTGCTACTTTCTTTTGGTCTTTAGATTGCTTTAGATTCCTGTTCTTTTATATTTTTTTTTATTTCTTAAATTTTCTAGACTGTAGCCTGTAGCCTGTTGCGATTTGCTTAAAGGGCCTCCATTTTTTTGGAATTTCAAATTTTCTTTTTATGTTCTTAACTTTTTATTTTTTTTATTCTTTCTCTGCTTTTTGCTATTTGTTTTTTGATTCATTCTCTGAATTTTTTCCTTAAATTGTCTTTCCTCAGATTCCTTTTAAATTTCTTTTAAGTTATTATTGACGAATGCAATCGCTGTACAGTTCCAGTGTAACATTTGCGGTGCACGCGCAACATAAATAATTCAGGCAACTTCGTCACGTCGCATCCTGAAGGATAACTGAAGTGGACATTGCCAAATAGCTGTTTCAAAACTATTTAACAGTCGCAATTTTTTTTTAAATGTATAATTTATTAAGTGGACAGTTGTTTTTTTTCAGATTTTCTATATTTTCCACACGTTATAGATTTTTTTTAGAATTATGAGGTTGTTTAGATTTATTGATTTATTGAATTTTACATTTTTTATCAAGCTTTTAATACTTTTAAATATTAATTTTGTTAATTTGTTAGATGCACAAAATTTTCTAAACTGTTCTAATCCAATTTTATTTTTTCGATTTTCGAGATTTTCTTTAGATTCTATAAATATTTCAGATTTTTTGCAGTTTTAAATTTCTTTCGTTTTTGTGGATTTTTTAAATGCTTCAAAAAATTTTTACTTTTTTAAATTTTTGTCTTGATTTAATTGAGTTTTTTGGATTAAGCAGTTTAAATTTTTTAAGTTTTCAAATTTTTGTTGAATTATTAGATTTTTCATTCTTTAAATTTTGAAATTCCTCTTGTTATGTCCTTGAAAAATAAATTTACAGATTATTTGTTTTATCAGTTTGTTTTAAAATTGTCACGTTATTCGGATTTATTGGTTTATTGAATTTTCTCATACGTTTTAATTTTTGCACTTTTAGATATTGAGTTGTTAAATTTTCCCGCTTCACACAGTTTTCGAAATTTTGTT
Organism: Cynaeus angustus; assembly: GCA_030157275.1. NCBI lineage: Eukaryota > Metazoa > Arthropoda > Insecta > Coleoptera > Tenebrionidae > Cynaeus > Cynaeus angustus. The sequence continues at coordinate 16,785,982 of CM058064.1, forward strand.
CTTGTGCTTTTAGATTTTTTTGATTTCTAAGATTTTCTTTAGATTATCTGAATATTAATTTTTTTGTGTTTTAAAATTTCTTGGATTTTTGCGATTTGCTTAAATTTGTTAGATTTCTTACTTTTTAAATTTTTTAAAATTATTTTAATATAATAGACCTTTTTTTTGTTAAACACTTTAGGTTTTTTGAGTTTTCTACATTTTTTTTGATAATAATAGATTTTTTGATTCTTTACATTTTCTTTCTATGTTCTTAACTTTAACTTTTAAATTTCCAATTTGGTAAGATTTTTTTTTTTTTGGATTCTTTCTCTTAATTTTGTTTTTATATTGTCTTTCTTTAAATTTCTTTTTTATTTTTTTTAAATTATAGTTTTGTTTTGTTTATTAGTTGTAGACAGGTCTTTCATATTGTAAAACTGTGAGACAGCATTTCTTGAATTTTTTATTTTAAATATGATAAATAATAAATCAAATAATGAAAATTTTAATTTACAAATACGAAATACTTAAAATTACTCTAAAAACAAAATACAGGTTATAATCGAAAAGTCTAAATTAAAATTAAATGTTTTAAAATCAAAAATATAAACAAGTTTTTGAAGCAAAAATAACAACAAATTGTAAAATTCGCGGAAATCCTACAACGGTTTAACCTTGAAATCAAGATTAGTTAGCTTGAAATTGCAGAAAAAAATTAATCCTACCATCAAAAAAATTAAACGAGTGATTTTTCAAATTCTCCTTAAATTATTTAATATATTTTTACCCGCTGCTAAAATAAATATTTTAATCGAAAATTAATTAAAATTAATGAAAAAAAAAATACTTATAATTTTCACAATTCTATTCATTGTCTTACAAATTTTGTAATTAAAAATACTGCAAAATAATTATTTTAAAATTGTCCGATATTTTAGCTCTTTGTCAACAAAATTCTGGTATGCTTTAAAAAAATTTACCAAACTGTCCACTTTTGCGCAAAAATTAAAAATTTTACGATTTTTCCAAAATTGCGACTATTAAATCGCTTTAAAACCGTCATTTTGCATTGTCCATTTCAGCCATCCTTCAGGATGTGCCGTGACGAAGCTGCCTGAAATATTTATCCTGCGCGTGCACCGCAAATGTTACACTTAAACTGTACAAGGATTGCTTTCGTCCTTGTTTGCAACACCATCAATAAAACAGACGAAGCGCAAAACCTGGCTCTACTAAATTGCCTTGAGGATTAATGCCTCTTTGTCCTTTAAAAATTCATAAACTACCACTAAACTGGTTACTATTTTAGACTCGACGAAACACCACAGATTCACTGAAGTAATTTTATGTGTGTAACCACCATAAATCTGATATAATGTCACGAACGTGGTCCTTTTATAATTTTAATTAAAAAATGCTGAGTTTTATTTAATTTTAGTTCGACGTATCCGAGCCATAAAGAATCAATTTTTTTAGAAAAATATGAGGGTTGAGGGTAAGTACTAGACACGAAGGAAATTTTTATTTTACGGCGAGATTCGTCAGTACAGTGACGATAAATCTCACATAAAATGCTTTAGAAGGCGGAATTGTTGCTGAAATATGAATACATTGAGAGTCCACTAAAAGTTTAGTGATTCCGGAAAAACACGCAGAACAAAACTTATCATATTTTTTTTACAGAAACTACCTGCGAAGTTAAAAAACGTCGACTTCTTCAACGATGCACTCCTTCGACTTTGGGTGAGTTTATTTAACATAAAATCGAAAAAAAAAGCGTGCCTTTGAATGAATTGTAAAGTTCGGTTTCCCTAAATTAATAAAAGCCGGGCGCTGAAACAAATCCGGTAAAAAATGTAATTGAATTTTCATTAGATTACGTTTTAAAGAATCCCGGTTTGAAATATTATTTACGTTTCGATTTCTTTGGTATAAAGCCTCAAGATATAATAGAGGGATTTTATAAATGGTGGATGCGCCGGGTCCAATCTACTTATATTAGAGAATAATTCTAGTGTCACCTCTTTTTGTCTCTCTAATCTCCTCGTTAACCTGTGGAGTGTGAATTTACTCTTCTCTTTCCTATTAATCATCTTGAATAACCTTCGGATCGGTATTCATGGCATAAAGCCACGTCCGGGCTCTGCTAACTCGTAACTGTCTCCATTCAAGCCCTTCATCCTGCAGGACTTCAAAGAAAACTGGGAAAACAATCGAAAAAAAACGACGCATCGTTTCATATCGATTTTAAAGGGAAAAGTCCGGTCTATTCGGTCATATCAACAATGATAACATCCAAAGAGGGGGCGGCCTTCATCTGATTTCTGTTGGCAAGATTTAAAAATATACATCTAAAGTTTCAATTAAAGGAGATGAAAAAAATGAGATGGTGGAATTAAAACCAGTTGAAGTTCTGAAATTTCGAATAATTGATACGCAATTACAGTCGGAAAATCCTCTTTGGTTGTTTATTTTCGCGATGACTTTCAAACTGAAATTTATATAATTTATTTAAACATTAAAAAAAAACGTTTTGGTGAAAAAATATTTATGTCCAAAGTTAGAAGAAATTCTGGATTTATTATTGTTTTAGGAATTTTCATAGTGTACAATTTTGGATAATTTTTAAATTCCTAAAACTGTCAAACTTATTTACAAAAAAAATCAAAAAAAGAATCAGATATTGTTGTAAAATGTTATAAAATTTTAAAGACAGTTTAAAAATTCTGAAAAAATTGAAGATCCAGGAAACAAGAAAAAAATCATTCAACAGATCCAACGATAGAATTTCATAAATCTGAAGATTGGAAAGCATTCAAAAAATTAACAATGTACAAAAAATACAAAAAATTCAAAAATTTTAAAAATCTAAAGAAACTATTAGAAAATATTGCATACTTATTGCATATTTGTGCATATTTTTTAGACCTACGTCAATATTGTTGCATAATGCCGCTTTTTATCATTACACTTTCTAAATTCAGTATTTAATTTCTCCACACAAAATTTTAAATATTAAAAAAAAAAAACAAACGTCATATCAACATTGATAAGATTTAAAGAGGAAGCAGCCGTAACAAAGGATTTCTGACTTATAATTAAAAGGATTAACATAAACAAATAAAAAAAACTTTTTGTTAATCCAAAAGTTAAAAAATATAAAAATATTATGTATGTCAAAATTACAAAATTCTGGATTTATTAACTTTTCAGAATTCTTCAAAATTTAAAATTTTTAATAATTTTTAATTTTCCAAAACTATCAAATATTTTACATAAAATAGATCAAAAAAAGATCTTGAACTTCTTGTTTGTTGAATTTTTTAAATTTTCCGAATTTTTCAAAAAAAAATCAGATGTTATTGTAACAATTCAAATAATTCTAAAAACGGTTTAAAAATTCTGGAAAAATCTGAGATCTAGAAAACGAAAAAACATTCAACAGATCCAACAAAACAGTCTAAAAAAATCTAAAGGTTGTAAAGCGTTAAAAAAAATTATAAAATACAAAGGATACAAAAAATTCGAAAATCTTTAAGATCTAAATAAACTAAACTATCAGGAAAAAAATTACAAAATGTAATATACCTTCTAAAAATTGCACATTTGAGCATATTTTTTTAGGCTTGTTGCTTATTTTGCGTTATTTGCTGCGATGTGTGATCATATTTTAGTCAATATTGTTGCCTATATGCCGCGTTTTAATTAATACATTTTCCAAATTCAATAATGTATTCAATTTTATAATATTTCCACATGAAACTGAAAATTTTAATAAAAACATATTATCAATACTGAAATAAATACAGGAATTATAATTAACTTTTTGTAAATTAAAGCGTTTTGAAAGCTTTTGAAAGCTAACATTTTTTTAACTTCTGATAATTGGATTTCTTGACATCTTCGATTAAATTATTCACACTTTATAACAGCAAGATCTAAAAATATACATATAAAGTTACAATGTCAATGCGTTCTGTTGAAAAAAATAAAACGGCGGAGTTAAAAACGAGCGGAAATATATCAGCAACCCGGCGCATCCACCATTTCAAGTTTTAAAATTTCTAATAATTGCTACGCACTCAAGTTTTTGGAAAATCTCTTTGTTTGATTGTTTATTTCCGCGATGACATTCAATGTGAAATTTATCTAATTTTCCATATTTTATTAAGGGCGAAATAAATGGACAATTTTTGAAAAAAAAATATATATATAAACAATTAAAAAAAAAATTGTGCTCTCTATGTTAAAAGATTGGAAAGATTATTTATGTTCAAAATTTCAATAAAATTAATTTTTAAACTTTCCAGAAATCTTCAAATTATAAAAGTTTTTGGTAATTTTTAAATTTTCAAGGCTATTATAGATTTTACAAAAAATAGGTTCAAAAATATTCAAAATATTTTGATTTAAGTACTTGATTTTGAAATTCTTAAGTTGTCAAATTTCCCGAAAAATTATGAAATCTAATAAACTTACCTAAAAAAAAAACACTAATTCTCTTGCATATTTTGCATATTCTTTGGACCTGTTGCATATTTTGCATTTTTTGCTGCTATGTATGTTCATATTTTTGTAAATATTATTGCATATATGCCGCTGCTTAATCAGTACATTTTCCACATTCAATAATTAGACCTTTTGCACGAAATTTGAATTTGAAATATTTAAAAAATATATAATTAATATTATGATAAATGTATGAAACATAATTAACATTTTGTAATTTAAAGCGTTTTCGAAGCTTTTGACAGCTAACATATTTTCAACTTGTAATATTTAGATTTCTTGAAATCTTTAATTAAAACACTCTAAATTTAAAAAATTTAAAAAAATGAAATTTTTTTGTTATTTTAATTTCTACAAAATTGTTGTATATTTTAACTGCAACTGTCTGCACTCCAAACCTTCATCCTGCAGGACTTCAAAGGATACTCGAAAAACAATCGAAAAAAACGACCTATTTTATGTCGATTTTAAAAATGAAAGCCCACTTGATCCGCTCAACAATAACATCCAAAAAGGAGGCGTCCTTCATAAAGGATCAGATTTCTGATTTATAATGGCAAGGTCTAAAAATATACATATAAAGTTATAATTAAAAAAAGGGATGCTTTCTGATGGAAAGCAATGAGATGAAGTAGTTAAAATCAAGCGAAAATGTCTACCAACCCGGCGCATCCACCAAGAATACAAAAAAAAATTGTATTTGTATTTGTGCGTATTTTGAAGACCAGTGGCATATTTTGCGTTATTTGCTGCGATCAAGTTTTTCCATATTGTTGCATACATGCCGTTTTTACATCAATACATTTTCCAAATTCAATAATTAAAGTTTTCTGAATAAAATTCAAAATATTAAAAGGGTTTAAGTTCATCCTGAAATACTTCAAAGGAATCTGGGGAAACAAAAAATAAATGACGCATCGTTTCATATCGATTTTAAAAAGAAAAGACCAGTCGATCTGCTCATATCAACAATGATAATATCCAAAGAGGAAGCGGCCTTCATAAAAGATCAGATTTCTGATTTATAATGGTAAGATCTAAAAATATACATCTAAAGCTTTAATTAAAAAAAGGGGATGCTTTCTGATATAAAGAAATGAGACCGTGGAATTAAAAACGAGCGGAAATATATCATCAACCCGGCGCATCCACCATTTCAAGTTTAGAAATTTCGAATAATTGATACGCAATAAAGTCTTGGAAAATCCTCTTGTTTGGCTGGTTATTTCCGCGATGACACTCAAACTCGTCCATTTTCTGACTGAACGAAATTTTATTCAAAATGTTGATAGAAAGGATGAATAATGTCGGTTTGTTCTGGTGCCTACAGGACGAGTCCGCCTGTTTACGTAAGGAAATCTATAGATTTCCAAACGGATATCTTACCAAGTTACATAAACAGAATCGGTGAGCAGGCAATCTCCAAGATAAACACTTCAGTCTTGAATACAATGCGTTTATCTAAATACACAATTTCGTATACTTGAGGATATTATAGTGACTATTTTACACTCGATATCGTTTACGAGTTTCACTTTTATCTCTAAAGTGAAAGTTTAGAAAAAATCCAAGCAACATATCCACAAAACGGAAAACTTCAATATAGAAGGCGCAAATTTTTTAACGGGTGTTGGCCACATCTGCTGTTCATGCTTAGCAATTTTAATACTAAAACTCCGAACACTCAAGGGTTCATTTATATTCATTCGGAAATGTCTATCGGGGAAATTGTTAAATAATGAACGAAAATATGATTAATGGATCGAAAAAAAATAGAATGTTCGAGGGAGAGATATAGGCTGATTTTAATTATTCGACCGTATTGCTCAACAAAGGAACTCTAGCGTTTATAAAACGGTTTTTTTTTCTGATTAAAACATAAATTTATTCCAGTTTTAAAATAACTGTAATTCTAGTAAATTATGCTATTGCTAAAATATTTTCACTTGGTACTATGCTACTTCTACAATTTTGTTGATTTCTGAAGCTTTAGTATTTCAGCTTCTATCTAAACATTTCAAAATTTGCAATTGTTTATTATTTTTTGGGTGTCTAAACCCACAAAGTTTCTTGAGAACTTTGAGAAATTAGAATTTTTGATACATTAGAACTTCATTTTTGTAGTATTCAGTATTTCTAGAACTCTTGTTTCGGAAGTTTTTTCATGTTAGAAATAATACAAGGCTTTATCATTTATTTTTTTATAAATTTAATATTTCATATTCATAGCGTTTTAAAAGATTTACGTTTTTAAAATTAAAAAACTTTCAAATTTAAGTTTTTAAATTTTAAACATTTTTTTAACTTCTGAATGTTTTGAAAGCTTTTACAAAAAAAAAAATGGCAAAATTTAACCAATTTTAAACATGAAAGTAAATATTCTGGTGTTAAAATTTATAAATAATTTGAAAATTTTGGATATTATTGTAATTCTGCATATTTTTAAAAACTACCACAAAAAATATAAATTATTTTTGAAATTTCTAACATTTTAAAAAATCGATATAAAAGTATATAATTTGGTATCTAAAATTTAAAAACATGAAAACTTAAAAATTGTCTTACTTTGGAAGAAACGCAAGCATTTTTAACCATGCGAAATTTAGAAATTATACATTTTAAACAAAATTCTAAAATCCTTTGTAATTTTTTTAAAAAAATTCTAAAAATCCTAAAAATACATAAAAAAAACACAAAAAATTTATGTTCATTTTAGCGGATTTATCTGTGAAATTTGGAAATATTACCAATATAATTTTGAAGAGATTTTCAAAAAAGAAATTAACATAAACATTTATATAAAAAAAATAACTCGCTGGGGTTCTGGTTATAACATGTGAAAAAATTATTTGTGTTCAAAATTTCAAAAAATTCCCAAAACTAGTGACTATTTTGTAAAAAAAAATGTTTTTAAAAAATCCAATAACCGAAATTCGAATTTTTAGAATTCTCCGAATGTTCCAGAAAGATCTAAAGTATAAAATAATCAATCACATATCATTATGAACATGAAAATTATTCTAAAGACGATTTCAGCTACTTTCTACACATTTCAAAATTTGTCATTGTTTGCAATTTTTTGGATGTCTAAAACAATTAAGTTTCTTGAGAACTTTGAGAAATTTGAAATTTTTAAGACATTAGAACATAATTTTTAAATCATTCCGAATTTCTGGAATATTTGTTTTTTTTCTTCAACTTTTCAACGTGTTGAAAGCGTTTACAAACAAAATATTTCGAAATTTAAAGAATGCTACTCATGAAAGTAAATATTTTAGTATTTAGAAATTAAAAAAAAATGTCTATAAATATAATTATGAAAGAATTTGATGATTCTCAAAATTTATGGACAGTTTTGAAATGTTCCACATTATGAAAAACGTATAGATTTTTACAAAATTCGATATTCTAAAAAAAATATTGAAATAAATAATAATTAAATGTTTTACAAATAAAACATGGACACAAAGAATAAATAAAAAAAATCCAAAAATTGTTAAACTACGTACTTATTTTCCTAAAAATTTCGAAAATATTGCGAAGATGATTTTAAGCAGATTTTCAACAAAAAAATTAAGACAAACATTTTGAAAAAATTAACTAACTCGTTTTTCTAAAATTAAAATACGTGAAAAAAATTGTTAGCGTTGAAAATTTCAAAAAATTAACCATTTTTTTATTACTATTAACCATTTAACAAAAAAATGTTGCAAAAAGATCTAAATTATAAGATAATCAATCAGATAATGGTGGTAAAAATAAAATGATTCTAACAATTAAAAAATTCTGTAACAAGAAACCAAATCAAAGGCTTCCAACGATATAATTTTTAAAAAGAGTTAAAAAGAGGTGCCAAAAATACAATCGATACAAGAATTTTAAAAATCTAAACTATATTATTAATAATTATAAATAATATAATAAAATTAATACCTAAGTACCTAAAAAATCCATTGATTCCATTGCATATTTGTGCATAGTTTTTAAACCTGTTGCATATTTTGTAGGTTATTTGCTGTTAGGTGTGATTATATTTTTGTAAATATTGTTGCACATATATATATATATATATGTAAATAAATAAAGTTGGAAATATTAAAAATTTAAATTTTATCCTCTAAAACTTTTTCAACTCTTTACACAGAAAGTACTTTTAAAATTTTGTATTCGAAACAATTAATATTGAAATAAATAAATGAAATATGTTAACTTTTCATAATTTGAAGCGTTTTGAAAGTTTTTAAAAACAAATAAATTTTTACCTTGTGATATTTAAATTTCAAAAAAATGGGTAAGTTTTGTTGTCCAGATTTTCCAACAAATTCTTCTCCTCGTTGAAAATTTGAATATTTAGCTCTCATAGTAGTAGATAATAAAAAATCTTTGTTTAAAGATTCCAGCAAACAAAGGATTTAATTCCAGCAATTACCTCCATTCCTGCATACAAAGTCCGGCCAAATTCCACCGCATTTGTAACACAAAGCGTATTCTGAAGATAAGTTCTGACAGGTGCTTTCCCTCAGCTTTTTCCCCCCAAACTACTGTCCCGACCGCAATACTGTAATTCCTGTACAAATCCGTTTTTATGATGGATGTCCCGCTTTAATTTCTCTCGTGATTAATTATAGTTAATAATTATATCTCAGCAAATTTTAAGAAGCACTTCCATCATCGTAATTTATGGTAGTGCAAGTTTTTATCTTGACAGGAAAAAGCTGTTGGTATAATCGATATATACTTTATGTTGGAGAATTTATGTTTGGTTTTTTGCTGATTTATGGCACGTACGCAAGAAACGGATGTACAAGTTCGATTTTTGCGTGATATTTGCGGGACACGCGATCCAATAATGAGAATTTTAAACTTTTATTAGCAACCTTTCACGTTACGACACTTTTCATCAAAATTATTGCTTATTTACTAAGTCATAAATCGCCATGATCATACGAAGAATGGCAGCTTCGGAAAGTTGCAGTGGAAATTTTCACGAGACTTATTACTCCCCGAAGACTGGATCGCTGAAAGCTACTAAGCTGTTATGTTGCAACTTACGGACCTTCGGAAGTAATCGAAGGAGAATTATGAGTTTCGGGTTATTTTATGTAAAGAGGGCGACTAAGGTTTTCGATACATGGGTGCATTGACCACACGCCACGAGTCACTACCGTCTTAAATTCTCAGAAACGTTTCGTAATTGTAGTTTAATTGGTAATTTCTTTTCGAACTACAATTAATTCCTTGCACCGCCGCCCCTATTGTTCCCGCTTCCGTTCAATTTCAGCGCTTGGAAATCGAAATAGCAAAAGTTGTGGCCTTTTGATTGTTTAACAGTCTCTAGGGTGCCATTCGGAAATCCTCGGGAATTTTAATAGGCTGGACGGGAATTACACGGCAATGCAGATGTTCTCGCGATTTATGGATATAGCAGCAAATTATACAAAATGGACGATTAATCGAGCGCCCTCGTTCCATCAATAAAGGTCTTGTCTTTGTGAATAAAGATGGCGGTGGCTTCCCAAATAGAATTTTACCGGAAACGAGAAATGCTAGACTGTTTGTTTGATGTTGAAGTTAGGAAGTGCCTAGTTCCGGATTCTCTTTTATTGAAAGAGTTTCAAAATAAAACGTCGGGGAAAGCGTCTTAACGAGGTGTTTCGAAAAATTGGGCCATACTTTACACATCGTGTAAAAGTTTTATATTTAACAACAATAAAAAACTTTATTTACTATATGTACATGTTGAATTAGCTATTTTGGTAATACCTGAACAACAAAAATTTGTATCTGTCACATTAACAAATAAAGAATTTAACATATGTGAAAACAATCAAGGTAATAAAACGCAACACATATAATTTAACTAATTTAAACATTCTAATAAATTTTAAAAAGTCCGAAAAATATACAGTGTAAAATCTAGAAAATACAAGAAATAGAAAAATACAAAAACTACAAAAAATTAAAAATGGCTTCTGAAGAATAAATACAAAGTTGGAGAAAGCGCAGAATCTAGATTTCGAAAATATACTGTACACTTAGAAACATAGAAAATTAAAATGTATCTTAGAGATATAAAAAATCCAAACTGGCCAAGAAAATAATTTTAAAGATTTTAAAAATTATAAAAAATCAGAAGACTAGAAAGTCCTCAGATTTTATGAATATCTAGAAATTCTAAAAAAAATTGCATGTACTAGAAATCTAAATAATGTAGAAAAATTAGAGAATAGAACAAATTAAATTTTTTTTAAAGAATTTAAAAACATAATTCAAAAGTTCGAAGTCGTGTCCAAAATCTGCAATAAAAGAAAAATAACATGACAGATAGACTTAGAAAAATTTAAAACACCTAGAAAATATAAAATTTTAAACAATATATATATATATATATATATAATCTATAAAACTATAAATTTTGGAAAAATATATAGAATTTTGAAAAAAATACAAATGTAGGAAATACAGTCCTAAAAATCTAAAAAATTGACGAAACTGCAGAATCAAGAAAACCTAATGCAATAAAAAATTCAAATAATATAAGAAAATCTAAATAATAAAGCACATCAAGATTTTATGGGATTAAAAAATTTACAAAAAATCTGAAAAATATAGAAAATGTAAGAAAATAAAGGTAAAACTTGGAAAAAGTTAAATAATCTTTTTTGCCAATATTACAGAAAACAATCCAAGAAAATAAAAACAACCACTTGCCCATGAAGTGAAAATTGTGATGTACGAGTGGCGTAGTAATTTCACGAGATGTTCCTTTATCGTCGGATATAATACACTTTTTTTTTTTTGGCAGATTTTTAAAAGAGTCTGATTTTATTTATTAACTGGAAAAATGGTCATTTTGGAAAGTGTCGAAAATACAAAGTGTGAGAACAAATTAGAACTGCGTACAGACGTTGAGGAACAGGCTGCAGAAGCAGCGCTTCAAAAATCACGATTAACATACGAAAAATAGTAAAACGCGTTTCACAAATAAAGAACTGGAAAAAATATCAGTGGAGTTGCTTTTCGCATATTTTTGAATGAAAACTGCGACATTTCAAATTTTTTTTTAATTACTCTTAAAGCAAATGTCCTGTTAGCTCTCAGATACAGCAAACTGATTACGTAGTTGAAGAAACTAAATGAAGGCTATAAAAATTGTGGGGTTAGTTTTCTGGAAATTGTACAAAAATATTTAGACTTGCGTCCTTAAAGAATTTCTCTCAGCAATTTTTTCGTTAAATACGGACAAAAAAGTGTACAATTCAGCTACAGTGTTGGCAAACATGGGGGCTGATATTGTCGCCGTTAAACGCATAGCCGGAGGGAAATCATCCTCGGTAGCAAAAAACTAAGACTAAGATTTTGTGTTGGAAAAACTAAGCACTTCTTTAAAAATTGAAGAAAACCAACAAATTTGAAAAATTTAGGCAATCCGTGAAAATCCAAAATAAATCGAGAAAATAAAACAAAAATCTAAAAAATATAAAAACCATAGATACCTGTAAATCCAAAAAATTAAAAGAAATATAAAAAGCACAAATTAAAAAAATGTCTATAATAAAATTTAGAAGATCTAAGAAATTGACGTAACATTGACAATGAAAATTCAATAGTTGTAAATAACATAAAAATAGGAGCCATTTAAAAAATTTCTTTCTAATATTACGACCATGTTCTAAAACTTGTCCCAATCTTATTTTCCCTTTTTTTTTAGTAACTGCAATTAACGCAATTAGTAATAGCATAGCTTGCTTTTAATTCACATTAAAATCCCAAAGATAACCTCACCAAAATCCCTAATAAAACTTCCCACCCAGAAAATGTCCGTTTAATTATAAAACCGCGCTTTAATCTCCCCATTTTTGATAATGTCGCACCACACATCAAAGAGCAACGCTGTGACAAGCAAATTTTTTATTTCCACCATATTTATTACAATTTTCGAGATAGCGTTATTCCGTGATAATCTATAAGTTTTAAAGATTCAAACAATATAACAAAATTATAAAAAATATAAAGTTTCTTAAAATGTATAAAATTGAAAAAGAATAAAAATGTAGAAAATTTTAAAAAATTATTCCAAGCAAACTATAAAAATTTAAAAATCTTGAAGATTCAAAAATTACAAACACAAAGGAAGACTATAAATAATTTCATAATTTTACAAGTCTAAAGAATGTAAAAACCTGAAAAAAATATCTTAGAAATGTAAATAATTGATAAAAATCACAAAAATTTTATGATCTTTAGAAAACATTTTTATGTTTTTGTAACATATTGTGCGATATTTTGATTCACGCCGATGTTGTGAGCATATTTTTTGTAATAATTGATGCACATTTTCTTCGCTTTGTGCATAAAAAAAGCCTTGCATGTCAATTAATGTTTCACCCCTATCTGTCAAAAGACGCTTTTATTGTTAAATGAGAAGCATAGCTACCAACGCATGTCTGTCTCGAGCATGTTATTCAAAAAAAAAAAAAAAACATCTGAAATTCACTCGAATATGCGAGAGTAAGAAAAAATAAAGTTACCACATTTTACACCAATGCATTTCAGTTTATTTCTTATATTTTGCATATTTTACCATTTTAAATTTATAAATGTCGGCGTCGGGGTAGTTTTTGCGTGAAGCAAGAGAATAAAATTGCACGCACTGGCTGGAAAATTGATTATTGCATCAAACTGAAAAAACTCCTCCGGGACAGCAGTCAACAGTAAGCAATTACAATGATAAATTGAAAGTGGGTGATTCTCTGTATTCTGTTTTTGGTAAAAAAATACACTTTTGGTTGGTAATTGTAATGTCACTAAAACTAGTGGGGTTTGTGAAAACCCCGATTCACTTTGAAGTGTCATTGTAGACAGATAACGGAACTACCAACATGAAAAAAAGCAGGGACGCGATACGGTATCACAATCTCAGACAATGCAAGCAAATTCTCTTCAAAACCTCATTTTAAATGTAACTTTGCAATCCCGAGATTGTTGCCCATATATGAATCCTAAATTCGCTCTCTCGTCCGTAAAAAGCTCCTTTTTATTCCAACAGCGAGGATGCACACCCCTTTTCAAATCAATTATGTATTCCAATCAACAAGTATATTCAGTTCACAAACACACACAAGTTTTGGCACATTTCCAGGGACCACGGGTTGGAGAGGGTAATAATTGATTAACGAATTGGTATTTAGATTAAGCGGGAATAAACGTTACTAAACCTAGAAAATTTTGTCTTGCGTTTCGACAATTATAAACAACGGCGTTGAGGCATCGGCGGCTCGGTTTGATGGGAATATAAATGAAGAAATTAATTGAATTGGAGAAGGGAAACATCTTCGCAGAAACCAGAGGAATATTAATGCCAATTTGGAGCGTAAACGCATTGTTGAGTTTTTTCCGTCGGCCCATTGTGAGCTTGAATATGCGCTTTCGTTGCTAACAAAATTTCTAAAAAGTTGCGTAAGCAAATTTTCTAACTTTCCAAGATAAACTCGTTAAGAACCAAAATTAACTTTTTGCATGAGATAACGAAGTTAAATAAACCTTTTGTTTGGGTGCGTGTCACTAAAATCGATATACTAAACCTTTTTGGAACGTGCTCTCACATAAAAAAACCAAGCGGGGTAAGCAATATGAGATTAAATTCCAAGTTTTGATGTTCATTAATAATTCCAAGTGAAATTCTTGAAAATTAAGCTACAGGTTTTACGGTGACCTTTCAGCTTTAGCTAACAGCGTTGAAAGTCACGAGAACTTCGATTCCGGCTCAAATTAGTGTGTTAATTGTTATTTACCCCTCGTGCATAGTAGAACTGCCAGTGGCTAAACAAAGAAGCAAGTTTAATTAATGATAGAGTGGCGATCATTAACTTGCAACTATTTGGGTGTAGACAGTTGGAATTTTAAATGGGTGGGACGGGCTAGAAACCGAGAGATTGGAACAATTTGGTTTGGACAAAAAAGTTATTTGCAAGCACATGAATATTTAGCGACAAGTTGAATAATACAAAAATTTAGTGTAGTTTTAAGGCTGTGATGCATTTAAAGCGGTACCAAAAAATTTCGTCATAATCGAGTGTGGGAATTACCTGATTTTTACATCATTTTTCTTTAAATTTTTATTATAACAAAATTTTAATATACTAATTTTGAGACAAATTTTGCAAAATGTCAACCAAAAATAATTCATTCATTTTTTTTTCAAGTTGTAGCTTTCCACTGAATTATACTTATATTTTTTTTTAATAATTATTTTGGTTTCAATAACACAAAATTTTTGTAAATAAAGAAGACAAAAGTACCACAGCGAGTTATCTTGGACTGAATAAAAAAATACAAATTTTATTAATTTTAACAAATTTAAAAATCTAAGAACTAGTAGAAATTTTTATGTTGTAAGCTTCAAGCGTGTAGAAAATTTAAAAAAATTTGGTTTTTCACATATTTAAATTTTAATAAACTTCGGAAATCTGGGAAACTTATGAACCTCAAAATCATAAAAATTTACTGGACTTAAGAATGAGAAAAATTTTGACCCCTTAAAATGGTATTCAAGTTAGAATTTTGAAGGACCACGATCTGAGGAAGAAAAAAAAATTTTCTGAATATTAGAAAATCGAAAAACTTAAAAAAAAGATTTTATTTGGGAGGCCTAAAACACCTAAAAGTCTTCGAAATATGAAATCTGAGAAATGTTTTAATTTTAAGAAACCTTAAAAATATGGAAAATTTTTAGTGTGTTGAAATTCTCGAATTTTATAAAAAGTACCTCTCTTAAAAATTTAAGAGTTAATTTAAAAAAAATAACTTTTTACAAATTTTTAGAATGTTAGAGAACAGGACTCTTAGAAGTCGTGAAAACTTTGATATTTTGAGAAATTCTTTAAAGAGTTAAGGAGATTCTTTCAGGGTGGGCGAAACCTTTTTTGTTTTTTGAGATATTTTCTTTTATTTTTTCTAAAATTTTTAATGTAACATAATTTAAATAAATTACTTTTAAGACGGATTGTCAAATTTTGTAAAATTTAGTCTAAAAGCAATTTGTTCATTTTTTTATAAAATGCAAATTAGAAAAAAATTCTTTCCAAGTTATACCTTTTCTACTGAAAAGAATGATCTTTTTTTATTAATTATTTTGCTTTAAATTAGTTAGGATTTTTGTAAATAAAGCAATAAAAAGAACCACCAGTTTATTTTGGAATAAAAAAAAATACAAATTACGAATTATGAATTTTAAGAAATTTAGAAATTTAAATTTTTATATTGTTGGGTAAGCTTTGAACTCGTGGAAAATCTACGAATATTTAATCTTTCACATGTTTAATATTTAATAAACCTTGGAAATCTAGAAAAGTTCTTAATCTTAAAAATTATCAAATTAATTAAACTTAAGAATTATAAAAATTTTAAACGTTTAAAAACAGTAACTTAAATAGAATTTGAAGAACCGTAACCATTTACCTCAGAAAGAAGAAAAATTCTTTGAATATTAAAAATCTTAAATACCTAAAAAAAATATTTTATTTGAAAACCTTAATACACCTAAAAATCCGAATCTTGACAAATTTTATAAATAATAGCTTCCTTGAAAATTTTAAAGGTCCTGGTAGTTAGTTTAGAAAAGAATAAAATTTTTACAAATTTTAGAAATGTTAGGACTTTTAGAAGTCGTGAAAAATTTGATATTTTGATTTATTTCTTCAAAAAGTTAAAGAGATTTTTTTAGGGTAGGCGTAACCTTTTTAGTTTTTTGGGCATTTTTTTTTACTTTTGTTGAATTTTTAATATAACATTTAAAAATATTATTTTTGAGACGGATATTATAATTTTCTAAAATCTAAACCATAAGCAAATTATTAATTTCTTTAACAAAATGCAAATTTTATTGTTTTTTTAATTTTCACGTCAAAAAGTATTATTTTCTTTATTTATTATTTGGCTTTCAGTGACTCAAAATTTAAATCTTAGAAATTTGGACATCTTATAGACTTTAAAAATTATAGAAACTTACTAAATTAATTAATTAATTATTAGTTATTATTAATTATTTAATTAATTTTAAAATGGTAACCAAATTGAGAATTTTGAGAACCGTGACAGATGATCTCAAAAAGAACAAAAAATTCTTTGAATATAAGGAAAGTTATAAAAAAACTTAGAAATTTTACTTTACCTGAGAACTTTAAAACAGAACTCTGGAGAATGTTTTAAATCTTAAAAACCTTAAAAATTTAAAAATTTATTGTGTCATGCAAATTTTTGAATTTAAAATAGTAGCTCTCTTAAAAATTTTAAGGGTTGTGGTAGTTAATTTAAAAAAAATACAAATTTTGGAAATGTTAAAGAACAGGCAGGGCATTTAGAAGTAAAAAAAATTATATTTTTAAATAACTTTTCAACACTTGTTATACTTTGTTGTTTATTTTCCTTTGAATTTTTAATATAACATAAAATAAATATTATTCTTTTGAGGCGGATAATCAGATTTTACAAAATGTCACAAAATTCCATTTATTAGCTTTTTTTAATAGAATGCGAATTTAAAATTCCTGCTAAAAAATATTGTTAATTTTTTTTAATTGCTTCGTTTTCAGTTACTCATTTTTTTTAAAAAAAAGGAAAAAAAATGTAAAAAACTGAGCCAATTTTTCTTAAATTTACAAAATTAAACACTGGTTTCTGGTAGAGCCCAACGTCAGATGATGATTGCCAATTTTAAAAAAAAAGACGATTAAGACCGCAATAAAATTTTGACATGCAATTGCCTCCTGATTTTCAATGATTTGGTTTGGTTTTGTTATAACAGTTCAATACTTGTTGATCGTTCAATACTGATCAGTATGTCAATTATCTTTTTAATGCATTCTAGGTGGTAGGTCTGATGAAATAATAAACAATAAACACATTTCAGAAATTAAGTGTCCTTGGTCATTTAGAGATATGAGTAATTGATTAAAAAAATCATTATTTAGTTTTGGAGGAAAGACCATAACAGGAGCAAAGTATTGTTATTTTGTGGTGCGGACTTCATTGGATTTTATATTGAGAACGTAAAAAACTTTAATTTTTTTGGGGCTCTATAATTTCAGATTAAAAATGATCTCCACTTTTGGACAGCAATATTGCCTAAGCTGACTTCCGTTTTTGTACAAAATCTTTAATATTTCAATTGCACCATTTGTCTTCTAAGAATCCACCCATCTGCAGTAAAAATCGTCATCTGCATCTGCAGCCCAAACTGTGTTAATTTATTGCTGCCAGATCAGAAATGTCTGTCGATCAATAACATCAAACTTTTCAAGACATTTGTTTTTTCCTCTTTTTTACAAAGTAATGCAAACATTGTTTATTCACAACTACAGATAGGCTCTCCGAATTTCAGTGACCCGCCCATTAAAAACTCCGAAAGATCCTTTAATTTTACTTCGTTCAAACTTTCAATAACTAAGTTCCCAGAATTAAAAGATTTATTAGTAAGCAGTTTTAGAGTTAAAAAGTGCACTTACAACCCGCTTTTAATTTTATGCAAAGCTCGCAGCAAGCACTTATCTAACTTTTCTTTATTTTGCGATAGTGTTTAATTAAAAGTTTTTTTCTTTGTTGCTACTGTACATATATAATTTTCTCGGTATCGATTTTCATCCCCACACATCGCCAGTGTATTTACGATTCGCTCGACAAACACACTTTACAATGCCTCTATCCGAATCGTAAAGTTAACTTTACACTTCTCGTTCCTGCGAGTCTCATTTACAATTTAAAACTTGGACAAAACAAAGAAACTTTGTCACTTGCACATTACAACTGCACTTTGTCTATTGTTCAGCCGTGAACTGTTATCTGATAAAGGGATAACAAAGGGTAAATATTAAGAGCAGAAGCGTCCGTGAGTCATTTGTAACATAATTCGGAGTGTACGAATATTTTAGGGTCAAAAGAGCTTAATTGTGACAATATTTGAACAAAAACGCCACGTTGGAGCTAAAATCGATAAAGGGAGTGTCTGACTTTACACGAGTATTTTCTAATTTTGTTAAGACGCGCTAGTTTATGGAGGTGGCTTTTTTAAAGTAGTGTGATGGGATAATTAGTTGAGTTATTAACGCTTTCCCTCCGGCGGAGCTTTCTAATTGCTTACAAATATTAATTAAAATTTCAGGTGTAGCGCATCCAGAGATAATGTCGTTGGGAAGGTCCGATTTGTCTTCATGACCCTCTTATAAAAAGTCAAGGTGACAGAATTCACCGATGAACCGCGAAAGAATTTAATTAACAATTATCACCAATTAGCGTTTTCCCGCGAATTTCGTGCTCCACTAATCCGTTGTCTGTCTAATTATTATTTTTTTTGGGTTAGGTGCGTCGTATATTTTTATTTAAAAGCGAAGTTATATCGTGCTTATAAGTTAGAGAGTAGTCAAAACAAACGTCATATAATACGTATTGATCGAAATGAAAAATTTGCTTGGCACGGTGGTGCTCTTTGATGTGTGGTGGGAAATTATCAGAAATGTTAAGATTAAAGCGCTGTGGAACGGACATTTTTTAGGTGGGTGGGTTTTCGGTAAGGTTATTTTTCGGGTTTTAATTAAATTAAAAGCAGCTGCTGCTAAAACTTACTGTCACTAATGAGCAGAAGACAAGATATTTAAATGGTTTAGATATTTTCCATACTTTCTGTTTCTCTTTGGTTTAGATTCTTCACGTTTTTAAATTATTTCTGTTTTTTCTTAGTTAACTGTACCCAGAAATTTATTTTTCTCGTAGCAGAAAATTGGGTTTATTCTCTTATTTTTTCTTACATGGTTTTCATTCGTTCTTCTTTTATCTTTATATTTTTTTACTTCCTCATACTTTCTGGATTTTTTAGGGCACCTGTATTATAAAATTTATTATGATTTTTACACTCTTTGATGCTTGAGACCTTTAATATTGTCTGAGTTTTTTATTATATTTGGTAAATTTTTAATACTCATGTTTGAAATTTTCTTTCTAGATTTCTTCAATTTTTTAGATGAAAAGATGCACAAAACTTTTGCAATGTATGCTACATGACTTAAAAAAACTGAGATGTTCAATTATGTCTTCAAATAATTTAGATTTCTTAAATTATTTAAATTCTGTGGATTTCTTTTTTTTAATGGTTTCAATTTTTTTAATATCTTTAACAATATTTGAATTTTTAGATGTTTTAAACTTTCTAGCTTTTAATTTGCTCTATTTTGAAATTATTAAAAATTTCGGATATTCTCAAATTTCTTGAATTCTAAATTAGCTACATTTTGATATTTCTTAGATTTTTAGATGCTTTGAATTCTTCGTACTGTTAATATTGTTCACGTCTGTTTACATTTTTACTACTTTACAGGTTTTTATACATTTTCATTTTTTTAAGATTATGAGATGTTGTTTAAATTTCTTAGATTCTCTAAGTTTTCCAATTTATTCTTTAAATTTTTTACCATTTTTTGGAACGTTATATTTTATGAATCCAGTGATTTTTTAATTTTTACAGATACAAGACAAAAACTTTACTGAAAAAATCTAGTGATTTTAGAATATTTAAAAAATTTCTATACATTTCGATACATTTTTAAATTAGTTTTAGAACAGTTTCTGCCTTAAATCTTTTAGATTTTCTACATTCTCAAAATATTCAATACCACTCAAGTTTCTAAATTGTTGATTTTTTTTTAAATTTTTGTATTTTTTTAAAAACTATGAATTTTTTATAAAATGATATAAAATATTTTTTTATCTTTGTGAATTTCGAAAAACACTTGATTTTTTTTATTTTGAAATTTTTGAAAAAATTTGATTTTTTCAAACTTTGAATTCAATTAAATTAGGTACATTTTTTAAGATGCTATAAATTCTTTGTATTGGTAATATCTTTCAAATCTTTCTACCTTTTTACTGCCTTCTAGATTTTGTACATTTTCATTTTTTTATTATATTGAGTTTTTTAAATTTTTTAGATTTCTGAAGTTTTCTAATATTCTTTAACTTTTCGAAACGTTATATTTTAAGAATCCTTCAGATTTCCTATATTATTAAAATTTTTAGAATTTTACACATACAAGGCCAATAATTTTTATTTTTAGACTCTGGATTCTTACTTTACTTATAATTTTTTGTACGTCTATTATATCTTAAATTTTTTAGATATTCTATACATTTCTGTACATTTTTAATTGGTTTTAGAAGGAACACTTTCTGTCTTAAATCTTTTATATTTTCTACATTCTCAAAATATTCTATATTGTTGTTAAATTTCTTTAGATTTTTTGCATTTTTCGGAATCTATGATTTTTTAAATAACAATAAAAATAAATAAAATATATTTTTTATTTTTTTGAATTTCTAAAATCACTTAATTTTTACCATTTTCTGAACTCAGCACAATTTCAAATGTTACTAAAAGTAAAAAATTCTGTTGATTTTTAAATTCTCTAAGATTAGTCAAATTTTCTAGTTAATTTTACATCGCTCAGACTCTGTTATTTGAAAAAAATTGTTGCTTATATTTTAAGAATTTTCTAGATTTTATAAAGTCGCTTTCTTCTTTTCTGTACTTTTTGCATTTTTTAATGCTTCAGAGTTAATTAATTCTTAAAATGTTATATGCTATATGTATTCTTCAGATTTTTCAATTTTTTTAATTTTTGCAATTTTGTGAAAAAAATGAGTCAAAAAGTACTAAAAATTTTTGTTTTTTATTACTTTTTGTATTTATTTTTTGTATTAATTTTTTAAATTCTTTATACAAAGTTTAACAGTTTATACATATTTATTTCTTATCATTTGTTTATAATTTGTAATTTATTTATCTTGTTTAGACTTTATTGTTTGTCATTTTACATTTTTCATATTTTTTGGCAATTTTTCAATTTTTTTTCAAAATGTTTTATGCTATTTAAATTCTTTAATTTTTTTTAAGTTGTTTGAATCTTCTATTTTTTTTCTTGTTTTAATTTTTATATGCTTTTTGTACTTTTAATTTCATTTTCTCTTTAAATGTCGTTTAAGTAGCTTATTTTATTTCTTAAATCTTATTTATTCCTTGATTAACTAATTTATTTATTACCTTTACGTTTTTTAAATTCTTTGAATTTCTACATCTCTGCTTTTCTAGATTTTTTTTTCATATTACATTCTTTTGATACTCTTATTTTCTGTTTCTCAAGTTTTTCATTCAAACTTCATTCTGTTAGATTTTCATAAAATTTTTGATCCTTTTAGCAATTTACATCTAGATTTTTGCATTATTTTTTTATGTTAAAAAAAATACTTTCTCGAATTATTCAGATACTATCAATCTTTTAAATCGTTGAAACCCTCAATATTTTATATATATGTATATAAATATATAAATATATAAAATCTATATATATATATATATATATATAAAATCTTTAAATTTTGTAAACTTAGATACTTTAGCTTTTCCATATTCTTTTTTTTTTAATTTTTTGTTCTTTTGTAGTCTTTATTTCCATCGGAATTGTAATCTCAGTTTCTGAAAACTTTTTTTTACTGTATTCACCTGACAGGAGGCAAAATCTGCAATTTTTTTAATAAAATATGAAAACATGTACAATATAAAAAGATACAAAATAATTAATTAGTTTTTGACAGCTTTGATTAAACTAATTGAACAATAAACTGAACATAAAGACATAAATGGAAATATAAACGCTTATGCATTTTTATAAACTCGCATTTCACTCATGACAACTTTAAAAAGGCCAAATCAATAAACGAACAGAGCTACCAACATTAAAAAAAATGTAAAGCTTACTTGTTGCCAGTTCTTAAAAGCTTAACTTGTAAATTTAAAAAACGTATGAATTTATAGAAACCTGTAAAATTATAAACATAAATAAATTAAGGAGACTAAATAAGAAGTAAAACGGCGCCTATGCAGTTTTTGAAATATTTGTGTTGGTACGACTGCTTACCTGTTTAAGAATTTGAGGTTAGTAAATGCAAATATGACAGTTCTAAAAAATGCAAAACCTACTAGATGCTTTTTTTCCCAATCTAACAACTTTAATTGAAATTTCTTGTCCTATGCTCCTTTCGGTTCTAATCAGCCACTTATGTCAACTGTCCCTCATGTCATTGTCCTTCTGTAAACACCGACCAGGTTAAATATTAACATTGCGTAACAATCACAATAACTCTGCCATTAATATTGATGTTCATCACAAGCTCAACAAAGCTCTTTTCAAATTTTTTTCCCTTTCTGTTTACCCGAACCAAATTAACCGAAAGCTGACAGTAAAAAATCACAAAAATGCATGATTCAACAGTCACCGGTAATTGCATTAGAGATTGATTCTAGAAATTTTTGCACCTGTGTCGAAACGGATGAAGAGTTTTCACGGCTCAAGAATTCGTAGTTTTAGCGTGTGTGAATAACTAGTAGAGGGCGTTCGCTTCGTTGCACACAATTTTTTTCTTGCAACAGTAACGTAATGGCGAAAAGTCACGCGAAAACGGCGGGAAATCCCCTTCCAATTAGCACGCCGACTTGGCGTTATTAAAGCTTTGATCTATGTTAGTTTATCAAGCTACCGCATGAGCGCTACGATTTGCATTGCAAAATATAATTGGCGGAGTAGATGGCGCAAAATTTTTTGATTATACCCGGCGCCTCCACCATTACTGATATCTCAGAGGTCAGCACAGACCATTTATTCCCATCTTGTTATTAAAAAGTTGTAATTTTTCACGATTATTACTCCTCACGCTTTTCAGTTTCAGCCCGAAAAAGCTGCAAAGTAATTAATTTAGAAAATAAATGACTGAATTTTAATGAAAACGTTTCGTTGAAATAAATTGAACGTCATCATTGTTGACGTGTTGCAAACCCTTGTAAATAACTTAATTAGTTGTGGCGTTCCATAGAATCGCGACGTTTACTTTTAAATCTCAGATAGAGTCTGCGACGCGAAAATTTAATTATCTGAAAAGGAATGACGAGATTTAGTGTTCTCTTGGATTTTATCTTTGTTTTTAAAACGTAGATCATAATAAATGAGAACGACGCTTTAAATTTTAAATTCGTTTGATCGGTGTAAATCTTTTAAGAAGATACTTGTTTTAAGAAATCCCGCTTCGACAATAAGATAAATTTATAAAACTTATTTCCATAGAATTGAGCCATTCATCGTAGCTAAGGTATTGAATTTTTCAAGGAAACGAGATCCTTAAACGTGTTTTTTATGGACGGACTTGTACAATCTGTAAAATCAGGATTTTTTAGTTTAGAGGTTTTTGGGGAATAAAAAGAACTTTTTACTTGGTTGGGGCGGTTGACGGCTTGATAGAATAATGAAATCTAATTTAAAACGCTGACTTGTTGGAAAGCCTACTTTCACAAAAACTTGGTGTCGGAGAAAGATTACTTTTTAAAGTTCAATTCTACAAAAACCAATAATCAATAATCACATTAGTTTACGAGTAATCTTCATATAAAGCACATGTATTTTCAGATTTTCAACGTCTAAATTATATTATTTCAAAACTTAAATTTTGATTTTCTGGAGTTCTAGAAATTTAATGCAAAAAAATACTTCATAACCTTTTATAAAAACTTTTTTTTATTATTGATATTATAACTAATAAAACGCTTTACCAGTCCACTTGATGATTTCGAAACGCCTCTTTATTCGACAGATAATGAAACGAACGGTTCGATAAGATAACACTTCTTGTATTGACAGAGCAATCATTCGTGATTTGGCGACAAAATGAGTGACCAATAAAAGTGGAGAAAGTGTTGTGGACATCGGTTATCAAACTGTTTTGTGACTGCTTTTGCTGCATTCGGGACATGTTCATTTTTGATTATTTTCTATATTTTGCAAGAAACCTAAAATTTGAGTATTGGAATGTGTTCGTGAGTCTAGGATACGTTAAGAGTCAACGGAAGACATTAATCTTAGGTGACTTGAATTGTCTCAGCGACTCTGTCACGGAACCGGAAATTTCATGCTCTAAATGTTGGTGTTTTATATTATATGTAGGTTCTTATACTTTAGGCTTCTAAAATTTTCACTTCTGGATTTTAATCCTTTTGATTTAATTTTATATCCTATATGTTCTTCACATTGTAGATTTTTACTTTTTATTGTCTTAATTTTTGGGATTTCTTAACCTCATATTTTGGATTCTCAAGTCTTAAATGTTCGCAATTTAAAATACTGAACTTTAGATACCAAAATTCTATTACTCGTACTACATTATTACATTTATTAGTATAATTTACGTTTTTTACTGTACTTTAAGAGGATACATGGGTTTTGAAGCTACAGAAAGCATTCTCTTCTATTTCTAAGAGGGTTTTTAGGTTTCTTAAAATTTGGAGATTTTTTTTTCATAAGATCATGGTCCTTCAAATTTCTAACTTGAATACCATTTTAAGGCGTCTAAAATTTTTCTCATTCTTAAGTCCAATAAATTTTTATAATTTTGAGGTTCATAAGATTCTCAGATTTCCAAAGTTTATTAAAATTTAAATATGTAAAAAACCAAATTTTCTACATGATTGAAGCTTACCCAACAACATAAAAATTTCTACAAATTCTCAGATTTTTAAATTTGTTGAATATAATACAATTTGTAATTTTTTATTTATTCCAAGATAACTCATCGTGGTCCTTTTGTCTTCTTCATTTACCAAAATCTTGAGTAATTGAGAGCAAAATAATTAATAAAAAAATGATACTTTTCAGTGGGAAAGCTATAAATTGCAAAAAAAAAATAGTTAAAATTTGCATTCTATTAAGGAAATGAATAAATTGATTTTGGTTGAGATTTTGCAAAATTTGTCTCAAAATTAGTATATTAAAATTTTGTTATACAACAAATTTAAAGGAAAATGATAATGTAAAAATCAGATAATTCCCACACTCGATTAAGACCCAGGTAACAAATTTGTTGGTATTGCTTTAAATGCATCACTGGCCTAAAACCACAATAAATTTTAGTATTATTCAATTTGTCGCTTTGAAAAAAAGATCCTCGCGGCGGTCAGGATAGCCCATGATACATTTATCTAAAATCAAAAAAACAATTTTTTTCTCAGTAGCTCGTAACTGAACGGACTTAAAAAAATGAAATTTGAATTTTTGGCAAATTTGTAAGCACAATGTACAATTTTCCATAAAATCTACACCACGTATTGTCTTGTAAAATAAGTTGTGATTAAAGAAAAAAATCTTCATTCAATTACTAGTCAGTCATATCTAAAAAAAGTGTGTACAATTTTAATAATATTGGTGCATTAATTTCGACTTCAAAAATGAAGTTTTGAGACAAAAGTGGTTAATTTCTTAAATTATTTCTCTCATTACGCCCAAGGCTCGCTGTTGCAACTTTGGGAAAACATTTTTGACATGTTGCACTATTATAAAAAAAAAATCAAAAAATTGATTTTTTGAATTTTTTAAACCCATTAACCGTTAAACCATAAATTCTTATATTAATTGTAAATTTTAAGATTTTGAGTTTTCATATCTGAGATTTCTCGATTTTAGGTCAAATTCTACAAATAAAATTGGCACATTTTAAAATTATAAGATTTAAATTTCTCATATTCATATTTACGCTCTTAAAAGTGATTGATACAAGACTTTCGTGGTAATTTTTTAGATGCCTACTTTTTAGATTCCTTAAGCCTTTTTGGATTTTAGGGAACGAGTTTTTGGATTGTATAAATTATAAATTCTCATTTTTTTGGTTTTTGCGTTTTAAGATACGATTCGAAAATATCTAAAACTGCCTTCAACACAAAAATTTTAAAAATTTCTAAAATTTTACATTTTAAAATTTATAGAATTCTCAATATTTCACAAATTAAAATTATATTATATTACGTCAACACATTTTTAGTTTTTATTTTTTGAAATAGCCTTTAAAAATTCTAAAAGTTTTAAAATTTTGAGAAAGACTAAGAAAAATCTAAGAAATATTATTTTTATACAAATTTTATTATTTTTTATAAATATGTGCATATTCTGTAAAATTTAATTAATTTAATTTAATACTTTTTAGACATAAGATGCAAAATATTAAAATATTAAAATAAATAAAATATTTAAATTTCAGATTTTAAAAATTTTGAGTTTTACTTTTTTGAAACAAATTCCAAATTATTTAAATTGTCAGTTTTTTAAATTATTAAATTCAACTACATAACAAAAAAAGGAAAACATTTAATATTTATGCAACTTCAAAAAGCTCTAAATATTTTTAAATTATAAGTATTTTCTTAGAACCTAAATATTTCTAAATGCTTCTAAATAATTTTCACATCCCAATATTATCGGAATTTAAAAACATCTAAGAATAAAATTAATAATGCTTA
Organism: Cynaeus angustus; assembly: GCA_030157275.1. Classification (NCBI taxonomy): domain Eukaryota; kingdom Metazoa; phylum Arthropoda; class Insecta; order Coleoptera; family Tenebrionidae; genus Cynaeus; species Cynaeus angustus. The sequence goes on from CM058064.1 coordinate 16,812,848, forward strand.
TGTATTGTTTAATTATAAAATAAAAAAAATTTGAATTAATAAAATTTTATATAAAAAAAATAATTAAAATGAAGGTTTGGTTTTAAAATCTCAGTTTCTGTATTTCTTAAAATTTATTTAGAACCAGATTAAAAATTTCTCTGATTAAGAGAAAAAGAAGAATTATTGATTTTGCATAAATTTGCTGATAACTGAGGTGATCAATAAAAATTGTATGAACATGGAGTCCATTTTTGTGTTGGTGACACATTTGTCATTCGTAAAACTTAACCAGCCAAAGCCACCAACAAAATTCAAAACTTTTAAAACAAAAACTTTTCGGTATCAGAAGTTTTATTTTTGGTCTAAAACCTAATTTTTCAGCACCTTGTTTTTATTTTATAATATCGTTAGAAATGGATGGGCCGGACAGGCCACTAAACCCATGTCCAATTTTTCTCCGAACCGATCAAACAACCAATACATCGTTGCCAACAACACAAAAAACTCCCTAAATCATCCCTTGTTTGTTACAGGTCCGCCACTACATCAGCTTGACAAGATGGATCCTTCTAAACATCGTCCATAACAAATAACCCGGTAAGTTCCCGAACTTCGCAGGTGAAGATTTCACATGAATTTTTTCAGCCACCATGAATCTCATCAACATGGATGCTGAAAACAGAGTGGTCTTGAATGTCGGCGGGATCCGTCATGAAACCTACAAGGCCACTCTAAAGAAAATCCCGGCTACTAGATTATCACGTTTGACAGAAGCCTTAGCTAACTACGATCCGATACTCAACGAATATTTTTTTGACAGGCATCCCGGTGTCTTTGCTCAGGTTCTGAATTATTACAGGTTCGTAGTAAAAACAGTGTAATTAATCGCAAAAGGGTTTTATTTCGCGCTAATGAACTCTCTTTCGGCGTAATAAATTCTTTACGTTGTGGAAATGGCGTGCTTAATACTTAAATATCTGAAGTAAATTCAGCTGGAAGATATCAGGAAAACCATTTAAGCTTTTAATGTCGAATAAACTCGGCTGTGTAGACGGCGTGAGAAAACTTGTCTGATCAACAATTCAATTCGTCTTCTCACTTTTCCTCAATCCATCAAATCTTAAAATTTTCCTGAGGCAACATATCACTCCTGACAACTCAACAGAAAGCTTGAAATGTTTACTATTACTAAAAAAACGTTTTCTTGTGTACATTTTCCGGTTCAGAAACTTATCAATTCCTTTGTGAATTTCTAGCAAAAACATGTGTTAACACTTAAATAAAACTAGAATACAAGCGACGACGGACGAAAAAAATGTCCTAGCTTCCGACAGACAAGAAAATCCCACAGCTCAAGCGCCGGAACCACGTAGATAATAGCATAAAAACAACGAAAAAACCCCTGAAATTAATTCATGCAAAACACTTTAGCGATATTTATTTTTTTCCTTTGTTCTTCCCAGGACTGGCAAGCTGCATTATCCTTCCGACGTATGTGGTCCCCTATTCGAGGAAGAACTGGAATTTTGGGGTTTAGACGCCAATCAAGTCGAACCCTGTTGTTGGATGACATACACCCAGGTAAATAACAGGATGTTATTAATTTCACACTGTGTAGAATTTAATTAACATGGAAATTGTCGGGCTCAGGATAACGGGAGGATAATGCTAAAGTTAGATATAACCTGAGGCATACTGCTAAAAGATTATGGGTGTGTAGTGGAAGTTTAGATTAACAGGAAACACTTTGTGTATTACAATAATTGTAAAACAACCCGAAAGATCAAAAAAAAATTTACAGTCTGATAAACAAAAATAATTGACTTGTTTACTGCGCATCAATAATAAATAATAGCAGTGCTGTTCATTCGACAAAAAATAACATCGATTTCACATCCGACAAATTGTTCTCTTTAAAATTAGTATCTCAAATTACGCGCCACACATTTTTCAAATTTACAAAAATTCCATCATTTTTGTTGTTACCGATATCAAAATCAGTTTTAGAAAAAAATTGTGATTGTTTTTAAAGTTTTTTTAACAGTCCCAGTGGTCCCAAAACAAAATGCGACGTGTAACTTCGTTCATTTAAAAAACACTCAGTATATTTTATTACAGGATTGAGTAGCATTTTTTTCCCCAACGATGTAATAATATCCATACGCTTTATTGCAATGTTTTAGAGAAAAACATCACTTTCTACCATAACATTTTATTCTCATAGCAAGTTTTGGTTTCGTTGCCAAAACCGACAAAACAATCACCATTTATCAGTTTATCGATCATATAAATTTAATGTTTTACTGGTATCATGTAAAAAAACAAATTGTTTTATCGAAATAAATTGTTTCATGGGGCAGCTATTATTTTCCTTGTTGTATCGTTTAGCGGCAGTATTCAAATTTATCTTTAGAACAAAACAGAACAAATTGATGTCTAAGAAATATAAAAAATCTAAATTTTGTTTATCAAGAACGGCAATAATTGCGATTATAGCCTTTTTGACACAGAATTCTTGTATGCTTAAAATATTATTTAAAAAATTATGTTTTTCTCTAAAAATTGTCATAAAATATGAAAGTTGCAAGACGGTCATAATTAAACAACGAAATTTTCTTTTTGGGACCACTGAGATGGTCAAAAAAAGTTCAAAAACATTCGTTAAAATAATTTTGATGTGTGCAAAATTCTGAAAGATTTGACTCCCACTGTACTTCAGAAAATTGTTACAAAATGCACAAAAGTTCAGCAAAAATTTGTAAAATTGTAATCTACTTTTAAATTGCATTTTTTTATTGATCAGATATTTTTAATATTTTTTTAATTAGTATTTGAAATTTTTCGATATTTGAGTTTCTTTAAATTTTTTAGATTCTTTAATTTTTTGTTTTTTTTTTAGACTTTTAAGTTGCATATTTTACATTTTTGGGTGCTTTATATTCTCTAATTTGTTACTATATTTTTGATATTTTTTTATTGATTATTTTTATTTCCATTTTCTCAAATTGCTTATTTTTTTATTCTTTTTATTCTATTATTTTTCTTTTTTTAGAACCTCTTGCTTTCACATACATTTTAAATGCTTAAGATTTTTTTGAATTTCATAAAACCTGTCAAGCTTTAAATACTGTAGATTCCTTTTATCTTTTATTACCTTTGAATTTTTTAGTTGTGTTAAAATTTCAAGATACACAAAATTTTCAAAATTTTAGAATTGTAGATTCTCTTGTATGTGCTTTGGTTGGATATTTTCTTTATCTAAAATATTCAAATTTTTAAATAGGCTTAACATTAAATCAAAATTTTTCTTTTGATTTTTTGATTTTTGTAATCAATTTTAAAAATATCAACTTTTTTGTTTTATTTCAATTTTTGCGGTTTTTTAAATGCTTTGAAACTTAAATTAACTTCTCCTTTTTAAATTTTTACACATATATACAGATAAATAGTGCCAAAATTATTTCGTCTATAATAAATTATTTTAAAATTAATCTGTTATTTAATTTACCATTTTTACATTTTTTATAGCCGATTTTAAAGTGTGCTTAATTTATCTAATTATTAAATTATCTAATTACCTAAAGTGATGCTTAAACCTCAAGGGTAGATGAAATACTGTAACTTTTAGTTAAATTTAATTCATTTTAATTTTAGATTAATTGTTACATTAATCGTACAATTAACATTCACATAAACATTTATTTTAAGAATAGAGCTCTCATTGATAGTTTCGTGGGTTAACGGCACTGTACTCGTAGCTGAACTTGTTGTGGCCAGATTTTCGAAAAATGTGATTCGAAACGGTAATTTTTCTCAATACAGAATCTTGAATATAGTTTCCTGCTACCCAGGATGATTTCCATCCGCCTATTCGTTTAACGGTGACAATATCAGCACCCATGTTTGCCAACACCGTAGCTGAATTGCTGTGAGGAACTTTTTTACAGCGCAAGCCTAAATATTTTTGTACAATTTTCAAAAAATTAACTCCACAATCTTTGTCAGTTCCACAAAACGACCGATCTTTCTTGGACTTAGTATCAATAAGTGAAACATTCATTATCGATTGTCGATCGTCAGTATTGGAAACTACTAACTTGTACAATTTGTCCGTTCTCCAAGCCCCATGCAAAGCCATTACAGCGACAATCTGTAAGTTTAAAACCCCATTTTACCTATTATTTTTCAAACCTTGCGATCCTTTAAATATCTAACCTTTAGAAAAAGATAATTATCATCTGAAGCGTTTACTTTTACGATTTCATTCTGCTCAAATATCTTTGATTTTTTAGACTTATAGCCTTCAGTTAGTTTCTTTAACACTGTAATCAGTTTGCTGTATCTGAGAACTAACGTGACATTCTTTGACAGTAGTTTTAAAAAAATCTTTAAAATGTCGCAGTTTTCCTTCACCAAAAATGTGCTCTTTATCATTGAATAATAGAACCACAAACTCCAATAGTTGACTTTCACAGTTTTTTTTTGAAACGCGTTGCGTTCTTTCTCGTATATGAATATTAATTGTAATTTTTGAAGCAAAAATTTATTCACTGTCTCTGCAGCCTCTTCCTCAACGTCTGCAGGCAGATCTAATTTGTTCTCGCACATTGTATTTTCGACACGAAAATGAAAAATTTGTTCATAATAATTCCATAGAACACAAAACGGTACATAACTGTTTATTTGTCCAATTAATAAATTAAAATCAAAATCTCTTTTGGAAAAAAATAGTGTATTATACCCGACGATAAAGAATTTTTAAACATCTCCTGAAATTACTACGCTACTCGTACAAAAACAATTTTCACTTGATGGTTAAAGTGGTTGTTTGAAACTTTTTTTATTTTCTCTCTTTTTTGTAGTTTTGTCAAAAAGATTATTTTTTTAGATTTGCTATATTTTCCAGCTTTTTAATAAATTTTCTAAATCCTTAAAATCTTTATGTGCTTCAAATTCTGGAGTTTTACGTTTCTAATATTATTTCTACTTTTTCAGTTGTCTTAGATTCCCATTTTTTTTATTATATTCCTTGAGTTACTTAGGTTCTTTAAGTTTTGAAGCTGTCTTCTTCGGTTTTTTTAAATTTATTTTCAATTTTTTGTTTCCATTTAATATTTATGGATTTTCTTGTATTATTTGGATTTTTTCAATGCACAAGATTTTTTTGATTACGCAGTTTCGTAAATTCTTCTGTATGTCCTATCTTTGTTTTTTTTTGCAATTTTTAAAGTATTTGACTTTTCCCAAATCTTTAGGCTTTATAGATAATATATATTTTTTAAATTTTTATATTTTCTAGGTGTCTTAGATTTTCCTAGGTCTATCTATCATTTTCTTGAAATGTTTAAACTTTTGGTTTTGTTGCAAATTTTGGACACGATTTTTAACTTTTGAATGTTGTTTTTAAATTGTTCGTTTTTTTTTAATTTGCTGTGTGCTCCAATTTTTCTAGATTATTTAAATTTCTAATACATACAGATTTTTTATAGTTTCTAGATATTTAGACTTTCTAGAGTCTTCTGATTTTAGATAATTTTTAGTTTTTTAGATTTTTCAAATTATTTTTTTGGTCAGTTTAAATGTTTTACGGCTCTGAGATAAATTATGATTTTTTCAAAGTTTTACACAAATTTTTGTCCAGTTAGTACCAAAATAGCTAATTCAACGATGCATTTCTCTCAAAATTGTAGTAAATGAACAAGTATTTTAAATATGCAGTTGGTTTATAAAATATGCAAAATATCCTCAAACATGTAATCGCAAAATTTAAAATTTCGGTTTGAGATCACAGGAAAACAGGAAAAAATAAAATAAATTTACCCAGAATAGTTTTGTGTAGAACCTCCATAAATTTTTCACAACTCATGAAATTCCTAGTTTCTAAATTATAAAACTGCCTCCACGTGTTAAAACTTTCATTTTTAAACAATTCGTTATTGTTTCATTGTGTGCCACCCTTCTACATTTTGTCCCTGCTTCGCGTTGCAATTCCGAACAAGTTTACAAGAATCAATTATTAACAAAGGCTTTCATTGGGACTGTTTTGGTTCATCCTGTCACAAGCAATCCAATTACACGTCCCACGTGCATTGAAAACTGTCCCGACTATCAATTATGTTTTTGTTATTCCTAATCGAACACTGACGCACTTGAAGTTTTCTTGGTCCGTTCGCTCAGAAGAAAGTGACAACTTCAATCTGTCACTTCCATAAAAACAGCTCTCCAAGATTGACCTCTCCTTTAATCGCCACTTCTATTTTTGGCCGATCGTTTTCAGATTTATAGGCGCTGTATCGGTAAACATGACTGCTGAAATCAACAAAGGGAGATAGTGTTTGTATTGGACTGATGATTTAAAGCAAGTCTGATAGTGTTTGCCGATCTATTACTCAAAATAATGGAGGAGAAAGTCTAACAGACGTTTCTTTGTTTTTTTGTAATTGTGGAGGATTTTGCGGTGACGGAGTGGCGGTGTCTTGTGTCATTAAAGAATGAGGGAGACGTCGAATTTGAATTGCTAATAAAGAAATTAAACTCATAATTTGAGGTGTCTGTAATTATTGCCCCGGCGTATCCGCCATTTGCACGACAAATTATTACTTCTTTTTTTCCATAAAGTTAAGTTTTGCAGTAGGACTAAGTTTTTATTAGACGGCTAATTGAAATTCGGTAGATTTACCTCTACATATCAGTCTCAAAAATTAAGATACTTTTGGTCGAAAGATATTTTAGGCATGGTAGCAATAAATTGATACAGCTTAAGCTGCAGATGCTAATGTGTAGGTCTTATTAGAGTTCTTCAAAGTAGACAAATACTACAACAGAAATGAGTAAAGATTTTGTACAAAAAAAAACCTAAAAATTCGCCATTTTTCCATAATGAAATGTCTTCAATTTCGGTAACATTGCTTCCCAAAATTAAAAGTTTTTAATCATTTTCTCAGTCTTCCTCTTTTATTTACAAAAAATTGAGTAACTGAAAACCAAACAATTAATAAAAAAAAAAACGTAAAATTTGATTATCCGTCTCAAAAGTAGTATATGTAAATTATGTTATTAAAAATTGAAAAAAAAAGTACAATAAACTATAAAAAAAAACTGTAAAAACGTTTCGTTCACCGTGAAAAATCTTCTTCAGTCTTTAAAAATATAAAAAAAATTACGACTTCCAAGAGTCCTGTTCTCTAACATTTCTAAAATTTGTAAACATTTTATTCTTTTTTAAATTAACTACTACGACCTTTAAAATATTTTAGAAATCTTTATAAACTTCGAAAATTTCCATTGCACAAAATGTGTTGAACTTTAAAACATTTCCCAGAGTTCCTAATACTTCTAGAAAATTTTAGGTTCCAAAACGAAATAAGAATTTTTAAAATTTTTAGGTTTTCTAATATTCGAAAAAAAAAAATTTCGTTTTCCTAAGATAAACATTCACGCTCCTTCAAATTTCTAATCTGACTATCATTTTTAAGCGTCTAAAAGTTTCCCAGATTTCCAAGGTTTATTAAATTTCAAAAATGTGCGAGATATAATATTTCAAATTTTTCTACGTGTTCGAAGCTTATCCAACAAAATAAATATTTCTTTTTTTTTATTTATAAATTTAATAAAATTTATGAAATTTTAGCGGGAAAGATATAACTTACAAAACAAATATCTAAATTTGCATTTTATTAAAGAAATTGATTTTAGTTGAGATTTTGCAAAATTTGACTATCTGTCTTAAAAGTAGCATATTTAAATTGTGTTATATTAAAGATTCAAAGAAAAATCAAACAAAATGTGGTTAAAAACGATAAAAACATTTCACTGACCATAAAAAAAATTCCTGAAGCGTTTAAAATTTTATCATTCCTAAATTCAGTAAGTTTTATAATTTTTAACATTCATAGGTTTCCCAGATTTCCAAGGTATTTTAAATTTTAAAAATGTGCGAGGTATAACATTTCTAAATTTTCTACTTGTTAGAAGCTTACCCAAAAAAAATATTTCTATGATTTTTTAAATTTCTAATTATCTTAAAACTCATAAAATTTATATTTTTTATTCATTGTAAGACGACCTAGCGTGGTCCTTTCTTATCTTTTATTTACAAAAAATTTAAGTATTTGAAAGCCAAATAGTTAAAAAAAATAATACTTTTTAGCGGAAAAGCTATAACTTGCAAAAAAAATTAATTTTACATTTTATTAGAGAAATTAATAAATTAATTTTGGAAGAGATTTTGTAAAATTGGCTATCCGTCTCAAAAATAGTATATGTAAATTATGTTATTAAAAAATGAAAAAAAAAGTACAATAAACTATAAAAAAAAACCGTAAAAACGTTTCATTCACCGTGAAAAATCTTCTTCAGTCTTTAAAAATATAAAAAATTTTACGACTTCCAAGAGTCCTGTTTTCTAACATTTCTAAAATTTGTAAACATTTTATTCTTTTTTAAATTAACTACTACGACCTTTAAAATATTTTGGAAATCTTTATAAACTTTGAAAATTGCCATGACACAAAATGTTGTTAAACTTTAAAACATTTCCCAGAGTTCCTAATACTTCTAGAAAATTTTAGGTTCCAAAATAAAATAAGAATTTTTAAAATTTTTAGGTTTTCTAATACTCAAAAAAAAAAATTTCGTTTTTCTTAGATAAAAAATAAATATTTCTTTTTTTTAATTTATAAATTTAATAAAATTTATAAAATTTTAGCGGGAACTATATAACTTACAAAACAAATATTTAAATTTGCATTTTATTAAAAAAATTAATAAATTGATTTTAGTTGAGATTTTGCAAAATTTGACTACCCGTCTCAAAAGTAGCATATTTAAATTGTGTTATATTAAAAATTCAAAGAAAAAATCAAAGAAAATGTGCTAAAAAATCGTAAAAACATTTCACCGACCATAAAAAAATCTCCTGAAGCGTTTAAAATTTTATAATTCATAAATTCAGTAAGTTTTAAGATTTTTAAGATTCATGAGTTTCCCAGATTTCCAAGGTTTTTTAAATTTCAAAAATGTGCGAGGTAACATTTCTAAAATTTTTACATGTTAGAAGCTTATTCAAAAAAAATATATTTCTATGATTTTTCATATTTCTAATTTTATTAAAAATCATAAAATTTTTATTTTTTTATTCATTCCAAGACAACCTAGCGTGGTCCTTTCTTCTCCTTTATTTGCAAAAATTTTAAGTAACTGAAAGCCAAACAGTTAAAAAAATAATACTTTTTAGGCGAAAAGCTATAACTTGCAAAAAAATTAATTTCACATTTTATTAGAGAAATTAATAAATTAATTTTGGAAGAAATTTTGTAAGATTAGCTATCCGTCTCAAAAATAGTATATGTAAATTACGTTATTTTAAAATTCAAAAAAAGTCAAACAAAATATTCCCAAAAAACTGTAAAGACGTTTCGCCCACCCTGAAAAAATTTCCTCAAACATTTAAAGTTCTCTAAAAATATTACAAAATTTTTTTTTAAGAGTCTCGTTCCCTAACATTTCTAAGTTTTGTAAAAAAAATCTTTTTCTTTAAATTAACTACCACGGCCCTTAAAACTTTTAAGAGAGCTACTTTTTATAAAATTCGAAAATTTCCAAGAATCATCATTTCCAGATCTTTCTATATTCTGAAAGTTAACAACGTTGTCCAGAGTTCCTAATATTTTTAGGACTTCTAGGTGTTTTAAGGTTCCCAAATAAAACCTTTAAGGTTTTTAGGTTTCTTAGATAAATAAAATGATCATGGTCTTTGCAATTTCTAACTTAGCTAATATTTTAAGGCGTCCAAAATTTTTATAATTCTTAAGTTCAGTAAGTTTTCTACGATTTTGAAAGTTCATAAGATTTCCAAAGTTTATTAAATTTTAAACATGTGCAAAATTTTCTACGTGTTTGATACTTACCCAACAATATAAAAATTTCCTTAGATTTCTAATTTTCGCAAAATTGATAAAATTTGTAATTTTTATTAATTCTTCAACAACCTATCGTGGTCCCTTTTTCTCACGTATTTACAAAAATTTGAGTAAAATTTGCATTTTAGTAAACAAATAAATAAATTGATTTTGGTTGACATTTTGTAAAATTTGACTATCCGTCTCAAAAGTACATTTAAATTATTATATAATTAAAATTCAAAAAAATTTTTGCACCTGCTCTGAAAGAATGCCCTTAAAACAAATTTTCTTTTTAGCATAGAGACACTCAAGAAACTCTGGCGGTTCTTGACCGACTCGACCTCGACACCGACAAGCCCAGCGACGAAGAAATTGCTCGGAAATTCGGTTTCGAAGAAGACTACTTTAAAGGAACTCTGAGCTGGTGGCAAATGATCAAACCAAAAATATGGTCATTATTCGACGAACCGTACTCCTCGACAGCGGCAAAGGTAAAAACCGGAAACTTAATGATTTATGCGGTATTACGTCAAAAATTCGTGTTCGTGCCAAAGAGAACATGCCAAGACACAGCTTTAACACGCAAACTATCCAATTCAACACTGATTGTTAAGAACCCAAAAGTTGATTACTGGACGCTATCGATCAGTCGGTAATTAATTCAACTCGCTACGTAAGTTTAGCGCCCTCTGTTGATGCTTTAAATTGTGGCCTTTTAGAGATGATATCTCAGCTCTGATGGGCAATTAGAAGTGTCAGAAATGATTGATCGATTGCTGGTAATTAGATTAAGGTTTTTGAGGGCGTAACGTGCCAACATTGGTTATGCCTTTTTTTTCAGGTTATAGGAGTGTTATCAGTATTTTTCATATGTGTGTCGATTCTGTCCTTCTGTCTGAAAACTCACCCCGACATGAAAGTGCCAGTTATAAAAACCGTTGCCGTCCGGACTGCGAGCAATGGGACAGATTATGTCATCGATAAAACAGACACTGATGCTCATGTCGCTTTTTTCTACATCGAGTGCATCTGCAACGCATGGTAAGTTTTTAATTGTTTTTTTTTTCAGAATTGCTAAATAAATTTATCTGAAGCATAGAACCATTTTTTTCCTCATTTTAAGTTCCTGCCGTCAAAAAATGTAGCACGGCAAATTTTCAAGATATGCAAGTGAACTTCATTAATATTTATATTTTTTAACAGTAATTTTGATATTAGGCTCAAAAAATTAAGTAATTGACATTATCAATTCAGAAATATTTGGGAGCTGGTTTATGTATAAAATTGTAGATTTTTAGATTTTATTTTTTTATTTTAGAATGATTTTGAAATGTTATTTGTTGCTAACATTTAAGATTTTAGGTGCTAAATCTTCACATTTTAGAGTTTTTCAAAATAGCAGATGCTAAATTTCCCATGTTATTGATTACCACATCTTAGTTCATATATTTTTTCAAATTTTTAATTTTCTTAAAATAATCTTAAAGAATATTAAAATTCTTGAAGTATTGAAAAAAAAATTAATCAATATTTTTTTTATTTTATATACCGCAAATTTTTGAAAAATTTTAGATTCTCCTACTCCTTCTCTTACAAAAATTTTATCTCAGTTTCTGGTTTCCTAAATAAGTTTTGGAGAAATGAAAATTAAACTATATAACAAACAAAAAGAGAAATTTCTGAACACAAATCTCAAAAATTACCATTTTTAACTTAAATTATGTTACATATGTTCTAAAATTCTAATTCCAAAAACTACAGAAATTTTAAAATGAAGAATTCCCCGTGAAAGTCAAAAAAGTTTACAGTTTTGGAGTCCTAAAATGTTTTTTTTTTCGTTGAAAGATTCTCTAAAAAAACTTTAGATTTACAATATTTTAGAATGAAATTTAGAAGGATACAGGATACAGATTTCTAGTTTTTAGCGTCAGCGTATTTTTTTTATCTCAGTATTACCAAAATTTCCTAAATTTTCAAAATATAATACTGAGAAATCCATGAAAAAAAAATTTAAGGATTTTATGAAATATTCTGTTAAAATGCTAAAATTCTTAAATTATGGAGAGTTCAAACTAGTAAAAAAAACTATAGAATATTCTTTTTGTGAATAGAAACTGTAAATCTTTGAAATATTTTAAGTTTTCATTACATTCAAAATTTAGTAAAATGTGCAAAATATTTAAAAGTTTTCTTAGTTTTAACTAAAAATGAATATTTTTTTCCTAAATAATAACATAATTCAAAATCTTTAAAAAATCTGAATTTTTAATCAACTTAAATTAATTTTAAGTTATTTGAAACTGAATTTGAAAAATATGTAAAATTTACAGAGTTTTGTAACCCCAAAAGTTAAAATTTTTGAAAAGCCATAGAATTTTCAGCAAAAGTCAAAAGCCTACAAAATTTAAAGTATTCTTTTAATATTTAAAAGTTTGCTGAATAAAGCATTTAAATATTAAGGTATTTTAAAATTTGATGCAGTCAGAAGTTTTTGGCTTCAATTTACAATATTTGAAATATCCTGATTTCATTAAAAAAAATCAAATTTAAAAGTTTTCTAAATTGTCAAGAATTTAAAAGATTTAAATAACATGTAGAATTTGTAAAAATTCTGCAATTTTACAAAAACCCAAAACGTTTTAAAACACATGGAATTTCCCAAATGACCCAAAAACTTTAGAATTTGATTAGATGTTTTCGTTTATTTTAAATTTATTGCTTTCAGGTACTTAAACTGATTTCTCAAAATTTTACAATATTATCAAAAAAAATTTATTCTCTACTGCTGCAGCTTGTAAAAATCTCATTTTTTAACATTTGAACAACTTAAAAACTTACAAATTCAAAAGATTTTCAAAACCCAAAAATTTTACTTGTTCAAATTCTAAAAAAAAAATCTGGCCAGATTCTATTGTTTTAGGTAGTAGTCGTTCAAATTCTGGTTTCTTAGACTAGTTCTAAAATCTCACGCTCAAATTCTATTAATGAATATTTTTCTACAAATATTTTAAAATCTTGAGGTAAAAAATAATTAAAATAAATTTAAGAGCGCAGTTCTGTGTAATTTGATTTCATAATTTCCGCGATATAATAAGTTGAAGGTCATATTTCTATTATTTCGCCTTGCGCAATTTCGATTTATTTAATTCAATCTTTGTGTAGGTTTACTTTCGAGATCCTCGTTCGTTTTATCGCCTCTCCCAACAAATGTGAATTCATCAACTCCTCGGTGAACATAATCGACTACATCGCCACCGCCAGCTTCTACATCGACTTGATCCTCCGTCGGTACGCCGCCCACCTGGAAAACGCCGACATAATGGAATTCTTCTCAATAATCCGTATAATGAGACTTTTCAAATTGACCCGTCACTCGTCCGGTCTCAAGATCTTAATACAGACGTTCCGCGCCTCCGCTAAAGAACTAACTTTATTGGTGTTTTTTCTTGTGTTAGGAATTGTGATTTTCGCCAGTTTGGTGTATTACGCGGAAAGGATACAGACCAATCCCGACAATGACTTTAAAAGTATCCCATTGGGGTTGTGGTGGGCTCTGGTCACCATGACCACGGTGGGGTACGGCGACATGGTGCCAAAGACTTACATTGGGATGTTCGTGGGCGCGCTGTGTGCTCTCGCCGGTGTGCTGACTATAGCCTTGCCTGTGCCTGTGATCGTTTCCAATTTCGCCATGTATTACAGCCACACGCAGGTAATCCTCTTTAGTCTCCAAATTATCAAAAATATCAACGATCTTCCTTAGGCACGAGCGAAGCTTCCGAAAAAACGCCGAAGAGTCCTCCCCGTGGAGCCCACCAGAGGCCCCCGTTTGCCAGGTCAGACTCCTTCTGGTCAACCTGGTTGTCCTGCAAGCCAAGCCGCTGCCCAAAATCGCCGAATGAACGCCGTTAAATCCAACCATCCCAAAGATATGATGGGCGGTCCTGGTCCTAAAATGGGTAAGCTCCCTGATCTTCGTGACAACCATCCATCCGATCATTCATAAATCCTGTCATTTTTCCCGTTAGATAATGACCGAGGCTACGACCACGTGATCACCGACAGAAACGACAGTCGCCATTTCGACCAGATGCTTTGAAGAGGTTCGAGTTACGTCACGTGATCGCACTTACTGTCTTGACACTTTTTCACCAGCGCTCTCTTGCGTTTTTGTAGTGAACGAACGGCGTTTTGAATTCCTTGGATTATTAGAAAATAGTCCAATCAAAATAAACAAATAAAAATTAAACGTAGAACTGAAAATTGATATGTCAAAAGTCCCCAACGATCCGACTATCAAAAAAAAAAGTTCAAGGTCAAAGATCAAAAAATCGTTTTTTACATATATCTCTTAAACGGTAAGTGTTATCGTAAAAATAGTAGTGTAGATTATGCGATTTTCTACAAAATGTCATTTATGAGGTATCGCGATTTTAAGTTTGTTTGTTTGATTGATTTTGAAAAACAACTACCTGCTACTCCATCATTCAAATAGTTTTCCAAACATGTCATAAGTTTGCTCTTGTGTAGTAACCTTAAACTAATAACAAAATCGTTTTTCCCTTAAAAAAATGGAGAAATCAGTGTCTTCATAGTGTGCACTTTTTGGACGTACGAGGGAAAATCAGTTACTAGAGTCCTTGACATACAAGAACGTAAGATATTTCAAAAATTATATGAACTGCAACGCATTTTTTCCAATCATACTCCAGGGCTTGGATTTCCTTAGAAAAAAAACTCTTCAGGTTGCTCACCTAAACAACAGATTATGGCAGACATCATTTCGTCATCGTCACCATATTCTTTTGATTTTTGGAACAAATAGAAGTCACTAAATACCAGGTCTGGTGAACAAGCAGCAAAAGCAATCATTGCAATATGACTGTTGTGAGGCGGAGCGTTATCTTGATGAAACAAGAGTCCCTTACTCAACTTTCTCCGTTTTTCTTTAATACATTAACGCAATTTTGAGATTAAATTCGACTAATAGTAGCCTGTTATTGTGTGTCCACGCTCTAAATAATCAACCATTCAGGGTTCTTCCGCATCCCAAAAAAATGGCCATAATCTTGGAGAATCTCCATGATGCCACTCTATACTTTGACTTTTGGTTTAGAATTGAAGTGGTGAACCCATTTTTCATCAACTGTGATGAATCGTACCAGAAATCCATCTAGATCCGCATTAACCTCTGCCAAATTGGCTTCAAAATAAACTGCTCCAAACCGTTTTTGATCAGACGTCAAAATTCTCGGGACCCAACGCGCAGACAGCTTTTCAAAACCGAAAATATTTGTTAATATAGTTTCCACAGAACTATATGAAATTTCCGCAATTTCAGCTATCCATCGAATCAAGATTTTCTTTAGTGGAGACAATCAATGGTCTTCCAGAATGTTCATGCGTTTGCCTTCTCAATTTGAACTCTCGAGACATATTTTTTACCACTTGGAAAGAAGGAGCATCCTCCCCCAATACAGCTAAGATATCTCCATATTTAATAAAAGTGCGCACTAGAGATTGTTCCATTTTTCCATAAACGATTGACTACTTGCAGTTGATTTTCAAGTATTTTTAAAATAAAACAAGCAAGAAAACTGAAACTGCGTCAAGTTAATGACAGAAGATTGACCTTTGAATATGTCAAATTTTCTTAACGTCACTCAAAGCCTACTATGTTAGGGACCGTAGATATTTGTCTTCTTCTTGGGTTTCTTCTTCTCCTTCTTCTTCTTCTTCAAGCCAATTCAAACTCTTCTCCCGCGTGCTGAAGAAAAACTTCTCAATACTGGTAATGATGCTTACGATAGCAATCGAAAGATATCTGATGCATCTTTTTTCTTAGAGCAATCAATAGAAATTCAGCAACAAAGGGAAGACGAAAAAGAAGAAGAAGAAGACAAAGAAGAAGAAACCGCGTTTGAGTTCCTGTTTAATAATTATTTATCACACTTTTTCTCTTAATCAATAGACGATAAAAACGATATTTGAAAAATTATTTAAATGATAGAATAGCAGAATAAAGGGCGAAAACCAATTTTTTGACGTTTGACCTTGAAGAATTTTTTAGCTCCCATGGGATCGATAAGGAATTTTTGCCATTTTATTTTGTCTATTTGAGGTCGGTACCACTTTTCAGTTCTATGCGAGCTTTTCCAAAGTAGAATGTCTATTTTGACTGGATTAAAAATGAAATGTCGGAATGGGTAATGTTGTCACGTCAAAGACAGAGGGCGTAAAAGTGCGTCTACTGTGTTTCTCAATCTTTTATCATCAGCATGTACACTTGAGAAATCTCGAGAAATTGAAGTAAAACCGGCTTTTTCCTTATGAAAAATGAAAGTCTTTTGCAACTTATTGACTGTAACGCGCGCTTATCTCGTCGACGACTATACAATTTTTATTGTTCCTGTATTATCGTTTCAAGTCGTAATTCTGAACGACTTCTCATTCTTTACTTGGCAATTTGCTGGATAGTTTCAGCGGATGAAGATATTTCTGACATATTATACACAATGTTTACTCGGTGAAAATGACGTTGGAAGCTCTACATTTAACGAGTTTTAAGTTCCTCTACTTTTAATGGAACTTTTTGTTGGGGTTTTATTGCGACGGAACAAAGACAATAATTATTTCGTTTCAGAATGAAAATATAACAATAAAAGTCGGAAGCAATTAAAATTTAATTTTCATATCCACGTCGGAATCGGCGCCTCCGCCATTTTTGGCGTGACAGCGTTATCAAAGTGTTCTTGCCCCTCCACGTAAATACATCCAAAATTTTTCAGGTATGGACTCCTTTAACTAACCTGAAACTTAGTCACGTAAATTAAGGTACGTTGGTTCAACTAAAGGTGATTTTACAGTTTACGATTTGCATGCTGTGAAAAAGTCATGTGAAAGCAACGTTCAGTCACT
Organism: Cynaeus angustus; assembly: GCA_030157275.1. Taxonomy (NCBI): domain Eukaryota; kingdom Metazoa; phylum Arthropoda; class Insecta; order Coleoptera; family Tenebrionidae; genus Cynaeus; species Cynaeus angustus. The sequence goes on from CM058064.1 coordinate 16,829,650, forward strand.
ACCAAAACGTACTCGTGTTGTTGTTTTTTTTTGATTTGTTGTGCTTTTGATTAGTGGACTGTTTTTTCAGATGATGAGCGTCGTCATTCGAATTTGCGTTTGAACGGTACGAAAACAAACACAGAAATGAATAGGGAATAAAACACGATGGGGTATTATTAAAATGATGTTTTCGTTGTGGAATGACTAATATTAGTTTGGCATGTTATATTTTGACGTTACGTGTTCTTTACCATAACCTTAATTACCCTATAATTACCTTGATACAAAATGTATCGTGTGTGTTATACTTTAGCATTGTAAGCGAGATTCTGCATGGTAATGATGATGAAGTTGGAACGACGCTGCTATTTTTGCTGTTTTGGAAACGTAGTCAGTGGATTTAGGTACTCATTACATTCTAGACGTTGTGTGTTTTTCATGCATCTATTTCAAACTTTCGCACCATTTTTCCATACTCTCTTTCGCGCCAGTTTTCAAAAAAAAATGAAGCTAAAAGCGTACTTTCCGTAGGTACCGTGTTGAGCGTGGTGACGTCATCGTTGAACCCCAACGGCTTGGAATCGAACCCAGCTGTAATGATCTGCAAACCAAAATTGGAATTTTCCCCGTCGCAAGTGAACCTTGCCCAAGGGTCAGGTCAAACTTACACCACCCTAAAATCACCGAAATAATGCTGCCAAAAACTTTAGGATGAAGTGCTCGAGTTTTCTAGAACTGTAGCATATCGCGTAATTTTAGTATTAAGTATCCCGTCAGAGTGGGACTTCCGAGAAATTGCAACGCCACTAGTAGTGACGTCAATGGATGCAGGGGAATTCACGTGTGATAGTGAGCCTCGTGAATTTCTCTGTCTAACGTATCCAGTGACCATGGTAGTTTAACATATCTACAGATCTACGCCACTGTCTCCACTTGCTCATCGTAGTAACAATAGCATATCTCACGTTGCAATTTTTGGTTGGCGACTTTGCTGATCGTGACGGGGTTTGAGTATAGAGGGTGCTGTGCTCAGGCCTCTACAGGGTGTAGTGCATATTGCAATAGGGGTTCGGGACCAATCAGTATGCACAAAATTGACGTTTGATGTTAACTCGATCTTTCGGCTTTACTTCTTCAGATTTTCCTATTCTAAATGTATAAATTTTTCATATAATTGTTGAGAGTTGTTGTAAAATATGGGTCCATGTTGAATTTACAAAGTTTATTGGTGAGTTTTTTAAGACAGGAAAATTGTGTCACATATCCGTGTTTCTTTTTATGGTTCGGACCAAGAATGTATTATACAAATGAATGAAAACTATAATAATTGTGATACACAGTTGCTAGAGTATTATTTTTTTTGTAAAAAATATTGTAATCGCTGTATTACTGTAAATTACGATTTTTGGCCTTTGCTCTTTATTGTAATAAACCGTAGAATAGAGAGATTAAAGATAATCGCTGATAGACCCGGTTTATCCAGCGAATAAAGTAAAAATGCTGTATGACAAAGAAACTATAAAGCGTTTATTATCTATTATAAAATAGTATACTTAATTATACTGTTCTAGAATTGTTATCATCTCTGTTACTGTCATCTACAAAACAAGTTTTCTTATATAAAAATTGTACATGCTAGATAATAGAAAACTTATTTTGCGACGGCGGTGATAACAATCGTTTCAATAATAATGATCGAATAATATTGTATTATAGTAATAATAAATTTTAAAATATTTCCATGTTACGAAATGCGACTTTGTTATACATACACATTAAGCATTGTAATAACAACACTAATTATTTCACCTTCTCACCACGTAATATAAGTTGTTGGATTCTTCCTGAACATGATATGAGATTGTAGAAATTTCGATAAATAAATAATACAGGATTTTCAATATTTCTTATTCCCATAACCTCAAAGATAACTTTAGAATTTGAATGATTGTTCCAAATGTTATCTCAATCTTATTTTTCTTCAGTTTCAGCTCTTCAATTAATGCGCTACTACAAATTGGAATTGAATTTTTGTGTTTTTCACAAAATCTAATACCATTTCTTTCCTTGACTTACTTTCACGTGGTTTCCGCATCAGGTTTGGATTTGGTTACATACTTTTCCGCTTCAATAGTTTTTTTAACTTTTTCTCTTTGTTACAAATGGATACAACTTTTCATGTTTTTTGCTTCACTGCGGTCATTTTGTAAAACTGAGTAGTTTTTTGCTCTTCGATGCCATTTTATAATCCACCTTTCCTTCGTTTTTCTCTTTTCCTGTCATGTTTGTATCTTTAGATAACACCGCCACATCTCTCTTCAAACTCAATGCTATCAGACATATCTCACAACACTCATAAACTCTTCACCTTTCTTCACTGCTTCAAACGACTGGTACAACTCATCATCGTCATTCACTTCCTTTCTTATCGTCTTCTCTTTTTATAATTTTTATTTTTTAACCAAAAATTTTTTTCAAGTAAACCTGAAGAAGTGAGTGCCGTCTCTGTCCTGCAGATAGTGCTTGTTGACATGACCAGTTTTCATTTCTCTTCTCCTCCTTGTTCTTCTCTAAAAATCACGGTGGTTATAGTTCTTATTTGTTGCTTTTTTCTTTTCTTCAGCAACTTTAGAGAGATTTTTTTATTATTGTCATTTCAGCTTTTAGTCTTCTACATACTTGCGTTCTTCACCTGTATTTTTGTCTCCTTTAGCATATATTTAGCTTTGTAAACTTTCAAATTCACTATCTCTTAGATTTTGAAGATATTTGCGTTTTAAATTTGTTGATACTTCAATTTTCAGATTTCCAGGTTCACAGATTCTTAAGTTTTTAGATTTCCAGTGTCTAAGACGTTCATCAAAGTTTCTGAGGTTTTCAGATTTTAAATTTTTGGGCCTACTTTTTTCTAAGTTTTATGTCTTTTAATCTTACAATTCTTAGATTCTGAAGTTCATAAATTTAAAAGATATAGATTTTTAGGTTTTTGGATTTTAAGTTTTCTTAAAATAGTACAATTTTGCAAAATCTAGGTATCTTTAAAATTTTGCAAGCATTTTAAAGATTCGTGTTAGATGGAACTAATTGGGAGTAATTGTAGAAAATTAATGAAACCAATAACGAAATATTTCTGAAAACTTCGAGTTTTGAAATTCTGATTTTTCTTATACTTTTTAAATTTCTATATTTCAAAGATTTGAAGCACTTTGTATCCATTTTTTAGTATTTTAATATATTTGATACTGGCAAAAATTTCAGGTGTTTATAATATGAGTTTTTTAAAAATTGGAGAATGTTTCAAAAACATTGACACTATTTTTGGTAAATTTGAAACTTTATTTTATAAGTTTTCAAAATTCGAGCGCCCTCAGAACTTTTGAAAATTTTTGCTTTTAAGTAATAATTTGGAAATTTCGACTTTTGTTTAAAAATTTGTTTTTTGGACCAAAATAGGAACCAATTTTATGAGAACAATTTTTGTAGTTTCAGAAATTTTTTCGAAATTTTGATAATTTTACACATTTTAGAACTAAATAAAAGTTAACGAGTGTTAGAAACCCTAAAAAATTCTAAGAGTTGTAGTAACTTCACAGATTCGCCAGCGTTTTAATTCTGAGCATTTTAAACTTGTAAAAAAAGGTTCACAAATATTCGAAAATTTTTAATACCTTGCTGACTAACGAATTTGGATTTTTTGCAGACTGAAAGATTTTTTGCATTGTAAGACGTGCGTAATTTCCACAAATACCTAAAAGTGACACATTTTTAAGAAGTTGCTGTTTTAAACAGGCCAACATTTTTTTTAGATAAAAAACTTGATTTTTTTAAAATTTTGCTATATAAGAAACTTTGCAGAATTTGTAGATTTTCAAACTGTTAGTACTTCTGAATAATTTAAATTTCAAATATTCGAAAATTTTAAGACCATTTTAGACATTTTTTGAAAATTTATAAATGCAATAAAAGAAAATTCAGAAACTTTAGAACCAAGATTATAAAAAAAATTACAATTTGATTATAATCTGTGAAAATCTAACTAACTAATTAAATACTAAAAAAAAAAAAAATCTAACAAACCGAGGACCTAAGAATCCGAAACCTCGAGGATCTGAGTGAATCTGATAAAATAAATGCCCGAAAACCTGAGAATCTAACACCCAAATTATCTAAAAATCTAAAAATTTATGATTTTCAGAATTTAAGAACCAAGAACTTTAAACGTTCGAGAACCGAAGAATTTGAAAATTAAGAACTCTGAAAAAACCTGAAAAAGAGGAACTTAAGAACAATCAATTTCTTACTCATTTTTTTTCTAGAATTTCAAGTTTTACTTTGTGATTTTAATAATTTTACATTACACTTTTTACTCACTTGCTTACGCCAAACTGTGATTTGAAAGGTGTCAAAAACTCCTGTGTTGTGTAAATTTAATTTGATTCTTCCACTTCTAACAAGGCCAAACTCGCAGTTTCAACATTTTCATACAGAAAGTCGAATTATATTCACTAAAATTTCCAACCAAGTTATGAAACCGTCATTTCAAAATGAATGGTGACACAATTATTACTATATCCTGTTTTTTTGTAATGTTTTATTAAAAGTGTCTATACAAGAGATCATACATCTATCTAACCAACTTAGACCATTTGTACATTTCCAGATTTTGAAAACACTTTGAGCAACATTCTCTCCGAGAACGGAAAAGTGTGCACCCAAAAAACCACAACCTTAACTCTCTACCGTAGCTATCATACACAGCTACCAGAAAGTACACTAATATTGCACGAAAATAAATGATAAATAATTTATATACAAAACCGGAATAATTTAATACAGTCCTGATGGCAAATCGGTGACTTTTCCCACGACTCTGTTACCCCCAGACACGAATTCTTTCTTCTTCGAGACGTTGGAGTTCGCTCTAGTGACTTGTCCTGAATACAGCCCTGCGTTGGTGTGTCCTCGGTTGATCAAAAAACTGTTGTTTTTCCTCTCCTGGACCCTCGGGAAATAATAAAGAATGTCGCTTTGGTCGCGTTTGCTCGGTAAAAACATCTTCATTTTATCGTCGTGGCCCTTCTTCATCAAATTTTTCGGCTCCGTACGAGCCGGTTTTTCGATTTTGTGGTCTGTCACCACGATGTCGACTAAAGTGTCTAAACCATCATCGATTCTGTCGAGACTCTTTGATTTTACTTTCTTGTCGTCGTGGGGTTGGGACACCATGGGACCGTTGCTGTAGTACCCACCATCGAGACTATTTTGCTTCGAAAGAATGTTAGGCGTCTTTGTAACTTGTTTGAAAGACTCGGATCTCTTCAAACTCGCTCTGCTTCGTTTCTTCGGTTCTTTCTCAACTCTTGGTAGTTGGTACTTCGACGCACTCAACAAAGAATCAGATCCTTCTTCGCTAGTATAAGGAGTCTCGTTCTCAAAAAACAACTCTTTGTTACCGTAGTTGTAGTCTTCAGCTGGAATGAAGAGGTGCACTAAACTTCTAGTTCTTCGTGGCGGCTGCGGATGTAAATTCGACGGAATAATCTCAGCTTCATTACTGTAATCATCGATGGCCACCGTCATCTGGATTCTACTAGCAACCTGCGCTTCTTCGATTTTCTTCCGTTCTAGTTCTTTCTTCTTTTCGTCGGCTTTGTAGACTTCAGTTTCTGCATCGTTGATGATGTTGCGGAGCTCTTCGATGACCTCATCGATAGTGGTTTCATCTTCTTCTTCGATTTTGGGGGGTTTCCGGTCGTTTTGGATGTTGTAGAGCTCGTAGACTGAAGAGTCGCGTTGGAGACCTTCTTCAGGGGTCGGGCTACGTTCAGAAGAAGAAATGCCTTCATCTTCGTGGGGGGAATCATCTAGAAGGAACTGTTAGAGACGTAGATTTTTTACTCGAACTCACCTTTCTTTTTTGAACTTCCACAAGACGAGTTCTTTCGCGACTTCTCGGATTTTAGAGAGTGGACCTCTTCTTGGAGCTCGCTGCAGCGCTCTTTCAAACACTGCTCCAGTGATATTAAAATGCCTTTTTCTTCGAGGAGGATCTGAACTCTCCGTTCTAGCAACAGGACCTTGTCTCTGAGAGTGTCGTTTTCTCGTTCCGAGCTCTCGAGGCGTATCATCAACCCTTCCACATCCAGATGGTTTTTCTCCCAACGGTCCAACTCTTCGAAAAGTTGCTCGGTTGAAGAAGAGTTGATACTGATGTTCTAGAAAAAAGAAGTTAGAACGAACTTATGTGAAGACAAGTGCTTACTTTTTTAACAGTGGCAACATCAAACCCAGCTTGCTCCAGCTCGGCCTGGACGTACAACCTCTTCTGCATGCTCCCCGCAGAATCCAAGAACGTGTTCAAGAACCTCATCCCTGCAACCAACAACTCTCCTTGTCCACTGGCCGACATCAACATCCCCACGAGAAACCGGAACCTCACAGGTTCTCCAAACCTCAATCTCAACGTCGACAAAGCTTCAGAAACTGCAGTATGTGACGGCTGACATGCTTTTGTAAGTAACTGCAATGCAAGAATCCTCGACTTCGTCACGTTGCTCATTATGCAAATCGCTAAAGTGAAGAGTCCCGCGGAAGAAGATGACAGTTTTCGTATCGACTCCGTGTACCGTTGACAACATAAAAGTAAGCATTGAAGACATGAGAACTCATCGAGAAGTGCTCTTCTTTGAAGAGACGGTGGTATTTTTCCCGTTGTGTTGTGGCCTCCTGTGGATTGGCTGAGTTGGATGGCCCGAAGCAAGTCGAGGAGTAAAGTTATACCATCGAGCGGATCCGCTACGAATTCTTGGACAAAGCTGAAAGTGAGATATGTCATCTTAGGTTAATAAGAGGTATTTGAACTCATTATGCGGTAATAAAGTGGTTAATTGGAGGTTTGGAAGAGGACATTGACATTGAGGTGTTTGAAGATGGAAAATAAATAATGAAGAGTGGCAAGTGTCGGTTCGATTGTTGCGTAATTTTTCACTTCACAGTTGTTTAGTTTCAGGTTTCAAGGCAAAAAATATGAGTAGAAGAGAAGGTTTGAGATCGAAATTTACATTATTATATAACGTAACGGGAGAACAAAAAAAATTAACTGTAGCTTTCTTCTTTATAAATTTTGCTTGTTTTAAAGTTTCCAATTTTTTTATAATTTTTTTAACGCGTTCTTTGATTTCAGGTTATCAGTTTCTTTGATGCTAATTATTGACATGAATTTTGTAGGCGTTCAAAAAAGTTTCAAGTTTCTGTTTTAGAAGAGAGAACACGTTTTTATGGTCCTTTGTACTCGCTTTTGTTCATGTTTTTTTTGTTTTATTCCCAAATTAAAACAAAAACATTTTTTTTCGATTTAAATTGTGCCAGCAGTTGCATTTTCTTGACTCCAATTTTTTATTTTTAAATTCTAAAATAAATTTTTAATATTTTTCACATGGCGTGCTTTTGTTTAACGAAAGAAATAATTTAAAAAAAAATAGAAATTTAAAATTGGAACCTACTCAGTTGCTTTCAAAGACCCAAGAAATACAAATAATGAACAAAATCTAATAATTCTACCAAGAATTATCGACTTTTGTTTAAAAATTTGTTTTTTAGACTGAAATAGGAACCAATTTTTTGAGAACAATTTTTCTAGTTTCAGAAATTTTTTCGAAATTTTGATAGTTTTACACATTTTGGAACTAAATAAAAATTAACGAGTTTTAGAAACCCTAAAAAAATCTAAGAGTTGGAGAAACTTCACATACTTGTGTAATTCCCACAGATAGTGAAACATTTTTAAAAATTTGCGGTTTTAAACACGGCAAACATTTTTTAAACAAAAAACTCATTTTTTTTAAATTTTGGTATTTAAGAAACTTTGCAGATTTTGTAGATTTTCAAACTGTTAGTACTTCTGAATAATTTAAATTTCAAATATTCGAAAATTTTACCGTTTTAGACATTTTTTGAAAATTTATAAATGCAATAAAAGAAAATTCAGAAACTTTAGAACTAAGATTATAAAAAAAATACAATTTGATTAAATCTACTAGATAATTAAATAATAAAAAAACTTTAATCTAACGAACCGAGGACCTAAGAATCAAACCTCGAGGATCTGAGTGAATCTGACAAAATGAATGTCCGAAAACTTGAGAATCTAACACCCAAATTATCTAAGAATCTAAAAATTTATAATTTTCAGAATTTAAGAAGCAAGAACTTTAAACGTTCGAGAACCGAAGAATTTGAAAATTTTTCCAATTTTTTTATAATTTTTTTTACGCGTTCTTTGAGTTTCTGAGACCGATAACATTTTAGGTTATCAGTTTCGTTGATGCTAATTATTGACATGAATTTTGTAGACGTTCAAAAAAGTTTCAAGTTTCTGTTTTAGAAGAGAGAACACGTTTTTATGGTCCTTTGTACTCGCTTTTGTTCATGTTTTTTTTGTTTCATTCCCAACTTAAAACAAAAACATTTTTTTCGATTTTAAATTGTGCCAGCAGTTGCATTCTCTTGACTCCAATTTTTTATTTCGAAATTCTAAAATAAATTTTTAATATTTTTCACATGGCGTGCTTTTGTTTAACGAAAGAAATAATTAAAAAAAAATAGAAATTTAAACCTACTCAGTTGCTTTCAAAGACCCAAGAAATACAAATAATGAACAAAATCTAATAATTCTACCAAGAATTCGAAAAATTTGAGAAGATAGATAATTTGAAAAGCTCAAAAATATAAAGCCTACAAAAAACTAAACTATTCTAGCAATGAAGAATCCGAAGAGATACAAAAATAACTAAAAATGCGAAGAATTTAAGAAATCTAAAAAAAAGATATATGTGCAGAAAAATCTAAAAAAATCTAGAAAATACTCAAATAAAGCATAAAAGCTTATACAATTTAGAAAATTTAAAGAGCATATAAATAAAATAATATAATAATAATATTATAAATAATTAAATAAACAAATAATCCAAACCAGTCAAAGCACAAGTAGGACGCAAACAATAAAAAAATGTGAAAAAATACAGAAATGTAAGCATATAGATCAAAAAATCCGAAAAATCCAAAAGAATATAAAAAGTCATATCTGAAAAATAAAAATTTCAAAATTCAACATTCAAAAACCGAACGAATGTAACAAATCTAGAAACAAAAAAAGTAAAATCCAAGCAATGAAAAAAAAACAAAACAAAGCAATTCAAAAGCAATCCCAAACTAATTTGAAATCGTAAAATCCAGAAAAATTCAAAAATTTAAAATAATGAAGACATGTAAACGAAAAAATTATGAACTTACTTCAAAAAAAAAAAAAACTCTAAAACAGTCGTACTTCCACAACCCAAGAAAAAATGTTTTGAGAAATCTAAGAATTGTGAAAAATATCTTAAAAATCTGAAGAAATGCAAATGTATGTAAAAAAGTATACTATAAAAAAGTAAAGATAAAAAAACAGAAGAATATATAAAAAATTCACATAATAACTTCAGCAAATATTGAAAAAAAGATATCTAAGGCATCGAAAAAATACCGAAAATCTAGAAAATCTGAGAATGTTAAAAAATATAAGTAAAACTATTAATCTAAACCATACAAAGAACAAAAATAGTCTATGAAAATTATTAAAAAATCCAAAAACCCAAGAAAACCGTAAAATACAGAATCTCAGTGTCCTAAAATTATTTTGAAAAATATTTAAAATTGAATATTTAATTTAATATATAAACATTTAAATATTTAAAAAATAAACAGAGCACCTAGAATTCAAAGCATTCAATTGATTGATACAAGATTCTAAATAATTTAAAACAAATCTAAAAAAATTTAAAGAATTTTAAAAATCTGATCAACTCAAATAATATAACATGACATAAAAAAAATCATGACAAACCAAAAAGAAAAAACAAAACATCTAAAAAATCTAGAAATTCTAAGATCGGATGATACAAAGCGTCCAAAAGATGTAAAAAGTCTAAAAAACATTCAAAAACTACAAAACCTGAATACAGAAAACCTGAACAATTTCAGAGACGTAAAGACAACAAAAAATCTAAAATTAAAATGAAAATAAAATCCCAGCGATAACAAAATTAGAAAATTTTAACAATCCAGAAAATTAACAATACACAAAATTCAACACAAAAAAATCTACAAAATCCAACAAATCCGCAATTTTTTTTAAAAATATCCAAAGGGTATTCAAGATTAAAAATTAAAAATCCAGACAAAATCTACAAACTTCGAATACTGTAGAAGATATAAATCCGAGCTATCTAAATTTTCTAAGAAATCCAAAAAAAATCAAAGTATATTTATTTATGTAACTATGGAGCAAAGTCTAACGAGTGGAATAAAAAATAGAATGGAGATTCATACTTTAATTTTCTAGTTTGATCCAAACCAGCCTAAAATAAGCATCATAAAATAAACAAAACAGTAAAAATACGATGTAAATAAAGACTAGACAGAATAGTTCACTAAAATTTCACTCTCAGATTTCCTCGACGTCAACACGCCGCTTTCGGACAACAACAAGGAAGACAGCACTGATAATTAGGATTACTATGTGGATCACAAGGTGGTTCTGGACATTCCACACAATCTGGGTCATCATCGTCACATTCCACGTATTGTCCAGGAGGTAAATAACTCATTTTGTGCACTGTATTGTCTTCCATTCTCAATTTTGGAGGTTGATACTTTGGTTTTTCAGCCCACGGCGTGTCCACGTGTTCGACAGGCTCCCATGGTTGGTACGACATATTATGTATTGTCTTATCGCTGATTTTTCCTGCCGGTTTTGTAATAGCACTGACTGGATAAATCGGTTCTGCTTTGCAAGGCTTGTCCACTGGCATATAAGACAATCTGTTCACTGTCTTGTCACTCAGAGGACAATCACTGGAAAAAAGATTCACTTGTGGTCGGATCGCAGCAGGCCTCGAAAACGGCTTCGGAACATAATCGTGCTTCTGAGTGGTAATTTCCTGCATAGGACCTTCCCCCAACAACCTATGCTCGCAAGGATAAATCGGACAGGGGGGCAACACTTTATGTGGAAGATACGACATGTTATGCACAGTGCTATCCGACATTTTTCCTTCTCCTACACACAAATTATTATACGGAAGAACAGGTTCGGGTCTGTCAACTTCCGTCGGTAAATAGGACTTCCGGTAGATGGTGTCTTCATCCATTTTTGCCGCTGGTGGCATATATTTGCGTTCGGGAGCGTAGGACTTCGGACGGGGAGGTTGGATATATTTGCACTTTTTCTTTGGTTTACAGGGCTCAGCGGGGGGCGCGGGAGTCACCACAGGGACACAGACATTGCAACAGTTAGCGCAGCCTTGAGCTGGAGGAGGCGGACATGGATCGACGGGCATCTTAGGGATGTTCTCGCCGAGAACTGGGATGCAACAAGGTTTGCAACAGTTTGGGGCACAGGTCATGGACGTCCGGGCGCGTTGAGACGGCGCCGCGGTCTCCTTACCACAGGTTTTGCAATCCATTGTGGGAATGCCGAAAAGTGAAATTTTGGTAAAACACGAATGTCAGAAATTTTTAAATGGCAGATTGGAAACGGATGCTGACTTGATTTGAAGCGGCTTTTAAAGGAAAATTTCTATATTTCAAAATGAAAATTTTTTAACTTGAGCTTAATTTGATGGCTTTGATAAAATTGTTGCAGTATTTTTATATCTACTACTATCACTTTATAACAGAATTGTGTCTTAACTTTTACGTTAACTTATAGTTATTTCAAAATCGAGACTTGGAAAAGTTTGCTCGTTATTTCTAAAGAAAAAAAAACGTTTGATGGTTTATTGATTTGTAATTATAAAGTTTATGCGAAATAATTACCGTACTTTTACAATTCAATTTTTGCTTCATTTAGTAGCGTTTAAAAACAATCTACCGAGTAAATGTGGAGTATAAAACAATGAGAATTGTTATTAGAATATACAAAAAATATCGACAAACTAAAACTGAGAACTGCATTTTTCAAGGTTAAAAATCATTTCTCAGATTTTTTGAATTTTTAATTCTACACTTCTAGAAATTTTAAGAAGTCAAAGTTTTTGAGTTTCAGATTTTAGAGCCCAATATATCCTTAAATTTCTGAATTCTTCTTTAAAATATTATGTCAGATTTTCAAGTTCCCATGTTTTCAGGTCCAGAATTTCAAATTTCGAAACTTAGAAACTTCACCTTACTTAAATTTTGAGTTATTCAATTTCAGTTTTTGCATTTTTTAGTTTTATTTGCTAAGATGTTGAAGATTTATTCCTTCGCATTCTACAATGATCTTTATCTTACATTCTTAGTTTCTTATGTTCTAATGCTATTATTACATTTTTCACTGAATTCGTTTTCGTTTCCAGTTTTACAATTAGAAGGATTTTAAGCCTTAGCTTCTAAGAATTTCAGAATTTAAAAAATTCTAGAATCTTAGAATCCTGACATTGATAACGTAAATCTGACCAAGTTGTTTATTTTATTAAAAACAGATTAATTTCATTCTGATCTAAGAATTTTAAAACCTAAGACACCAGTACCGTCAAAATGACAAAAATTTAGAAAATTTGAAAACCTAGAAGTTCAAAAACCTTAAAACCTAAAAACCTGAAAAAACGAAAAATCTAAAGTCTCAGAATTTAAGAGCCAGAGATTTTGAAAAACGAAGAATCTAAGAATGACTGAAAAATTAATAATTTGAAAATCTAAGAAGATAATTTTAAATCACGAACACCCTAAGAAGCTTAGAACCTAAATACCTTAGAAATTCTCAAATACATACAAGTCTAGACAATTTTAGAATTCGATAATGTAGGAAATATCACAATTTTTAAATTTGCTACAGATTTTTTTCTATAAAAATTTTCAAAGTTTCTAAAATATGAGGATGCTCTAAAACGACTTAAACCTCCAAAATCAATAATATATTCAAGGCTTATACAGTCTTTGAAAAAATCTAAAATCTAAATAATTCCATATAATCCGAAGGGTGCTTTAGCATTCAAAGTACTTGAAAGCCTCAGAAATTTTTAAATTTTTACTGTGTCTAAAAATCCGGAAAAAAATTGATTTGACAAGAATACAAAAAAAAAATTAAAACTATTTCATATTCGACTTTTCTGAAAATACTAAAAAATTACATCTTAAAGATTTAAAACATTCTTTAAAAGTAGTCTCCAGAAATTTAATTTCTAAAATTCTACAACTTGCGATATGTAAGAAGTGAATTTTGCAAATCTTTTGAATCTTAGCAGTACCAAAATTTACCAATTCTACTAATACCAAAACTATATTAATTTCCAAGTAGTTTAGAAATTTTTAGAATTGGTACTAAAATTTATTTCTTATAAAATTACAATTATTCACTACTCAAAATGATTTAAATAATAATTTCTAGAAAATCTAGAGTTCTGGAATGTGAAAAAATTTATAACACATATTTAAAGGCATTATAAAAGCTTTTCATGTCAGAAATCTCCAGCAAATTTTCATTATCTATAAATCAAAGACATTAAAGATTTACAGAATTCAAGTTAAAACTTTATTAGAAAATTCTGAGATCAGAAAAACACAATTTAATAATCTATTTAGAACCCAATAAGAACTTCAGAAATTCAAATTTGATAAGCTCTAAATCCAGGAACAATAAATGTTCAGAGTTCATAAATTCTTAGTTCGTAAACTTAAAAAAATCTGAGAAATTTAAAAATCTAAGAACCTCAAAGCTCATGGCTAGTACAAAATAATCAAAAAATTGTGAAATCTAAGAAATCCAAAATTTAAAAATTTGGAACTCAAATTTGAAAATTTTAAAACCTTAACTTAACAATTTCTTGGTGAATTAATCGATGGAGTTTCAAATTTTATTTGTACACAATTCTCGAATATCTCATCAAATTAAAAATTTTGCATACTCTTATTATTATTATTATTATTATTAACATTGCAACTCTTCAACCAATTTCAACCATTTTTGAAAGCCGCTTTGTTACCGTTAAATCCCACCTCGCTGATTGAGAAAATACTGAGCAACATCTGGCAGACGCATAATTACTGTGTGGGTGAAGAGTTCTTTAGGCGACAAGGATAAGTGCCAATAAGAAATATAAGAGCATAAAATTGAAGAGCATATTTACTCTTTGTCACGGCTTTTTATATCTACAGGCGGATGTAAAAACACGACAAACAGTGGAAAAAATTCTACTTATTACCTGGGATAAGCTAGGCGTAGATCAGATTTTAACTTTCCCAGAAGCTCGCTGACGGTTCCAAATTGTCTCAAAGTCATCTCAGAGCCGGACGATACCAACATTGGGTTCCTGTAATCCCGGAAAGAATTACTCTGAGCTCTGCTACAATCCGAGTCTGATCCCATTGGAGTGGGATACAAAGAAACTGGGCTTCCAGTGGTGGGCTTTCGTCCCCATTTTTTCAGAGAAAGAGAATAGTCTTCGGGGTTGTAAATCGGCGGGCGCTGCTTTTCCTACAAAAAAAAAAGATAAGAAATTAATTTTGATGTTGCTTGAAAATTTTTAGTTAAGGGGCAATCGGTAATTTTATTGTTAGGACAAAACGAGCCCAAAAACACCAAACTCCAAACACTTTATTTCATTTAAATATCTTTTAAATTACATTGTATAGTCACTAATTTTTAGCCAAAAATTTTACAATTCAAACCACAGAAAATAAGTATAAAAACATAATTTCCCAAAAAACAACCACCTTTATTGGGCCACCCTTCACAACCATGCAATGTAGCCAATTCATTACAACTAAAATCTTCAAATCCAGCATTTTTCAAAGAATTCTGAAAACTTGATTGATTACAATTGTAATCAATGTATTGTAAAGTGCAGTTATTACAAAAAACCCTCGGAACATTTTTCACAAAATTAAAATTTAGCTTTAGAACGCTAAAATGGAAATTATCGAAAACTCCTTCAGGCAACGTCTTTATATTATTTGCACTCAAATCTAACATCAGCGTGCTGTTGTACAAACCGTCCAAAAAGTCTTTATTAATAACAGAAATATTATTACATCTCAAATCAATAGACGGCTCTGACGTTTGAAAAAATGAAAAAGATCGTCTGTCCAAGACTCTTATGTAATTAAAACCTAAGCTAATTCGTTCCAGAGAAGAAACTTGAAGAAAAGCTTGAGAGTTGTGGACAGACAAACGATTGTAACTTAGCTTTAGAGACTCTAAATTTGGTAAATTAGAAAACGAACCAACTTCTAAAACTTCGATTAGATTATTCATTAACCAGAGCTCTATCAGTTTCAAATTTTTAAAAGTTCCCGCTTTGATCTCCCTTAACATGTTGTTATTAAGATTAAGAAGTCCAGTAATACTCTTAATTTTTCCAGAGAGACACTCAGCTTCTAACATTTCAATTCCACAATTGTCCACAATAAAACTCAAGATTGGATGCGAAAAATTGAACATGTTGCAATGTAAACCAAATATTTTTTGGTTTAAAATATGTACACAACTGCGGTTCTGAGGAATATGAAAAATTTTTGAAACATTAAAATCTCGACCACATGAAATTTTTTCTACGAGGTAACATTCTGAAAATTCAGTAGTGCGACAAAAAGCAAGACAGTTAGAAAAGAAAAGATAAAAATAAAGCTTGTGGAGTTTCGAAAGCATTGTAAGTGAAATTTTTAGCTTGAGCTGTCTATTTTATACCACTGTTCCATTAAAAGTAAAGTGCTTCTACATTATTTATAACTTCCACATTATTAGCCCAATTTAACATAAGTATGTAGCTAAAACTACCCAAAATTTCTAAATTTTCTAAAAATTTTAAGATCTAATTATACATAAAATTATCAATTCCTAGCTACAAAATTAAAATCTAGATAATAAAACACAAACTATAAAATTTCTAGGTATACATTTCGAGCTTTACAATGTACAAAAAAATCATCAATTTTGATATCATTTTTCTTCCAAATTATTCGAAAATAAAATTCGAAAGTGTTAATATTTTCTAAAATCAAATACCTTTATCATCGCTTATATCCCCTCAAACTTCAAAGTTTCTAATGTTACTGACTTCCTAGATATTTAAACGCTTAAAAAACATTTTGTGTGTAAAATTTTATGCCAACTTGCTTCAATTCTAAAAATTTTAATAAAAAAATGAGTTTAAGTTAGCTAAAACTTTAAATCTTCCCTTTCAAAAAGTCACGTCTAAACCCTAAAAATTTGCAGTAAAATACAATTTATTTTAGATAAAAAGGGATTGTGGTTTCTAAAATTTTCAGAAACTTCAAAATTTTCACATTTTTAAAAATCTAATAGATTTAATAATTTTTGTAAATCACAGAATCATAAAATTCCTAAAATCTTTGTTTTATTTTTGGAAAAATTACCTGCCGAAATAAATATTCCTAAAACCAGTAAATTACAAGAAACAGCAAAAATTTTTGCCATTTCATTTTATTCAAATATCTCTCAAAAAAAACCTATGCATACTAATTTTTATTCAGCCACAAATTTTACAACTCAGAACACAGAAGCTAAGTATAAAAACATAATTCCCCAAAAAATGACCACCTTTATTGGGCCACCATTTACAACCATGCAATGTAGCCAATTCATAACAACTAAAACCTCCAAATCCAGCATTTTTCAAGGAATTATGTAAACTTGGCTGATTACAGTTGTAATTAATGTGCTGTAAAGTGCAGTTATTACAAAAAACCCTCGGAACATTTTTCACAAAATTAAAATTTAGATTTAGAACGCTAAAATGGAAATTATCGAAAACTCCTTCAGGTAACGTCTTTATATTATTTGCACTCAAATCTAACGTCAGCGTACTGTTATACAAACCCTCCAAAAAGTCTTTATTAATAACAGAAATATTGTTACATCCCAAATCAATAAACGCCTCTAAAGTTTGAAAAAATGAAAAAGAACGTCTTTCCAAGGCTCTTATGTGGTTAAATCTTAAGGCAATTCGTTCCAGAGAAGAAACTTGAAGAAAAGCTTGAGAGTTGTGAACAGACAAACGATTGTTACTTAATTGGAGAGTCCGTAAATTTGGTAAGTTAAAAAACGAACCAACTTCTAAAACTTCGATAAGATTGTTGTTTAACCAGAGCGTACTCAATTTCAAATTTTTAAAAGTTCCCGTTTTGATCTCTCTTAATAAGTTGTTATTAAGATTAAGAAGTCCAGTAATACTCTCAATTTGTCTAGAAACACACTCAGCTTCTAACATTTCAATTCTACAATTGACCATATCAAATTTGAACAATGGATGCGAAAAATTGAACATGTTGCAACGTAAACGACATATTTTTTGGTTTTCAATATGTACACAACTGCGGTTCTGAGGAATATGAAAAATTTTTGAAACATTAAAAACTCGACTACATGAAACTTCTTCTACGAGGTAAGCACATTCTAAATTTTCTCTAGAGGAACAAAAGGCAATTTTGGTTAGAAAGTTACAAAAAAAGAGATAAAAGTACAATTTGTGGAGTTTCGAAAGCATTATAAGTGAAATTTTTAGCTTGAGTTGTCGGTTTTATACCACTATGCCATTCAACCATTAAAAGTAAAGTGCTTCTACATTATCTATAACTTCCACTTATTAGCCTAATTTAACCTAAGAGTCACAACCTAATTGTGAAAATGTTGAAATAACAATTGGCACCGAAAATAAGTATTCAAATTTGGCGCCTTTTATTAGAACGAAATAAAACTAAAACTACTAAAAAATGGAAATTATGAAATTACTATCGTTTAAAATCCCGTCAAGTTTTTGAACACTTTTTGAGTATAGAATGCCTCACATCATCAATAAATTTATAAAAATTACAAAATTATTTATACAGTTTAGCATGACGAATGGTTTCTGAAGTTTGCAAACTTTATAAAACTTTACTTCCAATTCTGTAAATAAAACATTTGTTAATCTTATAATTTTTTAAACATTTCTCCCAAATATTTGGCAACCTTAATTTGATTCTAAAAAGTATATGTTTCTAAAATTTATAAAATTCGATCTTTATGTCTTTAAATTTTTACAGAATAAAGTATTCGATAATCTACAAAACGTTCTGATTCCAAAAGATTTTAGAATTACGTAATTTTCAAAAATCTCTACTAAATCGCTGGAAGTTTAAGTTTCTATTAGCTAAAGTTTAAAATTTCCAAAATGTCCGATATATCAAATTGGCTAAAACTACCCAAAATTTTCTAAATTTACTGAAAATTTTAATATCTAAGCTATACTTTAGGTCACCAATTCCTAGCTACCAAAAATTTGAATCTAGATAATAAAACAAAAACTATAAAATTTCTAGCTATACTTTTCGAGCTTCACAATGCACAAAAAATTCAACAAGCTTTACATTATTTTTCTTCTAAATTACTCGAAAATAAAATTCGATATTGTCAATGATATCTAAAATCAAATACCTTTAATATCGCTTATATCTCCTCAAACTTCAAAGATTCTACTTTTACTGACCTCCTAGATATTTAAACGCTTAAAAAACATTTCGTGTCTAAAATTTAATGCCAACTTGGTTCAATTCTGAAAATTTTAATAAAAAAATAAGTTTAAGTTAGTTAAAACTTTAAATCTTCTCTTTCAAAACGTCAAATCTAAACCCTAAAAATTTGCAGTAAAATACAATTTTTTTTACATAAAAAGTGATTATGGTTTCTAAAATGTTCAGAAACTTCAAAATTTTCACATTTTTAAATATCTATTAAAGATTCTATAATTTTTTTATACCACAGAATCTTAAAATTCCTAAAGTCTCTGTTTTACTTTTGGAAAACCTTGGCAACTAGACACATAATCTATAACAAGAGAAAAATTTCTGGAACCGATAGACACCTGAATATGTATCATTCTTTATTCAAATTAGAAATTTAGAATTTTCTGCCGAAATAAATATGCCTAAAAACCAGTAAATTACAAGAAACAGCAAAAATTTTAGCCATTACATTTTATCCATATATCTCTCAAAAGAAACAGTATAGATATTAATTTTTATTCAACCACAAATTTTACAACTCAGAACACAGAAGATAAGTATAAAAACATAATTCCCCAAAAAATGACCACCTTTATTGGGAAACCATTTACAATCATGCAATGTAGCCAATTTATAACAACTAAAACCTTCAAATCCCGCCTTTATCAAAGAATTCTGTAAACTTGTCTGGTTACAGTTGTACCTAATACGTTGTAAAGTGCAGTTATTACAAAAAATCCTCGGAACATTTTTCACAAAATTAAAATTTAGTTTTAGATCGCTAAAATGTAAATTATCGAAAACTCCTTCAGGTAACGTCTTTATATTATTTGCACTCAAATCTAACGTCAGCGTGCTGTTATACAAACCCTCCAAAAAGTCTTTATTAATAACAGAAATACTGTTACATCCCAAATCAATAGACGCCTCTGAAGTATGGAAGAATGAAAAAGATCATCTTTCCAAGACTCTTATGTGGTTAAATCTTAAGGCAATTCGTTCCAGAGAAGAAACTTGAAAAAAAGCTTGAGAGTTGTGAACAGACAAACGATTGTAACTTAGCTTAAGAGTCTCTAAATTTGGTAAATTAGAAAACGAACCAACTTCTAAAACTTCGATTAGATTATTCATTAACCAGAGCTCTATTACTTTCAAATTGTTAAAAGTTCCTGTTTCGATCTTTCCTAACAAGTTGTTATTAAGATTAAGAAGTCCAGCAATACTCTTAATTTTTCCAGAGAAACAATCAGCTTCTAACATTTCAATTCCACAATTGCTTATATCAAATCTGAACACTGGATGCGAAAAATTGAACATGTTGCAACCTAAACGAGATATTTTTTGGTTTACAATATGTATAGAATTGCAGTTCTGAGGAACATGGAGAATTTTGGAAACATTAAAATCTTCACTACATGAAACTTTTTTGACGAGGTCTATATATTCTGAAATATCAGTGACGGGACAAAAGGCAATCTTGGAAAAGTTACAAAAGAAGAGATAAAAGGAGAGTTTGTGGAGTTTCGAAAGCATTGTAAGTGAAATTTTTAGCTTGAGTTGTCGGTTTTATACCGCTATGCCATTAAAAGTAAAGTGCTTCTACATTATTTATAACTTCCACGTTATTAGGCTAATTTAACCTAAGAGTCACAACCTAATTGTGAAAATGTTGAAATAACAATTGGCGCCGAAAACTAAAACTACTAAAAAATGGAAATTATGAAATTACTAGCGTTTAAAATACCGTCAAATTTTTTAACTCTTCTTGATCGCATCACCAGCAAATTTATAAAAATTACAAAATTATTTATACAGTTTTGCATGACGAATATTCAATGGTTTCTGAAATTTGCAAACTTTACAAAACTTTACTTCCAATTCTGAAAATAAAACATTTGTTAATCTTATAATTTTTTAAACATTTCTCCCAAATATTTGGCAACCTTAATTTGATTCTAAAAAGTGTATGTTTCTAAAATTTATAAAACTCGATCTTTATATCTCTAAATTTTTACAGAATATAAAGTATTCGAAAATCTGCAAACCGTTTATTATTCCAAAAGTTTTAAGAATAATAGTAATTATCAAAAATCTCTACTAAATCGCTGCTAGTTTCTAGTAGATAAATTTCCAAAATGTCCGATATATCAAATTGCCTAAAACTACCCAAAATTTTCTAAATTTACTGAAAATTTTAAGATCTAAGTTATACTTTAGGTCACCAATTCCTAGCTACCAAAAATTTAAATCTAGATAATAAAACAAAAACAATAAAATTTCTAGCTATACTTTTCAAGCTTCACAATGAGCAAAAAATTCATCAATTTTTGTGTAATTTTTCTTCTAAATTATTGAAAATAAAATTCGAAAATGTCAATGATTTCTAAAATCAAATACCTTTAATATCGCTTATATCTCCTCATACTTCAAACTTTCTAATGTTACTGATATCCTAGATATTTAAACGCTTAAAAAACATTTCGTGTCTAAAATTTTATGCCAACTTGCTTCAATTCTGAAAATTTTAATAAAAAAATAAGTTTAAGTTAGTTAAAACTTTAAATCTTCTCTTTCAAAACGTCAAATCTAAACCCTAAAAATTTGTAGTAAAATACAATTTTTTTACATAAAAAGTGATTATGGTTTCTAAAATGTTCAGAAACTTCAAAATTTTCACATTTTTAAATATCTATTAAAGATTCTATAATTTTTTTATACTACAGAATTTTAAAATTCCTAAAGTCTCTGCTTTATTTTTGGAAAACCTTGGCAACTAGACACATAATCTATAACAAGAGAAAAATTTCTGGAACCGATAGACACCTGAATATGTATCATTCTTTATTCAAATTAGAAATTTAGAATTTGCTGCCGAAATAAATATGCTTAAAACCAGTAAATTACAAGAAACAGCAAAAATTTTAGCCATTTCATCTTATCCAAATATCTCTCAAAAGAAACCGTACAGATACCAATTTTTATTCAGTCACAAATTTTACAACTCAGAACACAGAAGATAAGTATATAAACATAATTCCCTGAAAAATAAGCACCTTTATTGGGCCACCATTTACAACCATGCAATGTAGCCAATTTATGACAACCAAAATCTTCAAATCCAGCATTTTTCAAAGAATTCTGTAAACTTGACTGATTACAGCTGTAATTAATGTGTTGTAAAGTGCAGTTATTACAAAAAACCCTCGGAACATTTTTCACAAAATTAAAATTTAGATTTAGAATGCTAAAATGTAAATTATCGAAAACTCCTTCAGGTAACGTCTTTATATTATTTGCACTCAAATCTAACGTCAGCGTACTGTTATACAAACCCTCCAAAAAATCTTTATTAATAACAGAAATACCGTTACATCCCAAATCAATAAACGCCTCTGAAGTATGGAAAAATGAAAAAGATCGTCTTTCCAAGACTCTTATGTGGTTAAAACTTAAAACAATTCGTTCAAGAGAAGAAACTTGAAGAAAAGCTTGAGAGTTGTGAACAGACAAACGATTGTTACTTAGTTGAAGAGTCCGTAAATTTGGTAAGTTAGAAAACGAACCAACTTCTAAAATTTTGATAAGATTGTCGTTTAAGCGGAGCTCTATTACTTTCAAATTTTGAAAAGTTCCCGTTTTGATCTCTCTTAATAAGTTGTTATCGAGATTAAGAAGTCCAGTAATACTCTCAATTTGTCTAGAGACACACTCAGCTTCTAACATTTGAATTCTACAATTGACCATATTAAATTTGAACACTGGATGCGAAAAATTGAACATGTTACAACGTAAACGACATATTTTTTGGTTTTCAATATGTACACAATTGCGGTACTGAGGAATATGAAAAATTTTTGGAACATTAAAATCTCGACTACATGAAACTTCTTCTACGGGGTAACCACATTCTAAAATTTCTCTAATGGAACAAAAGGCAATTTTGGTCATAAAGTTAAAAAGGAAGAGATAAAAGCAGAGTTTCTGGACTTTCGAAAGCATTGTTAAGTGAAATTTCTAGCTTGAGTTGTCGGTTTTATACCGCTATGCCATTAAAAGTAAAGTGCTTCTACATTATTTATAACTTCCACGTCATTAGCCTAATTTAGCCTAAGAGTCACAACCTAATTGTGAAAATGTTGAAATGACACCTAAAATAAAGTTTCTCTGTTTGTCAAATTTGTAAATTTTCACATTCTGAGATCTTTAAATTCTTAGATTTTCAAAAAAGATTTTTTGCATCAAAACAACAACAAAACATGCAAATTGTTTAAAACAAAAGTAGAATCTGGAAACTCAATGAAATTATGAAATCAAAGTGCAACTAGTTCACAATTAAATGCAGAAAGAAAGCATCCTTCCAGGACATTTCAATTTTCAGACAAATCTAAATAATTTGTAAATTTTTTTCAACACAACTGAAGTATTTTTAAAACAAACATCTCCAATCAATAAAACGTCTAGTTTTTGGAGCCGACTTTCAAACTTAAATTCGGTTGGTAGCTCCGTCTGTCATTTCAATGCTGCCATTTATTTCAAGATCCACCACAGGCATACCAACAAATGAAAAGAACGCAAAACTTTGTTCTCGATCACAAATACTTGAACTTCTTCAAGTTCTTTTTTTTGCTTTGTTCATGAAGAAATACGACCACTGAAACAATTTAAAATCTCATCTACTTTCCCCACCGTTTCCATTCAAACAACTATTACACTTTTTAATTGATGGTACTATAATGGTCTACATACAGAGTTAAACCAAATTATCCAACATAAATAATTCATAATGTCATTAAAACCAGAAAAAAAAAACGTTATGTTTGCATTGTTCGACGCATTGCTTTGTTGAAGTTTATTGTATGTTTATGGTAAGCACAATCTGCATAATTACAAGAATGAAGCAGCAAATACGATTTCCCATACCAGAGAAGACTCTAAATTTAAAAACCTATCATTTTCTAATTAAAATCAAGTGAAAAATTGCACTTCCTGTACTAGAAATGGGCGAAAATCTACACATAATTACAAGCAATTAATTTTAGTCGTAAATAAGTTACAAATATTAATTGCTTGTCAGAAGATATTATCTTACCTTGTTGATGGCATCTTCCGAAAATGGAAATTGCCCGAATCGAGTTGATTCTTCGGAATTGGGGGCCATGGTGCTACTGGACCCGAACAGATCACTGAAAAAAAAGATTCACTTAATAAGAAGACGTTTTAATTTACACCTCGCCAGCGGATTATGCAAATAAGTTCCAAGTACCACGAGATAAATCATAAACTTCTTCGAGCGGTTTCGATTTTTATTAAAGGGAAATTATGTAAGAGAGTCGATGAACCTGGGATTTCAGGGCGAAAAAGAATTTAAGAAAAAAAAATTTTCATATTAAAGAAATTTTCTGAAATTAATTGAAGCTCTGAGACTAATCGATTCTTATCTTGTCATATTCGAACGCACTTTTCAATAAATCACAGTTATTTGAAGCTTAAATTGTTAGGGTCCTCACGTTGACCCTTGAGGTGTTCCTCTCTAATTATGTAATCGTAACAAGCGGGTCCGTATTGAATTAATTTCGTTTTTTTGGACACTTTACTAAACATGCAAATCAAAATCATTGGCGGATAATTGCTCGCCTCTAGCCAATTTTCTTAACGGAAAAGAGGAGGTGGAGCCATTAGTGAAAGAATTCGTGTGAACTCGATGATTTTGCGTTTTATGGACATCACGATTTCTGATAATTCTTTACATGGTCGTCAAGAAATCTTAGATTGTGGTCAGTGGTAGTTGCTGAAAAAACAGACAAAAGACATTGTGTTAATAAACGTAGTTCATTATTTGTGTACATAAAACTGACCACAAATGTAGATAACATAGAAATGAGGAAACAAAGGGGTCACAATTGTGGCAGGTGTGCAATAAAATTGTAACCCACTTCCACTGATATTTCTTTTAAATAATCACATCGCAACTTTTATCACTACGTAATTTAGATACCTATTCAAATTTCGTGATAAGTCGCTTTGAACTAAACCTCACTTCGGCAAAAATAATAAGTTATTACATGTCAATAAACTCGTTATCATGTTAGTTATTTTAATTTTACCAACATAAACGCCAATGGAACAAAATTGAAAATGTTGAGGTCGATTTGTTAAATATTTCCGTATCGATGTTTAAAATATCAATGAATAAAATTTCAAACATTTCTGAGATTCTTGAATGCTCGAGATTTTAAGTTTTCAACAGTATTTGTTTAAATAGACTAAGGAGCAAAAAAATATTTAAATCTCTGAAGCTCTAGCTGAATCTTAAAATTCTCTGAACTCTAGAGCCTTCTAGAACATTTATTTATATGGACATGTGTGTATGTACTTGATTTTTAGAATCTCAGTTTCCTAGTTTTTTGCACTCTCAAACTCTCAAGTTCTCAAATGCTCAGAATCCCATATTCTCAGGCTCTTAAGTTTAATTCTCATTAGATTCTTACATTCTTAGTATTTGATTCTAATATTCTTAAATCTGAGACTCTTAGATTCCTTAATTCTCGAATTCTTGGATTCTGAGATGCTCATATTTTTGGATTCTCACACTTTCTAATTTTTAGGTTCTTAACTTCTATTATCGAATTCCTAAGTTCCGAAATTCCGAGATTTTCAGATGCCCTAATTCTCAAATTCTTAAATTCTCGGATTCCCAGATTCTCAAATTCTCAACTATTCAGATCTCAGATTCTCGAATTCGCACATTCTCAGATTCTGAGCTACTCAGAATTCCAAGTCCTCAATTCATAAATTCTTAAATTCCAAGATGTTACAGTTGCCCGATTCTCATAATCTTAGCTACTCAAATTTTCAATTTCTCAGGTTTTCGAGTGCTCGATTTCTCAATTTTCAGATGCTCACACTTTTTTATTTTTAGGTTTTTAATTTTTAATTTTAGAAACCTAAAATCCTTAATTCTTAATTTTTAGATTCCCAAATTCGCAATTTGAGGGTTCTCAGTTTTTTTAATTTGAAAATTCTCAGATTCTCAGATTTTCAAATTCTCAAATTCTCAGATTCTTAAATTCTCAAATTCTCACATTCTTAGGTTCTCAAGTTCTATTTTTGTTAGATTTTTTCATTCTTGGTATTAGATTTCAGATTCTTAAACCGCTTAAATTCATAAACTCTTAAATTCTAAAGTTTTCAAATTCTCGCATATCACAATTTCCAGATTGTTAACAATTCAGATTTTCAAGTTCTCAATTTGTCAGTTTTTTTACGTTTGTTAGACTGTATATTCTTGAATTTTTAAACTCTCAGATTCTTTGATTTCCAGTCTCAAATTCTAAGATTATCACATTCTCAGATTCTCAGATTCTCAAATTCTCAAATTCTCAAATTCTCAGATTCTTAAATTCTCAAATTCTCACATTCTCAGGTTCTTAAGTCTATTCTTGTTAGATTTTTGATTCTTAAATCTTAGACTTTTGGATTCTTAAATTCATAAATTCTTAAATTCTCAGATTCTCAGATGCTTATCATTTTAAATTCTCACACTCTCTCGTTTTCAGGTTCTTAACTTATATTCTTTTAGGTTCCTAAATTCTTATTTTTTTTTTTTTTAGATATTTAGATTCCTAAATTCGTAGTTAAAAAGTTCTTATTTTTTATTTATAAGTTATTAGATTCTTAGATTTTCAGATTCTTAGATTCTTAGATTCTCAGACTCTCAGACTCTCAGATTCTCAGATTCTCAAATTCTTAGATTATTAAATTTTAACCTCTTAGATTCATAAATTCTTAAATTATCAGATTCTCAGCTTCTCAAATTTTCAGATTCTCAGATTATCAGAATTCCAAAATTTAGGTCCTAAAATTCTATTCTTGTT
This sequence comes from Cynaeus angustus, assembly GCA_030157275.1. NCBI lineage: Eukaryota > Metazoa > Arthropoda > Insecta > Coleoptera > Tenebrionidae > Cynaeus > Cynaeus angustus. The sequence continues at coordinate 16,856,028 of CM058064.1, forward strand.
AAATACTTCCATTCTTATCGTAAGATTCTTAGATTCTTATTTCTTAAACTCTTAAATTTATAAATTCTAAAATCATTAAATTTTCAGATTCTCACATACTAAAACCTTCTAATTTTTTATTACTTTCTCATTTTAAATTTTAATTAATTTTCTCATTTCATCTCATATTCTTAGCTTACTCTTATTCTCAATTTCTCAATTTTTCAAGTTCTGACATACCAAGATTCTAAATCTCTGTTCTTAAATTCTTAAATTTTTGCACTTTTAGAACCTTGGACACCTAAGATTAAAGGTTTTTAGTTTCTCAGATAAATTTGTAGGCTCTCAAATTTCCGATCTCTGATTATTAAATTCTTGAACCCCTAAATTTACAAATTCGCAGATTTTAAAATTCACAAGCTCTCATGTTTGAAAATTTTCAGGTTTTTAGTTTCTCATCTCAGAGATTCTTAGACTTTCAAATTCAATAAAAAACAAAGAGTGTGAATAAAATTTCAAGTAAAATTATGTAAGGTTTAGATTTTGGGAGTTACACATTCTGCAATTCAGAAATTCTTATAAATTGTATACCGAAATTCTAAAAAACTGTGAATTTAGGAACTAAAGCGTTGTAACCTCTAAACATCCGAAAATGTGGTCAATATAAAATTCTACAAAAATAAAAACTTCGGAGTGTGATGAAAACGTAAGAGCCGTAGATTCTAAAAATTTTAACAAAGAAACAAAGACCCTAAAAACCTGAAAACTTATTATTAAATATTTAGAATAAAAGACTGATAATTAGTTAAAAACATGAAAACCTGAAATACTAAAAAAATGAGAATTAAAAATCTTTACACGATAAGCAGCAACGATTATGAAAATCAAGAACTTTTGAAAAATCTGACAATCCAGAAAAATTATATAAAAACGGAAATACCTGGAAACTTTAGAATCTAAAAGTTGTAAAACGAAACATGTACAATTTTAAAATTCAATTAACTTAAAATTTGAGATAAAAACCTGAAACCAGAAAAACTGTGACTGCATAAACACAAAAACCTTAAGACCTGGAAACCTAAACAAAATGTTTAAATTTGAGTATATGAAAACTCGAGAAATGTTTTAAAATCTAAAACTTTTAGAATTCAATAAACGTGCAAACTGAATTAATTTAATTTCTGAAGTTTCAAGTTTTAGTTTGAATAATTTTCTCCGTCATAGCTAAATCAAACTTAGTAGTTATGACAGTTAGCACTATTAAAGTAAAGTTAGTAGCTGTAATTTAGCCCCATACAATCCGAAGTGCGAAATTTGAAATTTAAATTTACCGTCCACTCGATCATTAAGTTCTTTAATGTGAAATAAAGCCCACAACACCATCATTGTTTCCAATTTTTTCTTCGCAACAACCTTGTTAATAAAAAACAAACATGCAAACCGTATGTAACCATTAAAACCAAGATATTCATAAACCAGCGTTGTATATCATTGTTCCCTGTGGCACTGTAAATTAATATTTCTGACTAACCGACTTGTTTGCGTGTTTTACCATACAAGTAAGTCAGTAAACAAGCAGATAACTAGTCTGTACCATATACGTTAGCAGAGCAAAATCTTTATGCATTCCTGAAGCATTGTAACAAATATTTGAAGAATGGCTTCTTCATTAACTTGATTTTAAGCCTCTAAACATCATGTTGAGACTATAAACTTCTTGAATTTATGAAACGTGAACGTAGATCGATTAATTTTACAGGCGTTCTAACGACTCCACGAGATCAAATTTTGTTCGATTTCCTTCTGTAATTAGCAGTGAGATTTTTTTTCTACATGAATAGTTGAGACGGTCTACTTATTATTATCGCAATGTTTTTCACGCCCTACATACACAATTGACCTCTTGGATTGCTCTATTGCACCAAAGTAGCATAAAATTGATCTTCAGTGCAAGAATATTATAATAACTTAACCTGCTTCTTGCGACCAGTTAGAATCCTGCTATAACTGTATCGTTGAAGCAAATTCGTTGTGGACGGTAATTATGTAACATTAGAGCTCCTGGAATTGTGGCATCTAAAGAAACCGAGATTTCGAAAAAAATCTACCCATCAATTGCTGGATTAACCGAACAAATCAGAGCGACAGCGCGTTATTAATAACGTCCTGTTAGAGCGTGTGAAACTGGCTTTATCACAACCAGTATCTTAACAAAACAAGACAGGAAAAAATTTTGATGATATCTAATGGAGCACCTGAAAATTAACATTAATCCGTTGCAGGAAGTGGGCGTGATTGAGCTAAGCAATGTCATTAAAACCGCGACTAACTTCTTCATTTTTTAGTATTGTTAAGCCAAATTCTCACAAAGTTGATTGTTTTTGTTTTTCTTCGTGTTTGTTGCTAAATCAACGGTATATCAGAGTGTCCGTCATCTGGTTAGCGTGTTTTTCTCCCACCATCATGTTGGGCATCGACTTCTTGGCACACGCTGTCAGCTCTTCGGAGATAGTAGCGGAACTTTTACTATTCTTCGGATGGAAGGAAAATATGGCGCCGATTAAATAAACGTGACGCGGGATACAAAGAAATAATTGGCGAGGATGAAAGAAGAATGTGCGGAGAGGAAACTGTTAGGTTCTTTGTGATGAACACAAAATCAACAGAGAATTGTTTGTTCTAAAATGTTGGTAGAAAAAATCTGTGGTGCCGTAACAAATCTTCCCTTAACAACTCGTAATTTACTTGCCGGAACATGATGTCCACAAATCTTTCCTTCATTACTTCACCACAATGCTTCTACATCGAAATAATTACAGCCTACCAACTGTGGTAATAAATAATTCCACCAACACAACGACAACAAAATTACCGAAGCCTCATCTCCGTAAATCATTCTTCTTACATAACAGACAAAATGTACTAACAAATGAGGTTATTAGTGCAAATATGCTCCAATCACGGCGATAATTCAAATTCTTTGTTTTATTAACCTCCAATACTACGACGGATATGTTAATTCTATACAATTAAAGTAAAAACACATAAGTGGAATGGTCCGCATCCTGGATAAAGTCGTTCACGAGTCTATCTAATTTAAAATCATACTTTATAACATCCAACGGTTCATTAACTTTAGATTTTACACGAATCAGATCGGAACTTGGAAGAAAAACGTGGACGAACCAAACTTTCAGTTCGTGCATATATTGAGTGAAAATTCATTTTTTGCTTGATTCACAATAACCCACATGCGCATTTTACTTTCTGTGGCGACTTCCTGCTGATTTCTATATAATTGTAGTGGTTGCGCGATTAAAAACTAAAGTAAAAGCGATAATTTTAGGTCTAATAAGGAGGTTGGCGCGAAACTAGCTTCCTTTTTTTACGCACTTTGTTTCAACATCAAAAGAATGCTTAACCATAAGTACGTGAAAAAGTTTGACTTGATTGACGGTCACGACAATCATCCAGTTTAAATGAAAGTAAAGCTCAACAATTCTCAAATTAGGATATAGAAAAATGTGCTTCGGGCCATTTCTGCTTAAATTTCTAATGAGTGCTATCTGAAGTTATTACTTTGTGCTATAATTTTCAAAGATGTCCATTCTTTTGTTCCAAAAATTGTTAAATATTCTTCACGGATTTCTCAAAATCAATTTCTAACTTTATTTTGAGATAATTTAATTTGTGGCTGAGAGGTAAAAATGTTCATATTCCTATTTTTTTATTCATTTTCAACAAATTCTCAAACAATTCTCACAAATCTCTCTAGGTTTCCGAATCCGGAATTCAAGGGTTCTCAGTTTCTATTTCTAAATTCTCAGACTCTTAATTAGGTTCTCAGATTCTCAAAATTCCAAGTCCTCAGGTTCAAGTTCTAATCGTGTTAAAATATTCCATTTATAAATTCTTAAATTCTCAGTTTCTCAGATATCCCAATTTTCCAATTCTCATATTCTTAGCTATTTAGAATTCTCAATTTCTCAGGTTTTCGAGTTCTCAATTTCTTAATTTTTCAGATTTTCACAAGACCAAGGTTCTAGGTTCTATTCTTACATTCTTAGATTTTTGCACTCTCGGAAACTTACATTCTCATACTCTATCAATTTCAGATTTTTAACTCTATTCTTGGAATGCCAATTTCTTAAATTCTCTTATTCTTAGATTTTTCGATTCCTTAATTCGTAATTCCAGAGATCTCAGATTTTTACATTTCTAAATTCTCAGATTCTCAGATTCTCAGATTCTCAGATTCTCAGATTCTTAAATTCTCAAATTCTCAAATTCTCAGATTCTCAGCTATTTAGAATCTCAAGTTCTCACGTTCTAGTTGCGTTACATCCTTACATTCTTAGTGTTAGATTCTTAGATTCTCAGATTCTCAAATTCCCAGATTTTCAGATTCTCAGATACTCAGGTTCTCAGCCTCTCAAATTCTAAGCTACTCAAATTCTCAGAATCTCAAATTTTCAAATTCTCACATTCTCAGATTTTTAGATTCTCAAAATTTCAAGTCCTCAAGTTCTAAAGTTTTAATCGTGTAGATTATTCCATTCTTAGTGTTAGATTTCTAAATCTTAGACTCTTAAATTTATAAATTCCATTCTTAGTGTTAGATTCTTAAATTTTAAACTCTTAAATTTATAAATTCTTAAATTCTCAGATTCTCAAATACCACAATTTTTCAATTCTCATATTCTAAATTTCTGAGGTTTTCGATTTCTCAATTACTCAAATTTTTAGATTCTCACAGACCAAAATTCTAGGTTCTATTCTCAGATTATTAGATTTTTGCACTCTTAGAAACTTGGATTCTTAAGATTGAAGATTCTCACTCTTTCATTTTCAGATTTTGAACTTCTGTTCTTAAATTCCTAAATTCTTAAATTCTTACATTCTTAGATTTTTAGATCCTTAAATTGATTTATAAGTTCTTTGTTTTCCCTCCTTTTGAAATTCTCAGATTCTTAAATTCTCAGGTTCTCAGATTCTCTGATTATAGGATTCTCAGTTAATCAGATTCTCAGATTCTCGGATTCTCATATACGCTTTAAAAAAATTCATGTTTTGAGTGTCAAAACTCAAATAGTTCGTTGTTTATAATTCTATTTATTAATTTTGACAAACTTATTAAGTGGGTTAATTTACAAATTTATATGCATATAAATACTCAGCAGACTTCAAAATTCCAAATTTTTAGATCTCAAAAAAGTTTACATTTAATTTTGACCATAAATCAAATATTTATTAATTTATTAAACATAATTTGAAAATTTTAGTAAAATTAATAATTCTCAATTTCTGATTTTTGTGGCATAACTGCAATTTTTTAAAAATTAAAATTGTGAAAAATAATCAACTTTGACTAAAAACTAAACACTTAAATACTTAAATACTAAAAATCTGATATTTGGAAGTTTTTAAAAAATGCAGCATTAATTAATTCTGATGTTTATTAGTCTATAGCAACGAAATTTATCTATCTAATTATCTAGGTATCTAATTTATATTATATATAATTTTATCAGTCTAATTTATAAATCTAAATTCATGTAGTTGTAATAAAAAAAAAAACAACACTTAACAATATTTGCATCGCTCACAGATGACAGCCGGCTTTGTCACAATTTTTTAAGTAGTCGTCTCAAAAAATTTTCCAAAGAAAATGTTAGTTATTAAATAAGGACGTTTTTACAATTTCCATATGTTTGCAGCGGTTCTTAAACAACTATAAAATTTACCTACATAGTTTCTTTATGTGGATGAAAAAAGCAATTACAATTTCAGTTATTTCAGCCATAAATCCAGCACGACCTTGATACACAATCGCAGTTTTCCATATTCATCTGATCTGATACCGATCTCCTATCCACGTTGATTTATTGAAAAAAAAACCGTCATTTCCTTGTAAGGATCAGCAATTAATTAGTGTTTTTCTCGCTATAAATCGTCAACAAGTCTGAGTGTCATTTTATTGTGAAACTACGCTATTAATTTCCACACAATAGAGCAATAACGGCTAAAATAATAAAATCATCAGCAATTAAAAGAGGTGAAGTTCAACCACGAAAAGATGGATTTAGCGTGAAACTGGCGTTTCCTGAAACCACTTTTGTCATCGGCAATGACCTGAGTTGACTTTTGAAATACCAAGACTGCCATCGGTCCCGATTTAAACCCTATTGAAATCGTATGGACTTAACGGCGCATGCAATTGAAACGTTACCATGTGGTAAGCTAGCGAACTTTTGACCAATTAAAATCAAAGAAATATATTTCATCGCTGTTATATAATAACACTTTCTGGACTTTCTTAGATTTGATCAAGGTGAAAATGTTTCCTCGTACCATTGACCCAGAATTAGTTCTAGATTAGCAAGGAAATGCAACATATTGCAACTGATTTTAGAGAAAACAGCTTTCTTGGCTGTCATTAAAAGATAATTTGTCGCGTTGTGACATTTTTGATAACATCGATTTTATAACCACAGATATAGAGGTTACAATGGTGGTTTTGCTCAACAAATGGAGCGTCGCAAAGTTTCTAAAGGGACAGAGAAACGCATCGAGTGAAATGTTCGACATGTTCTTTTTTGTTTTAAATATTTTTCCTTTTTATCTTAATTTCTACTTTTGCTAGTTTCTCTATAATTAGTTGGTTTTTTGGACCACTCAGTGAAAACAGAAGTCGCTAATAAATCCTCAGAATTTTTCCATATTGTGTTATAATTAAACGATTTGTGGAAAAATTATGCGCACTTTCTTTCAGTCCACCGTTCTTATGCTTGATAAATTATTTCTACTTTTCTTTTCTAAATAATGAATGGCACCATCTGGCATCATTTATTAGAGTGGCATTCTGTAACTGTTTAGCAGCTTTTTTCTGGCACAAAAACACAAAATACACAGATGCTCACAATTTGAACTTAAAGAAAATCTATACCCGGCTCAAAAAATTATAGAAATCTTAAAAAAGTCTCTCTTAATTTCTAGAACCATTAAATTCTCCTCAGTTTCCAATGTCGAAACTGAAAAAACTGAAAACTGAATTTATGTAAAATTCACGTATTTTCTAATCAACACTAAACGATTTAGCGCCTTACATTTTACGGTAATAAAAATAAAATTACTAGAATCTGACACATGACAAATTAAATTTCACACTAAATCAAAATATGAGGCCATTAAATGTGTGCCAGTAATAAGGCTAATAATTTTAATTTTAGGACTCCAAACCAAAACGCAAAATTTAAAATTTTAGATATATAGACGCACTCAAAGACGGTCAAAGCGGGCTTTAGAATCTGAATTATGTTGGTAGCTCTTGTGACAGTTTGAGGTTAGATATAAATTGACACGTGTTAAAAGTGTTCTAGCACGCAAAAATCAATAAATAACACTGCTACTAGACGCCGTTTTTTAATCATCATCAAATATTATACTGAATTTAAAAATCTAATTTGTAAGCCATTTTAAGTTTAAAATTTTTGTTGTCATTCATAGTTTCTAAAACTGAAATAATTTTAACAGTTTTTAATACGAATTTTAGAAATTTATTTATTTTTTGCAGACTTTAGAATTATTGTAAATTTTCAAAATTTTAATATCTTTAAATCGAAGATTATGTAGGTGCGAATATTGAAACCATTTTTAAGATTCTAAATTCTAAACCTTATAAACATTTTTAATTTTGATAATCTTTGGATTCAATGGATTTAGTCTCCAAAAAAAAGAAAAATGTTTAATTTTTTTTTTTTTAATTTTTTAATTTTTAACTAAAAATCTGAATTATAGTTTGAAAAAATAAAGAAAAAGAACTTGATTACTTAAAAAGTTTAAAAAGTGAAAAATTAAAGTGCAAAAACTGCTCCTTTAAGAAAATAATTAAAAATTGATCTTTAGTTTGAAATAAATAAAAAGAATCGAAAATAGAGAAGCAAAATCGAAGAATAATAGAACAGAAAATGAGAAATTCGTTACTTAAAAAGTTGAAAAAGTAAGAAACTGAATCTGCAAAAATTAAGCTTTAGCCGGAAAAATTAATTAAGAATGAGAATTTCTTGTTAAAAAAAAAGAAATTAGGCAGCGAAAATGTGAGTTTTGAAAAACTGAGAATCTGATTTTAGATCAAAAGAATAAAGAATGTTCGGTAATTAAAAAGTTCAAAAAGTGAGAAACGGTTTATTAATAAAAAAACTTTAAAATGTGAGAAACTGATTACTACATTAAAATATACAGAAAATATGATGTGTAAAATATAATAAAAATTGAGAAACTATAAACCGAGAAATAAAAACCGAAAACGTCTGAAAAAAACTGAAAATTAGTCTAAAGGAACAAAAAGTGAGAAGTTTGTTATTTAAAAAGTGGAAAAAGTTGATTAATTAAAATATGGAAAAAGTTAAATACTGAACTTAAAATGCTCAAATTTTTTTGAGAAAAAACAGACAACTTTTTCTTGATAAATAAAAATTGAAAAATTAATAGCTAAAAATGTGAATGCTTTTAAAAAGTGAAAATCTGAATCGTGGTAAAAAATAAAAAGGGATAAGTTTATTATTAGAAAGTCGTTGGATTTTATTCCGTCAATGGAAAAGTTTATTTATAATAATTCTAAATTTTAAATAAACTAACTTTCAACAATCTACAGATATTAGAAACAAACAATCTAAAAACAAATGAGACGTCTTCTAAAAACTTTAAAACACCAAAATAGATTTTTAAAATTTTAACAATCCAACAAAATTTTAGATTAGATTTCTAAAATTTTAAGGCCTTATTAGATTTTACCTTTTGAAAGATTTCGGGGTAGCTATTGGAAAAAATTACGGTAATTCTAGAATTATTCTCTTACAAATTTTTGAGGTTCGAAGGGCTCAGAGACATAAATTTTCAACAAATTCAAAAAAAAATTATTTTTATTTATTTCTAGATTTTGTGAGCAAGTTGGCTTTTGGAAAAAAAATTGGTTGCAAATCTAAATATTTTAGAAGTTTTCCGAATTTTCATGATTTTCTCAAAATACATTTTAGACTGTTAAGAATTCTAGCAGAGTATTTAAAATATTCTAACTTCCTTTAAATATTAAAAATCTAAACGATTTAAAATCCTTGGATATTTGTGAAAAACGTTTAAAATTGTTTGAAACAGCTAGATTCCCCAAATTCTTCGCTCTCGAAATAGTAAAATCTAAAACCCCCACATTTTTTGAAATTCTTTGTAACAAGTCAAAATCAAATATTAAAAGTTTGCGTCATTCCATAAATTTCTAATATTATAGGGTAAAAATAACACCGCAAACACGAGTGCGCGAAGTTTAAACTTTTGAAATAAATTGAATATAAAGATCTCATTTCTCATCTTTCTGAAACAAATTGTGAATAAAATTCAACAAATCTTTTTTCCATTGTGAGGTGTCGCATGTCAAGACGAGTAAAATTTATTTTTCTGCTACAAAAACTAAATACTGTACGTATGCCAAAGCATTAAATACCAATTCGTTAATTAATTTAAACTTAACGGTAATGTACAAAAACTCAACAATTTAAATTATTTTGGAAATAACAGTGATCTCCTCAATTTGATTTTCGCTTTGCATCTACACCACGAGGCAAAAAGAAAGTGCTTTTTACACTATTAGAATAAATTTTACTAATCTAATTTGCGCTACAAACAACACCGAAGTTGTTGTTGCTAATTGTAAAAAATTAAAACTTTCTTCTAATTAATTCAGTTCTTATTCATATTAACACTGGGCGTACAAGATTATTGACCATTAAAATACTGGACCTGCACTAAACTGTAAACTACAGCTTTCTACGTTTTTTTTGAAACCTTTCGAAATGGTAATGACTTTTTTAGACGCGGTTGCTTCCGATACAGTTACGGAGTGTTTTTCCGATTTTTCTAGCTATTGTTGCTTTGCTAACGGTACAATTTGGACCCAACTCCGTCCCTGCAGAGAAATGCACACAATAAAAGTGCTATGACCTTAACTTCCTATAACGCTGGATCTTATATCCATCAAAGTAAATCAGATTTTTCCATTATCAATAAAATTCTTGTTGCACTAAAGGACGTTGTTGTTTTAAATGAATTAACCAATGAATTAATTACCTTAGCCTTCCATTGTGTGACATTCATGCGATATCCAATGTCATAAGTCACTGCACTAAAGACCAATGGCCACAACGTCTTATTCCATTAACTGACTGAGAAACACCTGCGCGAGCTGTTACAGAACGACTGACTTCGCTGTCAGCGACGAGCTTCTTGCAAGAGGTTACGCAGACCTGCTACTTTGTCATCGGCGAAGAAGGATGTGGACTTTTAACTCGCCAGAGCGACTATTGGTGGATGAAGAAGACTTTTTACGACAAAGACTTGAGATGCCAGCGAAAGACTGTTTCACCTAAATTACAAGTTTACACGCAATTGTGGCCTTAGAAAGGAACATAAAATGACACTTAAATTGTAACGTGATATCGAATCATAAAATCTATTACGATTTTTGTAATAACGCATTGTTGGGGTTTTATTTGAGTTGTTCTGTGCCGCCTACAAAACAATTTGTGGCTTATGGTATTCAACTAGAGAGGCAAAAAAGTACAACGGCAATAAGAAATTTTCATATTGTTTGAATACTAATAAATTAGGAATTACGATGTGCATCCATGTTTATGATAATTTAACACTTTTAATTGCTCCTACAACTTTCGTTTTGATTTATGGCAACAGACTTTCAGTCTCTGATGCGACGGAAATTTTGCATTTAGGTTTTTGCAGCGAATAATTTGAATAATGCTGAACTACTTTTGTCATATTCATTTTTCCGTTGTTATTTGCATATATAACTAGCGAAATTTAAATAGTAACTTTCATCTGTCTCCTGATTTTAAGAGTTTTTTTACTTTTCAACATATTTTTTGTCGATCATTTATATTAATTTTTCATTTTATAAAGATTTTCTAACGTCCCCAGTTTTTTTTGCTTTTAGAATGACCACGATCTTCAAAATCTTTTGGTATTCTTGACATCACATTTTCATCTTACAGAAATCTACTTGCTTATTTATTTTTCATTCTTTAAAGCCTTCAAGTTCTATTCTTTAGATTTTTTTTCTAGTTCCAGTTTCTTTTCAGCTTATCAACTAATAAAATTCTCAATCGTTATTCTTTCAAGCTACAAATCAGCTTTTCAGTTTTTCTTAAGTTTCTCTATTTTTCTGCTAAATGGCTTACATTTTATTGTCTTTTTTTAATAAAGCTTTCTCATTCATTTTTTTAAACTAAAGTGCAGTTTCTAAATTTTTGAAATCATTTAAAAAAAATTCAATCTTTTCACATTTTGAACTTATCACTTTTTGTTCTTTCAGAGTACGATTAAAAATCTCAGTTTTTCAAGACTTCCTCACTTTTGGCTTCTAATTGTTCGAATAATTCTTTCTTCAACAAATTTTTTTATGTTTATATAAAACAATTTTTTTATTGTTAAAGATTTTCTTAAAGAAACAAGTTTTCAGAATGCAGATTCTTTCTTTATTAGCTTTTTCATGATAAACTTCTCACTTTTTTTTACCACGATTCAGATTCTCAATTTTTAAAAACATTCTCATTTTAGCTTTTAATTTTTCAATTTTTGATGTTTTAAGAAAAATCTTTTACTTTTGTATTTACTTTTCTAAATTTCCCAATTTTTGAAAAAATTCTCATAAGCTTTTTAAGTTTAGTATTAACATATTTTAAGTAGTCAACTTCTTAATTTTTTAAAATCCTCAGTTTTTAAAAACATTCTCATTTTGAGCTTCCCATTTTTCAAAAAAAGTTTCAATTTTTCGTTTATTGTTCCAATTAAAAATAACTTCTCAATTTCTGTCTTTTTAGACTACGATTTAGATTTTCTGTTTTCCAATTTTTTTTATTTATTTCAAAGTAAAGAGCAATTTTTAAAGATTTTTTTTTAAACTTCAGTTTCTCACTTTTTAAACTTTTTAAGTAATGAACTTTTTATTCTTTATTCTCTCAAACATTCTTATTCTTTAATCTTTCAAACTACAAATCAGATTTTTTCACATTTTGCTGCCTAATTTCTTCGATTTTTATTTATTTTTTTTAAAAACAAATTTCTACTTCAGTTTCTCAACTTTCCAATTTTTCAGTAAAAAACTTCTATTTTTTTGTCCTTTTTGTCTTTGTTTTAAATTCTTCCTTTTTCAAAAACTTTCTTAATTTTTAAATCGTCTTTATTTTTTGCTTTCGAATTTCTCATTTTTTATTATTTTTTAAACAAAAAGTTCTAATTGACTATTTTTTAAACAAAAAATATTCTCTAATATATACATATTATACAAACTTTCATCAAATAATTTTTTTTCAATGTTCCAAATTTTTAATTTTTCGAAGTTTTTTCAAATAATGAACTTCTCAGACTCTATTCTTGTAAACCACAAGTCATATTCTGATTTAGGCCAAAGATCAATTTCTTATTTAAAAAAAAAACTTCTTAAAGAACAATTTTTCAAATTCCAACTTTTTCCCTTAATTTTTTAAGTAAAAACTTTTTGTTAATTTACGAACTTCCACATTTTCGCTTTCTAGATGGCCTAAATTTTACATTTAAAAAAAATCTCTTTTTCATCAATCATATTTAAACCTCTGAAAAATATATTTAATAAACATCAACATCCTAATAATTTTAAGTGTCTTAAGTACATAATAACGACGTCTAAGGGTAATTTAAAATTTGAAATCTGTTGGTGGCCCTGTATCTTGTTAACAATTGGGAGTTAAACTCAAATGCAACGATGCCGTTGTTGACAGTTTTAAAACTACCAACCCGTTCAAATTCCAAAGCCTTCGTTCCCGCCGTTTTCTACCATCATTATGGAAATTGCAGCAAAGTCAACCGTTATTTTGACACTACATTTTTTTGAAAACCAGCAACATTTCGTCTTACACACCCAGTTTTGTTGAGGCATAGAAAAAAGTTGTATTTTATGGCTTCCTCGAATTCAAGCGTTCACTCTAAAAAAAAACATAAAAAGTATAAAACGTCTAGACTTTCATTCCATCAATTTATTCATAAGGAAATCAGATTGATTTTATGACGGCTTTTCCATCCAATGATTGACAGTCGAAAAAGAAAAGTATCTTACGTAAATATAAAAACAATTTCTAGATCCTGATCTAATCTTTCTACTTCTTTCCGAATTTGTTATGCCATTTTTATCGATTGCATCGATGGAACCAGTCTGAAAATCTACAGAAATAGCGGACACGTTGCAGTAAAAAGAGTAATCCGCTCATCATGATAATGATCTCAGTAGTAGTCCCAGAATTATACAACACTTAACAGAACGCGTAATGACTTTAATGGATTCATGTGAACTGAGCTTAATCCTCGATTTATTTATTTTGTAATTGCTATATTAATTAGTAAGAAGTTGTATTGTCTGCTCTGTGCAGAATTTTTGACTTTCTCTAAAAAAAACTGAAGAAGCAGCGATCAGAAACGTTCAATACAGCAAGAATAATTATTTCCGTGAATTACACGCACGCGATGTCTCAGCAAATGATGGTTATTATAATGTTCCAGTTTCTTACTCTGCACTTCGCTAGAGCCACTCCAATTACCATTTTTTAATGAAAACTTACGTAAACTTCAAGGTCTACTCGTGTCAGATGGAATCAATAAATTTGGCGATTTATAATCATATTTCCGGTTCCGTTCGCTTTTACAAACGGTTTTTGTGGTGAAATCTAAGAGTTAATTTGCGATTAAGAAAGTGACTAACAAGTGTTTGTCAACAGATCTGAAAAAGACGAGTTGCGGCGGTTTACGTAACGGTTACTTCATTTGAACATTGAAGAATCTCAAGAATGTTTGGATCATTTGAATATTTTGTGTTATACGCAGACAACGATGGCGAGAATGAAGTGAAAAATGATGGAAGTCGGAGGTTTTAATTCAATAAAAAAATAAAACACATTTAAATCACTCGCTGTGAAAATTTTAATTATAATACTTGAACCTGAAATCGTTTTTTTCTGAGGTAGGCAACATATTATACGTAATAACGCGCTGTGGTTATGCAACTAATAATACACATCCAACTTTTAGAAAAAACGTTGTTTCTTTAAAATGAAAAAACGCTCAAAACTATTATTTTTATTCGCAAATTGTAACACTAATTTAAGTTTCCAAAAAATATCAGTCCTAGAATGTCACGTGAAAAACGAAAACCGAAAGTTAATGGTTTCAATGTGATCGTCAAAAAAATCAATAAAACGCCTTTAATTTACGCGCTGTGTAAATTTCAGTTCACGTGTGTAAATTTAATATACATAAATGTAAATTTAGATTTTTCTGAGGTAGGCAACATATTATACACCATGTGATGACACGCTGTGGTTATGCAACTAATAATACACATCCAACTTTTTTTAAAAAACCTTTCTTAGTTTTTTTAAAATGAAAAACAGTCAAAACTTTTATTTTTATTCGCAAATTGTAACACTAATTTAAGTTTTAAAAAAATATCAGTCCTAGAATGTCACGTGAAAAACGAAAACCGACAAATTTAATGGTTTCAATGTGATCGTTAAAAAAAAAAATCAATAAAACGCCTTTAATTTACGCGCTGTATAAATTTCAGTTCACGTGTGTAAATTTAATATACATAAATGTAAATTTAGATATTTTTTGAGGTAGGCAACATATTATACACCATGTAATGACGCGCTGTGGTTATGCAACTAATAATACACATCCAACTTTAAAAAAAACTTTCTAAGTTTCGTTAAAATGAAAAAACGGTCAAAACTTTTAATTTTATTCGCAAATTGTAACACTAATTTAAGTTTCCAAAAAATATCAGTCCTAGAATGTCACGTGAAAAACGAAAACCGACAAATTTAATGGTTTCAATGTGATCGTTAAAAAAATCAATAAAACGCCTTTAATTTACGCGCTGTGTAAATTTCAGTTCACGTGTGTAAATTTAATATACATAAATGTAAATTTAGATATTTTTTCTGAGGTAGGCAACATATTATACACCATGTAATGACGCGCGGTGGTTATGCAACAAATAATACACATCCAACTTTTAGAAAAAACCTTTCTAAATTTCGTTAAAATGAAAAAACGGTCAAAACTTTTAATTTTATTCGCAAATTCTAACACTAATTTACGCGCTGTGTAAATTTCAGTTCACGTGTGTAATTTTAATATACATAAATGTAAATTTAGATATTTTTTCTGAGGTAGGCAACATATTATACACCATGTGATGACACGCTGTGGTTATGCAACTAATAATACCCATTCAACTTTTAATTTTTCTCTTTAAATTTTTTTACAGTGAAAAAATTGATCAAAGCTTTAATTTTTATTTGCAAATGCAACACCAATTTAAATTTCCAAAAAATATCAGTTCTAGAATGTCACGTGAGAACCAACAAATTTAATGGTTTTAATGTGATCTTTAAAAAATTTAAATAAAACGCCTTAAGTTTACGCGCTGTGTAAATTTCGGTTAACGTGTGTAAATGTAAATTCAACTTTAATATCCATATGTAGGTTTGGATATTTTCTGAGGTAGGCAACATATTATACGCCATGTGACGACAAACTGTCGTTATGCAAGAAATAATCTACGGTTAACTTTTTCTACACTATAAACTTATAAAAATTCATGTGATTTCATTCCATTTTTAAATAATATTTTTACGTTATTCCAAGGTAACTTTAATTTCCTAAAATATTACTTCCAGGAAATTATGATGAAATGTAATTACTGCACTAATAGACAAACACCTTGCATTTATACCGTTTCACAAGAACAAAAAGTGTGACCTTGACTTAGAAATCAGTTTAACGAGCGTTGGTCAGGCAACCAACTATGCATCTTGTATCTAGCCTTGCCTAAAAAATCAAAAATTTAGAATCTTTACATTGCTTGTAGTTTATCTAGAACCAGAAATCAAGTCTAAATTACATAACATGAATTTTAAAAATTAAGAATCTCAGATCAGCAATAAGATAAAAATCTAAAATCTGAATATCCAGAAACTGAAATTTTAAATTTAATTAATTAAAGTTTGATAGATAATAAAAATCTAGAATCTATGAATCCAAAATTTTTATCAATCTCAAATATGAAGGACGTATAAACACTAAATAGCTAAAACTACAGTTTGAAAAAAAAGGTACCAAAATTAGCTTGTCTGAAATTTCAAAAATTTCCAGAAACGAATAACTTTAACTTTCGGGAATTTTCTAGACATTAAAAATTTGAAAATCTGAGACCAGCCACAACATCTACAATTCAAAAATCTTAGCTCTCCAAATAATCTTTTAAAAGACAAAAATTTGAAAAAAAACTTAAAAATAATCCGCCCATCTAAAATTTAAGAATTTTAGAAAAGATCTAGATGCGAACGTAGTATCTAAAAATTAAAAAAACCAATAGGTATATTGAAAATGACGTGAGACTAAACACAACTAAACAAAAAAAAATCAACTATAAAATTTGGAAACATTTAGAGACCCAAAAACTAAAAATCTAGATCTAGAGAATCTAGAGAATCTAGAGAATGTATAGATAGTCTCGATAGTCTTCAAATGCTGACTCTAAGAATCTTTTATCTGAAAATAAAGCAGTCTATAATCTCAGAATCTAAAATTTTAAAATTTAGAATACTGAGAACCTAAATATCCAGATCTAAAATTTAGTATTTTAGTTAGAATCTAAAACGAGAAAAGAGCGGAAATGGTAGAAAACCAACAAACCCTTTTTTTACAATTTAAGAAAACCAAACTCACTGCATCAATTTTGAGTTTCTAGAATCTGAGACTTTTGAATAAGAATATGAAATCTAAGAATTAAGCAACAACGAATTCTAGAAAACTACTTCGGAAAATAAATGGCAGAGATCTGTAAGAACAACCAAAATTTAAAAAAAATACGAACTTAGAACTCTTAAGAATGTTTAAGAGACATCTAGTACTAGTAATAAAATTTTAGATATAGCGAACTTCTAATCCAAATCTGGGCCTCCACAAATTATCTAAAAATAATTGTTTTGACAATTAAAATTTTTAAATCTGCTGCTTTAACTACACAAAAGAATCTAGAATCTGAAGAAATTAAATTGGAGATTTTGTAATGTAGAAACAGATTCTAAAAATTTTAAAATGGTTGCTTAAAAATACCTGACCGTTAAAATTTTTAGAATTCAGTTTAGTAACAAAATCGAAAATGCTAAAAATTAGAAATCTGAAAATCCAGAATCTAAAAATTTGCAACTTCAAACTATTAAGAAAAATTTAAAAACTATGACCTTTGAGAATCGAATCTAAAGTATAATTTTAGATCTGAGACTCTAGAATCTGATAATCTACATCTAAAAACTGTTAAAAAATTATCTAGAGCATCTAGAATTTTAAAATTTTAGAGGAACAGAACAAATTAGACTGGAGTCTAAAAATAAATCTGGAAATCTTAAATCTAATAACTCTAGCATTTAGAATTCGCAATGTCCATCAACATTAAAATTTTTGCAAAGTTATCTGAGAAACTTCAAGTTTTCAATTAGAATTTTCAAACTGAAGATTTAGAATCTTTGTAATAAACTGATCAAAGTAAGCATCTAGAATTTAAGAACAGCTGTAGAAATCCTGAAAAACGAGAATCCTGCACAAATGAATAAAAGCTCTGGATGTGATGACGAAGAAAAATTCTTGCTCTAGGAAAGCAATTTACTCTAAATTCTAAGCTCGTAGAATCTACAATTTACAAAAATTATCATAAAACTCGAGTTTTCAATTTATTAGAATTTCCAGTCAGGAAACAAAAAAAGAATCCTTGATCTGAAAAAAGAACTAAAAAAAAGCAAGAAAAAATTTAAAAAAAAATCTAAGATTTCGGTTTTCCCATCTTCAATCTTACTAAATTACATTAGAAAATTGCTTATTTTTACCCCCCCTCTACTTCAAGTCGTTTGCCGCAACAATACACTATTGATTACCCCCAATTGGATAAATGAAATACCATTAAAGTTCGTTGAAATGCACGTCCAACCGCAATTACTCATCATTTTCCCGTCTTGACACCAATAACATTTAACCTGTCAACACCTAAAATATACGTTCATTTTCGAAGTTTTTAAACTTTCTCTAATCAAAATATGAGCAGCACCTGTCTCATTAATCCATAATTGACAGTTAAAAATATCCAAAATTACGAGAAAACTGTCATAACTGTACAAAATTCGTGATTATCTTAGTGTAACGTGTTTCTAATTAAACTGATAGCCACAACTGTTCGAAAATTCAAGAACAGTTATTTCATTATTTTCATATTCCTGACAAAATGGTGATTAATTATGTAATTTTTGAACAAAAGGTGAGATCGCTACACTCGTTCCCACCGAAATTAAACCGTGTTAAGCTCGGAGGTACAATATGAGAACATCCCATTTTTACCATATTCAATTTGTTAATTATGATGGTGTCAAAAGTGTAGAAATATTTTCATGAGGATGTTCTCTTTAATGGTTTAATAATGAAGCAAGGTTAGTAGACTGATTGTTATTAGAACATAAACACATGAATATTTATGAGGTACGTGCAAACTTGGTTATTAATTAATTAATATAAACCGTTGCGAGTTGGAATGGTCAAGAAATTAATGACATAAATAAAAGTATCCATAATTTGCATTTTTTTTTCTTACCTATCGCAGCCACTGCTAAACCCATCGTCCTTCTGACACTGTGAACAACTACAAAACGAATATTGCGAATACTGTGAAACGTAATCACTAGCAGAATCACTTGGTCGATTCACTCGCGTCCTCCACTTATCACTCACTATCACTGACCAAGTTCGATTAAGAAAATCAAGCACTCTATTTCCACCATCTCGTCCTACAGTCTCCGTAATTTTCGCCCTATCACTGCTGCTGTTTCCCATAATTTCACATTTTCAGATCATCTGAAAACACAGTCAATTGACAATATCGCTTTTACTTTCACTAGAAATTCGATTGAAAGTAAATAATCCGTGAATGAAAGAGCAGAGGCAATTAAGTATTGTTCGTTTTGTTAGAAAGTGCGTTACGAAGGAAAAGACAAAACTTATTTGATTAAGTACTTTTTTTTTTCGTTTTTACGATGAGGTTACGACCTGGTTAAGCGGTTTTTACTAATTCATAAGAGTGTGCTGAAAAACCTTGTTCGCAGGATGTTAATTAATGGTACGAGTAATGTTCCCATTTTTTTGGTACTCATGAATGGCTCGATTTTACGGTTTTAATGTGGTTCCGGCGAGACACTTTCATGCATAAATAAATGTAAGGTTCCTTTAGAAAAAAAATGCGAAATTATTGCTATTTCAGGTGACAGAAATCGTTTGCTTTGAACTTTGCCTGATGATAAAATTTAGTGGATTCGTTGATTTTGATGGGCTCATTAAGTGTGCCACTTCTTAAAAGTGGAAAATTTGAGGTAACAGGAAAAATTTTACTGTTAAGTTCGGACGATCATAACTCAAATATTTAGTGGTCTATAACTATAACTGAATTTGGTGAGTGTACTGATTTTGATCAGAATGTTAAATCTGTCAACTTTAAAAATTATGGAGGTATAAATATTAAAAAAATAAAATTTGGTAGATTCCGAAAAATTCCATAATAAATTCTGAATGCTCTCAGTGAAATATTTATCGACCCGTAACTATTTTTTGTTTAATAAGTACATGTAAGTGTGACAAACTTCAAAATTAAAGGCTTATAAAAATGAGAAAAAAACTGTATTATTCTGTGTGCCATAATTCTGGTATTTAAATTTGGAAGATGCACCAAATTTAAAAAAAAATAGGCTGAGAGAGACTGCAAATGTTTAAATTTAGTAAATGGAGTTCCACTGTAAAAAATTACTGAAATTCTGAGTGCCATAACTCAGATATTTATTAGTCTTTAATTATAAATTCTGGTGCACTTAGTAAATTTCACAAGCTGATTAAGTGTCCCAAATTTTAAAGTCATAATCATAAATCATAAATAAAAACAGTACAAATTTTGAAATTCTGTAAAGTTTCAATTCATTATTATTACTAATTTTGATACAGTTAACTCATTTTTATGAAAAAGAATAGTAAAATTTGATAACCTTACCAACATTGACTTATTTATTCACATTAGCAAATTTCAAAATGATATCTATCTAAATAAACATAACAGAAAATTTAACACTGATTTTGAATTTGAATTGAAATAATTTCCACGTTAAATTTTTGGTGCCACAACTCTGATATTTTTTTGGAATTTTAAAATTTGAGCAACTTACTAATTTTTACAGCCCTATTAATTGTACTTTAAAATTAAAAACATAAAAAAACACCATACAATTTGTCATTATTTCAAGTTTCAAAAATTTTCACTCTGTCATTTTAAGTGTCATAATTCTGGTACTTTATGAACCACACCAGTAAAATATGGTAAAATGACTAATTTTGACTTCTTTAATAAATTACAATATAATAGACTTATAAATTACAAACCCTGCAAATTTGAAATATGGCACTTTTCTAAAAATCCCAAATTAAATTCTCAGTGCCATAACTACAATGTTTATTGGTGTATAATCACAAAATTTGATGCACTTACTAAATATGACAAGGTAATTGCGGCTCCCAAATTTTAAAGTCACAGTCATATAAATAAAAACACTGCAAATTATGAAATTTTGGTAAGTTTCAATTAATTATTATTAATATTAATTTTGGTACCATAAATAAGTCATTTTTATGAATAAGAATTGTAAAATTTAATAAACTTCCTAACTTTGACTTGTTTATTTATATTAGCAAATTTTAAAATTATATCCATCTAAATAAACATAATGGAAAATTTAAATTTGGATTGAAATAATTCCACATTGAATTTTTGGTGCCACAACTCTGATGTTTATTAGTTTAGAATTTTGAAATTTGGGCAACTTACTAATTTTTACAGCCCTATTAATTGTACTTTAAAATTAAAAAAATTGAAAAAAGAACACTATAAAAATGGTCATTTTTTTTCAAAATTTCATTTTAGGTGTCATAATTCTGGTATTTTATGTTTTTTGTTTCTTAAAAGTGCCAAATTTCAATATAACAAACCTATAAATAAAAACCTTGCAAATTTGAATTTTGACAGTTTTCTGAAAAATGCCCAAGCTAAAGTCTCAGTGCCATAACTAAATTTGGTAAACTAACTAATTTTGACTGGTTAATTAAGTGCCACATTTTAAACTTATAGACCTATAAATGAGAACCGTAAATTTTAAAATTACACAAAATTTAAAAAACACATAAAAGTATGCAAAAAATCAAAACCATAAACATGCAAATAAAAACATTACAAAATTCTTAACTGTGGTAGGTTTCAAAAGCTTTCACTGTATCGTTCTTGGTGCCATAATTCTGGTATTTTTTAAATTAGAAGTGTGAAAAATGAAAGCACTAAAAATCTGAGGTACGTTTCGAAAAATTCTACAATAAATTTTGAAATTTGAATTCAAATATTTATTAGCTTATAGTAAACAAAATTGATAATTTTACTAAGATTAAATGACCTATTCAGAGTGCCAGATTTCAAAATCCTTAACATATACATAGAGACACTCCAAAATTTACAATGCCACAAATAGGATTTTAAATGGTCTATAATAAAAAAAAATGGTAAACTTACTAATTCTAATTAGCTGAACTCCAAAATTGTAGCCATATAAATAAAAACAAAATTTAAAAATTATACCAAGTCTCACAAATGTTTGCCACTTTTCATATCATAATTTTCGTTATAATAGGACATTTGTTAATTTATAGCCGTTTAATTTCGACAATTTACTAATTTTTAGTCAAATCAAGTGTGCCAAATTACAAAATTAGAGCCATACAATTAAGCATATTGTGAAAATCTGAAAATTTAGTAGGTTTAAAAAAAAACTCCTTTCCTTGCCAGACCTAAGATATTCATAGCTTTTTAATTATAAAATTTATAGAATTTACCAATTTTGAAAAGATGATTGAAAAGGCTAAACTTCACAATTTCTATCAAATAGAGCAGGACCGAGCAAAATTTACAATTTTGATTGATCTTTCAAAAAACCCTGCTTTGAAATTTTGAATGGCATTACTTAAATATTTGATTTATTTATTTTAAGAGGTTTATTTAGTGCAACAAATTTTAAAATTATAACCGTGGACGCGCAAAATATGACACTTTATAATTACGAAACTTGAAAAACCTAATAATTTTGACAATGCGAACAGAAAAATAGTACTAAAAATTTTGAACTTCGGTAAATCTCGACAAAATTTTAATACCTCAGTCTTGCTATTTCGTGAACAAAAATTTTGGAACCTGATAAATTCACCAGCTTAGCTTTGTTTATTTATTCCAATGCATCAAAATTCCTCACTTATCTACTAAAACCACAAGTAATCTGACACTCAATTTAATCACAAGTTTTTCAAACTGAACGTCGTAAAACTTATTACTGCAGTCCCACACGAAAATTATCAAACTGCACACTCACGGTCACAGCTCTCATTTGCAAGAATACAAAAATATTTATGACTCTCTCCGATTAAGGAATTAAGAACTTCGTGAAAGTGACCTTAGACCATGACCAAAAATTAGGCGCTATGCATGCAAATCTGGATATTATAATAATTATTCTACGATAAATCGTTTAGAAAGCGAATTATGACAATTTATTGTCTAGAAAAACATAATCTCATAGATGTTAAAAGAAAAGGAATTTTTTATTTTACCTTTTTTGTAATAGAGAAATTCCAAAATCACTTCACCTCACATTACACGATCGTTTGAAGCCGCTCGCGAATACCATCGGAATAACTGCGAGACCGGCAGTCTACAACGTTATGTAAGAGAAATTTTACGCGATGGGTGATGGACTGATTCTGGGCACACACTGTTGATTAGTAGTGCATCGTTGGCGATCGGTTTTGATGGTATCAGCAAAGTCGCGTACTTTCGCAATGGATTTTTAACGAAGAAACGAAATTGGGTACAAGGTGGATAGAAAAGATGTTCAAATCTATTTTAAAATTCCAGGAAAGAAAGCATTCAGTTTATTTAAATTTGTAAATTTTAAAAATGTTAGCAATGTGAAACTGGACAAAATAGGTAATTTGTTTATTTGGCCCAAAAATTTCACGAAATTTTGATTTACTCGAATTTCTTTAGTATGTAGAGAATTTAAAAAAAAACAAATTCAAAATGGAGAAATGTTTGGCAAGTACTTTCTAATATTTCTCACAATTGTCATTTTTTCGGTAACTGACTTGTAATTGTCAGGGCTCACTAGCTTTGATGTAAATATTAATCACATTTAATTATAAGAGTATAGCTTCAGTGATTTTTTTTTTCAATTTTAATTGTAGACCGGCAACAATTCACAAAACTTTTTTTTTCATTTTTAAGGTTATCAGATTGAAATTTCTAAAATTTACTAGTAAATTTACATTAATTTGCAAAATTGTAATTTTTTCGAAAGAATTAAAAAAAATTAATATGAAAAATTTTACAATTTGTTTTTCATAAACTATTATTCCTCACGGTATTGTCTTTTTTAGAATCTCGTTTTGAAATTTTCAGAGTTTCAATTTCCTTATGTGCACTAAATTTCAAAATTCCCGTAAAAGAATTTAAAAAAAAATAATTGAATTCCAGAAAAAAAACAATTCACAAAACTTTCGAATATTTATCACAAAATTGTCATTTTTTGGGTTATATACTTGAAATTGTTAAAATTTACTAGCTTTAATTTTTACTTATATAAGGGCACAAAATTGCAAAATTACAACTCTAGTGAAAAAAATTTAAGCAATTTTTAATTCAACATCGAGAAAAAATTTGCAATTTCTCGCTTTTTTCACAAAGTTGTCATTTTTAAGGTTACCGCCTTAACCCTTTTAGAATTTACTAGTTTTGATGTTTCTACTAAGCGCACCAAATCGCAAAAATATAGTTTTTGTAAAATAATTTAAAAATTTTAATTTGAGTAATTTACAATTTTTTCACAAAAACTATTATTTCTCACGAAATTGTCATTTTTGAGTTCTTTCTTTAAAGTTTTTCAAATTTACTTATTTTAATTTCCTCATTTGCACTAAATTTCAAAATTTTAACTCTAGTAAGAGAATTAAAAAAAAAATCAAGCGCAAAAAAAAATATTTACAAATTTTCCTAATATTAGTTACTGTCATTTTTTGATTTTTAAGATTTACTAGCTTGATTTTTACATAAATGAGGCGCACTAAATTGCAAAATTATGATTCTAGGAAAAAATATTTATTGAAATTTTTAATTCAACATCGAAAAAAACGCAATTCTCCGCTTTTCTTACAAAATTGCCATTTTTACGATTATCGGCTTGAAATTTTTGAAAATGACTAATTTTGATGTTATTATTAATCACACATTATCGCAAAATTATACGTTTTTATGAAAGAATTAAAAAAATTAATTTGAAAATTTTTATGATGTTTTTCACAAAAACTATTATTTCTCATGAAATTGTCATTTCTGGGCTCTTGCTTTGACACTTTTAAAATTTACTAATTTTAAGTTCCTCATGTGCACCAAATTTCAAAATTATAACTCTCTTAAGGGAATTAAAAAATATATTCAAGCTCCAGAAAACAAGTATTCGCAAAACTTTCTAATATTTGTCACAAAATGTCATTTTTCGGGTTATCCACTTGAAATTTTCAAGATTTACTAGTTTTGATTTTCACATATATAAGGCGCCCAAATTGCAAAATTACAACTCTAGTGAGAAAATTTGAAGAAATTTTTAATTCAACATCAAGAAAAAATTAGCAATTTTTCGTTTTTTTACAAAGTTGTCATTTTTAAGATTATCGGCTCGAAATTTTTGAAAATTACTAATTTTGAAATTTTTGTTAATCGCACTTAATCGCAAAATTATAGGTTTTGTTTTACATTTTACATTTTTTTTACAAAAACTATTACTTCTCACGAAGTTGTCATTTTTGGATTACTACTTTGAAATTTTCAGAATTTACTAGTTTTAATTTCCGCAGACGCACTAAATGTCAGAATTTAAACTCACGTAGGAGAATTTAAGAAAAAATAATTCAAGCTCGAAAAAAATAACTATTCACAAACTTACCAATATTCATCACAAAATTGTCATTTTTTAAGATATCAACCAAGTCTAACCTTTTTATTAAAACCTCAACAAAAAACTTTTCACTGTTTTCGATGCGATTTCAATCACTTTTTATTGCCAACACATTGAACATTAATAACACTTGGTTTCGACGTTCTAAAAACTGTTAAATGAGATCGTTACAGCCAAGTTCCTGTGCACAGATTAATTATTTACTTCGATTTACTGATTCTTCCACTGCAGCGTAAAATACCCACTTTCGGTTCACATCCTTGCTTCATTAATGATTATGAATTAACTTTGATCACGAACTTATCCATGAGTCGGGAATGCGCTCACAAAAACGCAGTACGGTACTCGAGCAACAAAATATAAAATATACATTAACACTAGCTTCTACGAACCAGCTACTAGTATTACTTACAATTACGTTAACTGTTAAAATGACTTCAAATCGACTTCCGTTTATTAAAAATGCTTTGTTCTATTTAACTAATTACTTTAACCAATTTCGACAATTTAATTAGTTATGATCTCAAACAAATTAAGCGTAATTTACTGTAATTTAGTTTAATTAATAGACAATGCAACTTACCTGTCTAGATTCACATTATCACTGAAAATTGCTCATCATTGTTTGTGTCTACAACATCTTCTCGTCTTTCCTTTGACAAGTTACCTTATACACCCATCACTGTTAGATCGAACTGATGAACTCTTAACCAGACAACACACTTGCAATAAAAACTGACTGTGATACAATTAACAACCGCAAACATTGGAAAAAAATGTATTGATGTGATGGGTACCACCATGGTGTATTTCCATGGTACCGTTTGTTGATAAGTAGTTTTTCTGATTGACTAAGCAATTAGCTGAGTAACTCTTAATTAAGTTTTTCTAGACTCAACAGAATTGTAATTATGTGACACACGTATGTCAGCACATTTTGCCAACATCAGTAAAACAACCCAAAAAAGTGCCAGCACTTAAACTACGCCTTGTAATTTTAATGAGCGCATTCACTTTATTTTCTTTCATACACTTTCTAAACTGTTACGGATTCTTAAGATCGATTGTAACCATCGTAAATTGTAATCAGAGAATTTTAAATGAAAATCCAGAATCTGAGGAATTCAACTGAGCTTGGATTGTCACACATTTATGACCTCAAATTCATAATTTTGAAATATAGATTTAGACCTAGAAACGCAGCAAATGGTATTGCAAAAATACAAGTGGAGGGTTTTGAGAATCTGAGGTTCTCAAATCAATAAAAACCTAAAATTTAGAACTAAAAGAAAAATTTAGATTTTTAGAACCTTTAATCTGAGAAGGAAGTACTCTAGAATTTGAGATACACTCTGGATTTTTTTTTAAGATTCTAGATTCTAAAAAACCAAGTTCAAAATTTTAAATCTAGAATCTGAGAATTCATAAATCAAGAATCTATGATGTAGAATTGTATTTGAGACGACAAATTGTCGGCGCCTATGAATTTATAGCTTTTGTTCAACGAAATTTCACTACGATGTGCTGAAAAATTTACGATTTGATGACTTTGTATGAGCGATAACTTGAAAACTCCAAGACTTTCCATATTTCAATGAGAGCGAATACGGACCAGTGAAACCATGTTTATTGCAAAAACCGCCATAAAAATTAATAAACACGTGTAAACCACAAATTTACTGGAAAAAAGAACATAGAAATTTGGAGGTTAGGTTATCATCGGTAGTAGTTGGTATCACCTAATCGAATTGGATGGATGTCATTTCTGAGAGGTGTCATGAGGGCTTACCTTAGATTAAAGGTTGAGATAAGTGTCAGTAAATTCATTCTTGTAGTTTGAGTTTGTATTTACACATTTGTTGCTATGGATATCGTTTTGACATTTGACACGTACAGTGGCAGGGGTGCCACCAGAGAATTTAAAAAAAAAACCTAAATTCTTAGGCGTTTTTTTTTAATTTCGAACTTGGTTATTATATAATAATGATAAATTGATGAACAAAAACATTTTTTGAGACAACACGATTGAACTTGACTGAAGAAATCTTGAGAACAAAGCAAAATTAAGAAAATGAAAACGTTCTTTACGCCATTTCAAACGGTTCCTGATGTCTCAAATGTTAATTCGGTAAATGTAGAAAAAATCAAAAACTTATCTGTGAATTTACAAGGCCGCATATGTTTAATATTGGCATAAATTCAATTTACTTTTTGTCAGTGTGATAAAGAAAGAGCGACTTTTTTGCTCTGCCAACAAAAACCCTTAATTCGTCACGTAATCAGGTGTTTGCTTGTTTAGTCTCTTTGTAAAATCAAACGTGTTCGGTGCTATTTATTCTTATGAATTTTGTGATTTTGTGAGTGCTTAGAATTTGAAGGTAATTTTTAATAAATGAATACAGTTTGAGTTACTCATATCGTTTAATTGTTCTGTTGTTACTTTTTCAAGTTTTGAACAAGTTTTGGGTTTCTGAATTAGGGAAGCAGTTATCTGTATATTGTTTGATTTTCCTAACACTATGCCCATGCTTTAGACGTTCATTATGACTTATCATTGTACGCTTTTTTTTTTTTAATTAAAGATGTTGGTGCCAAGTGGTGACAAGTGACCGTGAGGTGATTTTTTTGTACACGTTCTAGTTCTGCGTTTAAAAATAAATTTTATTAGAATCGTATTTAATTTAATAGTGGTTGATTCTTTAGTGAGCAAGGAGGAGGAGTTGTAGACTTGTGTTGAGATGACTTTCTGACTATGAACTACAAGGGCCAGATTTAAATGGTAAGTTTTCCTTAAACCAAAATTGAAGTATTGATTATCGACATTTTTTGTTTTATTCTCTTTCAGTAAGTCTACAATAAATCTATAGTACTATCAGGGGTGCGCCAAAAATGGAAGCGTCCTCAAGCCGCTTCTAGGTCAAAGTTGACATCGACAGGAAAGAAGAGGTCAAATTGAGGTTCAAGGTCAGGTATATTGTTTCTAAATTATTATATGCAAAAACTGTAAAAACTCGAAAAATAATGGAGTTACGGCGGGTAAACAAGGGAGTAAAAGTTTGAAATTAAATATTAAAAATCCATTCCATACTTGCCCGACACAATCGGTCAATAAATAATCGAGAAAGGGGCAAAAATTTCTTAGGAAAAAACAAAAAAGGACAGGGGGAATTTTAATAGAGCAATCGGTGACGGGAGAACAGATGCATGTTGGGTTAAAAATCCGTTAAAATCGGTGGTTAAATAAGGAAGTTACGGACGAAAAACGCTTCAAGGTCGTCGTTTTCATTTGACCTTGTTCGAGTAATTTAGAATATTTTTGTTGTATAAGTAAGATAAACCCATGTTGTTCCACTTTAAAAAAAAAAAAAAAAAAAAAAAAAGACGGTGGTGACAAAGCAAGACCATTGGGGATTAAAACAAGGACAGATATCAAAATTTGGGAATTCGCTCTTATCTTCAAAAATGTCATTCGTAGAACTCTACGGGAGCTACTTGGTGACGCAAAAAGTTCCAGGATTCTATCGTGTTATCATCGAAAAAAAGGGTGCCAAAATATGGGTCCGAAAAATCTCTTGAAAATGTAAGGACCCCTATAAATCTTTTATTATTGCATTTCTGGTTATTAATTTGGTCCTATCTTACGTAGAATTTCACGAGGAATCCAACGGTGCCACGGGAATTGACGTACGACCTATAGTTTCGGAGTTATCGCCATTCAAAGTTTTGGAAAGTTGCATTTTGCGTCGAAAGGGCGAAATTTTGGCGATTTCGACGATTTTTCAACTTTTTTATTTGAAGAGATTTCTTGAATATCTCTTCGTTATCGTGTTTCTAGGGTCCGAAATGCTAAGAATCCGGTCTTAACTCGACCTCGAAAATGTCAAAATTTTTCGCAAAAATTTCTGACTCAATCGATGAAAATTTGTTGATTTTTAGAAATTCCCTTATAACTTTTGAACCGCTCGATGGATCGGGATGAGTTTTTGCACGTTCGTAGAACTCTACGGGAGCTACTTGGTGACGCAAAAAGTTCCAGGATTCTATCGTGTTATCATCGAAAAAAAGGGTGCCAAAATATGGGTCCGAAAAATCTCTTGAAAATGTAAGGACCCCTATAAATCTTTTATTATTGCATTTCTGGTTATTAATTTGGTCCTATCTTACGTAGAATTTCACGAGGAATCCAACGGTGCCACGGGAATTGACGTACGACCTATAGTTTCGGAGTTATCGCCATTCAAAGTTTTGGAAAGTTGCATTTTGCGTCGAAAGGGCGAAATTTTGGCGATTTCGACGATTTTTCAACTTTTTTATTTGAAGAGATTTCTTGAATATCTCTTCGTTATCGTGTTTCTAGGGTCCGAAATGCTAAGAATCCGGTCTTAACTCGACCTCGAAAATGTCAAAATTTTTCGCAAAAATTTCTGACTCAATCGATGAAAATTTGTTGATTTTTAGAAATTCCCTTATAACTTTTGAACCGCTCGATGGATCGGGATGAGTTTTTGCACGTTCGTAGAACTCTACGGGAGCTACTTGGTGACGCAAAAAGTTCCAGGATTCTATCGTGTTATCATCGAAAAAAAGGGTGCCAAAATATGGGTCCGAAAAATCTCTTGAAAATGTAAGGACCCCTATAAATCTTTTATTATTGCATTTCTGGTTATTAATTTGGTCCTATCTTACGTAGAATTTCACGAGGAATCCAACGGTGCCACGGGAATTGACGTACGACCTATAGTTTCGGAGTTATCGCCATTCAAAGTTTTGGAAAGTTGCATTTTGCGTCGAAAGGGCGAAATTTTGGCGATTTCGACGATTTTTCAACTTTTTTATTTGAAGAGATTTCTTGAATATCTCTTCGTTATCGTGTTTCTAGGGTCCGAAATGCTAAGAATCCGGTCTTAACTCGACCTCGAAAATGTCAAAATTTTTCGCAAAAATTTCTGACTCAATCGATGAAAATTTGTTGATTTTTAGAAATTCCCTTATAACTTTTGAACCGCTCGATGGATCGGGATGAGTTTTTGCACGTTCGTAGAACTCTACGGGAGCTACTTGGTGACGCAAAAAGTTCCAGGATTCTATCGTGTTATCATCGAAAAAAAGGGTGCCAAAATATGGGTCCGAAAAATCTCTTGAAAATGTAAGGACCCCTATAAATCTTTTATTATTGCATTTCTGGTTATTAATTTGGTCCTATCTTACGTAGAATTTCACGAGGAATCCAACGGTGCCACGGGAATTGACGTACGACCTATAGTTTCGGAGTTATCGCCATTCAAAGTTTTGGAAAGTTGCATTTTGCGTCGAAAGGGCGAAATTTTGGCGATTTCGACGATTTTTCAACTTTTTTATTTGAAGAGATTTCTTGAATATCTCTTCGTTATCGTGTTTCTAGGGTCCGAAATGCTAAGAATCCGGTCTTAACTCGACCTCGAAAATGTCAAAATTTTTCGCAAAAATTTCTGACTCAATCGATGAAAATTTGTTGATTTTTAGAAATTCCCTTATAACTTTTGAACCGCTCGATGGATCGGGATGAGTTTTTGCACGTTCGTAGAACTCTACGGGAGCTACTTGGTGACGCAAAAAGTTCCAGGATTCTATCGTGTTATCATCGAAAAAAAGGGTGCCAAAATATGGGTCCGAAAAATCTCTTGAAAATGTAAGGACCCCTATAAATCTTTTATTATTGCATTTCTGGTTATTAATTTGGTCCTATCTTACGTAGAATTTCACGAGGAATCCAACGGTGCCACGGGAATTGACGTACGACCTATAGTTTCGGAGTTATCGCCATTCAAAGTTTTGGAAAGTTGCATTTTGCGTCGAAAGGGCGAAATTTTGGCGATTTCGACGATTTTTCAACTTTTTTATTTGAAGAGATTTCTTGAATATCTCTTCGTTATCGTGTTTCTAGGGTCCGAAATGCTAAGAATCCGGTCTTAACTCGACCTCGAAAATGTCAAAATTTTTCGCAAAAATTTCTGACTCAATCGATGAAAATTTGTTGATTTTTAGAAATTCCCTTATAACTTTTGAACCGCTCGATGGATCGGGATGAGTTTTTGCACGTTCGTAGAACTCTACGGGAGCTACTTGGTGACGCAAAAAGTTCCAGGATTCTATCGTGTTATCATCGAAAAAAAGGGTGCCAAAATATGGGTCCGAAAAATCTCTTGAAAATGTAAGGACCCCTATAAATCTTTTATTATTGCATTTCTGGTTATTAATTTGGTCCTATCTTACGTAGAATTTCACGAGGAATCCAACGGTGCCACGGGAATTGACGTACGACCTATAGTTTCGGAGTTATCGCCATTCAAAGTTTTGGAAAGTTGCATTTTGCGTCGAAAGGGCGAAATTTTGGCGATTTCGACGATTTTTCAACTTTTTTATTTGAAGAGATTTCTTGAATATCTCTTCGTTATCGTGTTTCTAGGGTCCGAAATGCTAAGAATCCGGTCTTAACTCGACCTCGAAAATGTCAAAATTTTTCGCAAAAATTTCTGACTCAATCGATGAAAATTTGTTGATTTTTAGAAATTCCCTTATAACTTTTGAACCGCTCGATGGATCGGGATGAGTTTTTGCACGTTCGTAGAACTCTACGGGAGCTACTTGGTGACGCAAAAAGTTCCAGGATTCTATCGTGTTATCATCGAAAAAAAGGGTGCCAAAATATGGGTCCGAAAAATCTCTTGAAAATGTAAGGACCCCTATAAATCTTTTATTATTGCATTTCTGGTTATTAATTTGGTCCTATCTTACGTAGAATTTCACGAGGAATCCAACGGTGCCACGGGAATTGACGTACGACCTATAGTTTCGGAGTTATCGCCATTCAAAGTTTTGGAAAGTTGCATTTTGCGTCGAAAGGGCGAAATTTTGGCGATTTCGACGATTTTTCAACTTTTTTATTTGAAGAGATTTCTTGAATATCTCTTCGTTATCGTGTTTCTAGGGTCCGAAATGCTAAGAATCCGGTCTTAACTCGACCTCGAAAATGTCAAAATTTTTCGCAAAAATTTCTGACTCAATCGATGAAAATTTGTTGATTTTTAGAAATTCCCTTATAACTTTTGAACCGCTCGATGGATCGGGATGAGTTTTTGCACGTTCGTAGAACTCTACGGGAGCTACTTGGTGACGCAAAAAGTTCCAGGATTCTATCGTGTTATCATCGAAAAAAAGGGTGCCAAAATATGGGTCCGAAAAATCTCTTGAAAATGTAAGGACCCCTATAAATCTTTTATTATTGCATTTCTGGTTATTAATTTGGTCCTATCTTACGTAGAATTTCACGAGGAATCCAACGGTGCCACGGGAATTGACGTACGACCTATAGTTTCGGAGTTATCGCCATTCAAAGTTTTGGAAAGTTGCATTTTGCGTCGAAAGGGCGAAATTTTGGCGATTTCGACGATTTTTCAACTTTTTTATTTGAAGAGATTTCTTGAATATCTCTTCGTTATCGTGTTTCTAGGGTCCGAAATGCTAAGAATCCGGTCTTAACTCGACCTCGAAAATGTCAAAATTTTTCGCAAAAATTTCTGACTCAATCGATGAAAATTTGTTGATTTTTAGAAATTCCCTTATAACTTTTGAACCGCTCGATGGATCGGGATGAGTTTTTGCACGTTCGTAGAACTCTACGGGAGCTACTTGGTGACGCAAAAAGTTCCAGGATTCTATCGTGTTATCATCGAAAAAAAGGGTGCCAAAATATGGGTCCGAAAAATCTCTTGAAAATGTAAGGACCCCTATAAATCTTTTATTATTGCATTTCTGGTTATTAATTTGGTCCTATCTTACGTAGAATTTCACGAGGAATCCAACGGTGCCACGGGAATTGACGTACGACCTATAGTTTCGGAGTTATCGCCATTCAAAGTTTTGGAAAGTTGCATTTTGCGTCGAAAGGGCGAAATTTTGGCGATTTCGACGATTTTTCAACTTTTTTATTTGAAGAGATTTCTTGAATATCTCTTCGTTATCGTGTTTCTAGGGTCCGAAATGCTAAGAATCCGGTCTTAACTCGACCTCGAAAATGTCAAAATTTTTCGCAAAAATTTCTGACTCAATCGATGAAAATTTGTTGATTTTTAGAAATTCCCTTATAACTTTTGAACCGCTCGATGGATCGGGATGAGTTTTTGCACGTTCGTAGAACTCTACGGGAGCTACTTGGTGACGCAAAAAGTTCCAGGATTCTATCGTGTTATCATCGAAAAAAAGGGTGCCAAAATATGGGTCCGAAAAATCTCTTGAAAATGTAAGGACCCCTATAAATCTTTTATTATTGCATTTCTGGTTATTAATTTGGTCCTATCTTACGTAGAATTTCACGAGGAATCCAACGGTGCCACGGGAATTGACGTACGACCTATAGTTTCGGAGTTATCGCCATTCAAAGTTTTGGAAAGTTGCATTTTGCGTCGAAAGGGCGAAATTTTGGCGATTTCGACGATTTTTCAACTTTTTTATTTGAAGAGATTTCTTGAATATCTCTTCGTTATCGTGTTTCTAGGGTCCGAAATGCTAAGAATCCGGTCTTAACTCGACCTCGAAAATGTCAAAATTTTTCGCAAAAATTTCTGACTCAATCGATGAAAATTTGTTGATTTTTAGAAATTCCCTTATAACTTTTGAACCGCTCGATGGATCGGGATGAGTTTTTGCACGTTCGTAGAACTCTACGGGAGCTACTTGGTGACGCAAAAAGTTCCAGGATTCTATCGTGTTATCATCGAAAAAAAGGGTGCCAAAATATGGGTCCGAAAAATCTCTTGAAAATGTAAGGACCCCTATAAATCTTTTATTATTGCATTTCTGGTTATTAATTTGGTCCTATCTTACGTAGAATTTCACGAGGAATCCAACGGTGCCACGGGAATTGACGTACGACCTATAGTTTCGGAGTTATCGCCATTCAAAGTTTTGGAAAGTTGCATTTTGCGTCGAAAGGGCGAAATTTTGGCGATTTCGACGATTTTTCAACTTTTTTATTTGAAGAGATTTCTTGAATATCTCTTCGTTATCGTGTTTCTAGGGTCCGAAATGCTAAGAATCCGGTCTTAACTCGACCTCGAAAATGTCAAAATTTTTCGCAAAAATTTCTGACTCAATCGATGAAAATTTGTTGATTTTTAGAAATTCCCTTATAACTTTTGAACCGCTCGATGGATCGGGATGAGTTTTTGCACGTTCGTAGAACTCTACGGGAGCTACTTGGTGACGCAAAAAGTTCCAGGATTCTATCGTGTTATCATCGAAAAAAAGGGTGCCAAAATATGGGTCCGAAAAATCTCTTGAAAATGTAAGGACCCCTATAAATCTTTTATTATTGCATTTCTGGTTATTAATTTGGTCCTATCTTACGTAGAATTTCACGAGGAATCCAACGGTGCCACGGGAATTGACGTACGACCTATAGTTTCGGAGTTATCGCCATTCAAAGTTTTGGAAAGTTGCATTTTGCGTCGAAAGGGCGAAATTTTGGCGATTTCGACGATTTTTCAACTTTTTTATTTGAAGAGATTTCTTGAATATCTCTTCGTTATCGTGTTTCTAGGGTCCGAAATGCTAAGAATCCGGTCTTAACTCGACCTCGAAAATGTCAAAATTTTTCGCAAAAATTTCTGACTCAATCGATGAAAATTTGTTGATTTTTAGAAATTCCCTTATAACTTTTGAACCGCTCGATGGATCGGGATGAGTTTTTGCACGTTCGTAGAACTCTACGGGAGCTACTTGGTGACGCAAAAAGTTCCAGGATTCTATCGTGTTATCATCGAAAAAAAGGGTGCCAAAATATGGGTCCGAAAAATCTCTTGAAAATGTAAGGACCCCTATAAATCTTTTATTATTGCATTTCTGGTTATTAATTTGGTCCTATCTTACGTAGAATTTCACGAGGAATCCAACGGTGCCACGGGAATTGACGTACGACCTATAGTTTCGGAGTTATCGCCATTCAAAGTTTTGGAAAGTTGCATTTTGCGTCGAAAGGGCGAAATTTTGGCGATTTCGACGATTTTTCAACTTTTTTATTTGAAGAGATTTCTTGAATATCTCTTCGTTATCGTGTTTCTAGGGTCCGAAATGCTAAGAATCCGGTCTTAACTCGACCTCGAAAATGTCAAAATTTTTCGCAAAAATTTCTGACTCAATCGATGAAAATTTGTTGATTTTTAGAAATTCCCTTATAACTTTTGAACCGCTCGATGGATCGGGATGAGTTTTTGCACGTTCGTAGAACTCTACGGGAGCTACTTGGTGACGCAAAAAGTTCCAGGATTCTATCGTGTTATCATCGAAAAAAAGGGTGCCAAAATATGGGTCCGAAAAATCTCTTGAAAATGTAAGGACCCCTATAAATCTTTTATTATTGCATTTCTGGTTATTAATTTGGTCCTATCTTACGTAGAATTTCACGAGGAATCCAACGGTGCCACGGGAATTGACGTACGACCTATAGTTTCGGAGTTATCGCCATTCAAAGTTTTGGAAAGTTGCATTTTGCGTCGAAAGGGCGAAATTTTGGCGATTTCGACGATTTTTCAACTTTTTTATTTGAAGAGATTTCTTGAATATCTCTTCGTTATCGTGTTTCTAGGGTCCGAAATGCTAAGAATCCGGTCTTAACTCGACCTCGAAAATGTCAAAATTTTTCGCAAAAATTTCTGACTCAATCGATGAAAATTTGTTGATTTTTAGAAATTCCCTTATAACTTTTGAACCGCTCGATGGATCGGGATGAGTTTTTGCACGTTCGTAGAACTCTACGGGAGCTACTTGGTGACGCAAAAAGTTCCAGGATTCTATCGTGTTATCATCGAAAAAAAGGGTGCCAAAATATGGGTCCGAAAAATCTCTTGAAAATGTAAGGACCCCTATAAATCTTTTATTATTGCATTTCTGGTTATTAATTTGGTCCTATCTTACGTAGAATTTCACGAGGAATCCAACGGTGCCACGGGAATTGACGTACGACCTATAGTTTCGGAGTTATCGCCATTCAAAGTTTTGGAAAGTTGCATTTTGCGTCGAAAGGGCGAAATTTTGGCGATTTCGACGATTTTTCAACTTTTTTATTTGAAGAGATTTCTTGAATATCTCTTCGTTATCGTGTTTCTAGGGTCCGAAATGCTAAGAATCCGGTCTTAACTCGACCTCGAAAATGTCAAAATTTTTCGCAAAAATTTCTGACTCAATCGATGAAAATTTGTTGATTTTTAGAAATTCCCTTATAACTTTTGAACCGCTCGATGGATCGGGATGAGTTTTTGCACGTTCGTAGAACTCTACGGGAGCTACTTGGTGACGCAAAAAGTTCCAGGATTCTATCGTGTTATCATCGAAAAAAAGGGTGCCAAAATATGGGTCCGAAAAATCTCTTGAAAATGTAAGGACCCCTATAAATCTTTTATTATTGCATTTCTGGTTATTAATTTGGTCCTATCTTACGTAGAATTTCACGAGGAATCCAACGGTGCCACGGGAATTGACGTACGACCTATAGTTTCGGAGTTATCGCCATTCAAAGTTTTGGAAAGTTGCATTTTGCGTCGAAAGGGCGAAATTTTGGCGATTTCGACGATTTTTCAACTTTTTTATTTGAAGAGATTTCTTGAATATCTCTTCGTTATCGTGTTTCTAGGGTCCGAAATGCTAAGAATCCGGTCTTAACTCGACCTCGAAAATGTCAAAATTTTTCGCAAAAATTTCTGACTCAATCGATGAAAATTTGTTGATTTTTAGAAATTCCCTTATAACTTTTGAACCGCTCGATGGATCGGGATGAGTTTTTGCACGTTCGTAGAACTCTACGGGAGCTACTTGGTGACGCAAAAAGTTCCAGGATTCTATCGTGTTATCATCGAAAAAAAGGGTGCCAAAATATGGGTCCGAAAAATCTCTTGAAAATGTAAGGACCCCTATAAATCTTTTATTATTGCATTTCTGGTTATTAATTTGGTCCTATCTTACGTAGAATTTCACGAGGAATCCAACGGTGCCACGGGAATTGACGTACGACCTATAGTTTCGGAGTTATCGCCATTCAAAGTTTTGGAAAGTTGCATTTTGCGTCGAAAGGGCGAAATTTTGGCGATTTCGACGATTTTTCAACT
Organism: Cynaeus angustus; assembly: GCA_030157275.1. NCBI lineage: Eukaryota > Metazoa > Arthropoda > Insecta > Coleoptera > Tenebrionidae > Cynaeus > Cynaeus angustus. The sequence goes on from CM058064.1 coordinate 16,893,370, forward strand.
TTTTTATTTGAAGAGATTTCTTGAATATCTCTTCGTTATCGTGTTTCTAGGGTCCGAAATGCTAAGAATCCGGTCTTAACTCGACCTCGAAAATGTCAAAATTTTTCGCAAAAATTTCTGACTCAATCGATGAAAATTTGTTGATTTTTAGAAATTCCCTTATAACTTTTGAACCGCTCGATGGATCGGGATGAGTTTTTGCACGTTCGTAGAACTCTACGGGAGCTACTTGGTGACGCAAAAAGTTCCAGGATTCTATCGTGTTATCATCGAAAAAAAGGGTGCCAAAATATGGGTCCGAAAAATCTCTTGAAAATGTAAGGACCCCTATAAATCTTTTATTATTGCATTTCTGGTTATTAATTTGGTCCTATCTTACGTAGAATTTCACGAGGAATCCAACGGTGCCACGGGAATTGACGTACGACCTATAGTTTCGGAGTTATCGCCATTCAAAGTTTTGGAAAGTTGCATTTTGCGTCGAAAGGGCGAAATTTTGGCGATTTCGACGATTTTTCAACTTTTTTATTTGAAGAGATTTCTTGAATATCTCTTCGTTATCGTGTTTCTAGGGTCCGAAATGCTAAGAATCCGGTCTTAACTCGACCTCGAAAATGTCAAAATTTTTCGCAAAAATTTCTGACTCAATCGATGAAAATTTGTTGATTTTTAGAAATTCCCTTATAACTTTTGAACCGCTCGATGGATCGGGATGAGTTTTTGCACGTTCGTAGAACTCTACGGGAGCTACTTGGTGACGCAAAAAGTTCCAGGATTCTATCGTGTTATCATCGAAAAAAAGGGTGCCAAAATATGGGTCCGAAAAATCTCTTGAAAATGTAAGGACCCCTATAAATCTTTTATTATTGCATTTCTGGTTATTAATTTGGTCCTATCTTACGTAGAATTTCACGAGGAATCCAACGGTGCCACGGGAATTGACGTACGACCTATAGTTTCGGAGTTATCGCCATTCAAAGTTTTGGAAAGTTGCATTTTGCGTCGAAAGGGCGAAATTTTGGCGATTTCGACGATTTTTCAACTTTTTTATTTGAAGAGATTTCTTGAATATCTCTTCGTTATCGTGTTTCTAGGGTCCGAAATGCTAAGAATCCGGTCTTAACTCGACCTCGAAAATGTCAAAATTTTTCGCAAAAATTTCTGACTCAATCGATGAAAATTTGTTGATTTTTAGAAATTCCCTTATAACTTTTGAACCGCTCGATGGATCGGGATGAGTTTTTGCACGTTCGTAGAACTCTACGGGAGCTACTTGGTGACGCAAAAAGTTCCAGGATTCTATCGTGTTATCATCGAAAAAAAGGGTGCCAAAATATGGGTCCGAAAAATCTCTTGAAAATGTAAGGACCCCTATAAATCTTTTATTATTGCATTTCTGGTTATTAATTTGGTCCTATCTTACGTAGAATTTCACGAGGAATCCAACGGTGCCACGGGAATTGACGTACGACCTATAGTTTCGGAGTTATCGCCATTCAAAGTTTTGGAAAGTTGCATTTTGCGTCGAAAGGGCGAAATTTTGGCGATTTCGACGATTTTTCAACTTTTTTATTTGAAGAGATTTCTTGAATATCTCTTCGTTATCGTGTTTCTAGGGTCCGAAATGCTAAGAATCCGGTCTTAACTCGACCTCGAAAATGTCAAAATTTTTCGCAAAAATTTCTGACTCAATCGATGAAAATTTGTTGATTTTTAGAAATTCCCTTATAACTTTTGAACCGCTCGATGGATCGGGATGAGTTTTTGCACGTTCGTAGAACTCTACGGGAGCTACTTGGTGACGCAAAAAGTTCCAGGATTCTATCGTGTTATCATCGAAAAAAAGGGTGCCAAAATATGGGTCCGAAAAATCTCTTGAAAATGTAAGGACCCCTATAAATCTTTTATTATTGCATTTCTGGTTATTAATTTGGTCCTATCTTACGTAGAATTTCACGAGGAATCCAACGGTGCCACGGGAATTGACGTACGACCTATAGTTTCGGAGTTATCGCCATTCAAAGTTTTGGAAAGTTGCATTTTGCGTCGAAAGGGCGAAATTTTGGCGATTTCGACGATTTTTCAACTTTTTTATTTGAAGAGATTTCTTGAATATCTCTTCGTTATCGTGTTTCTAGGGTCCGAAATGCTAAGAATCCGGTCTTAACTCGACCTCGAAAATGTCAAAATTTTTCGCAAAAATTTCTGACTCAATCGATGAAAATTTGTTGATTTTTAGAAATTCCCTTATAACTTTTGAACCGCTCGATGGATCGGGATGAGTTTTTGCACGTTCGTAGAACTCTACGGGAGCTACTTGGTGACGCAAAAAGTTCCAGGATTCTATCGTGTTATCATCGAAAAAAAGGGTGCCAAAATATGGGTCCGAAAAATCTCTTGAAAATGTAAGGACCCCTATAAATCTTTTATTATTGCATTTCTGGTTATTAATTTGGTCCTATCTTACGTAGAATTTCACGAGGAATCCAACGGTGCCACGGGAATTGACGTACGACCTATAGTTTCGGAGTTATCGCCATTCAAAGTTTTGGAAAGTTGCATTTTGCGTCGAAAGGGCGAAATTTTGGCGATTTCGACGATTTTTTCACTTTTTTATTTGAAGAGATTTCTTGAATATCTCTTCGTTATCGTGTTTCTAGGGTCCGAAATGCTAAGAATCCGGTCTTAACTCGACCTCGAAAATGTCAAAATTTTTCGCAAAAATTTCTGACTCAATCGATGAAAATTTGTTGATTTTTAGAAATTCCCTTATAACTTTTGAACCGCTCGATGGATCGGGATGAGTTTTTGCACGTTCGTAGAACTCTACGGGAGCTACTTGGTGACGCAAAAAGTTCCAGGATTCTATCGTGTTATCATCGAAAAAAAGGGTGCCAAAATATGGGTCCGAAAAAATCTCTTGAAAATGTAAGGACCCCTATAAATCTTTTATTATTGCATTTCTGGTTATTAATTTGGTCCTATCTTACGTAGAATTTCACGAGGAATCCAACGGTGCCACGGGAATTGACGTACGACCTATAGTTTCGGAGTTATCGCCATTCAAAGTTTTGGAAAGTTGCATTTTGCGTCGAAAGGGGCGAAATTTTGGCGATTTCGACGATTTTTCAACTTTTTTATTTGAAGAGATTTCTTGAATATCTCTTCGTTATCGTGTTTCTAGGGTCCGAAATGCTAAGAATCCGGTCTTAACTCGACCTCGAAAATGTCAAAATTTTTCGCAAAAATTTCTGACTCAATCGATGAAAATTTGTTGATTTTTAGAAATTCCCTTATAACTTTTGAACCGCTCGATGGATCGGGATGAGTTTTTGCACGTTCGTAGAACTCTACGGGAGCTACTTGGTGACGCAAAAAGTTCCAGGATTCTATCGTGTTATCATCGAAAAAAAGGGTGCCAAAATATGGGTCCGAAAAATCTCTTGAAAATGTAAGGACCCCTATAAATCTTTTATTATTGCATTTCTGGTTATTAATTTGGTCCTATCTTACGTAGAATTTCACGAGGAATCCAACGGTGCCACGGGAATTGACGTACGACCTATAGTTTCGGAGTTATCGCCATTCAAAGTTTTGGAAAGTTGCATTTTGCGTCGAAAGGGCGAAATTTTGGCGATTTCGACGATTTTTCAACTTTTTTATTTGAAGAGATTTCTTGAATATCTCTTCGTTATCGTGTTTCTAGGGTCCGAAATGCTAAGAATCCGGTCTTAACTCGACCTCGAAAATGTCAAATTTTTCGCAAAAATTTCTGACTCAATCGATGAAAATTTGTTGATTTTTAGAAATTCCCTTATAACTTTTGAACCGCTCGATGGATCGGGATGAGTTTTTGCACGTTCGTAGAACTCTACGGGAGCTACTTGGTGACGCAAAAAGTTCCAGGATTCTATCGTGTTATCATCGAAAAAAAGGGTGCCAAAATATGGGTCCGAAAAATCTCTTGAAAATGTAAGGACCCCTATAAATCTTTTATTATTGCATTTCTGGTTATTAATTTGGTCCTATCTTACGTAGAATTTCACGAGGAATCCAACGGTGCCACGGGAATTGACGTACGACCTATAGTTTCGGAGTTATCGCCATTCAAAGTTTTGGAAAGTTGCATTTTGCGTCGAAAGGGCGAAATTTTGGCGATTTCGACGATTTTTCAACTTTTTTATTTGAAGAGATTTCTTGAATATCTCTTCGTTATCGTGTTTCTAGGGTCCGAAATGCTAAGAATCCGGTCTTAACTCGACCTCGAAAATGTCAAAATTTTTCGCAAAAATTTCTGACTCAATCGATGAAAATTTGTTGATTTTTAGAAATTCCCTTATAACTTTTGAACCGCTCGATGGATCGGGATGAGTTTTTGCACGTTCGTAGAACTCTACGGGAGCTACTTGGTGACGCAAAAAGTTCCAGGATTCTATCGTGTTATCATCGAAAAAAAGGGTGCCAAAATATGGGTCCGAAAAATCTCTTGAAAATGTAAGGACCCCTATAAATCTTTATTATTGCATTTCTGGTTATTAATTGGTCCTATCTTACGTAGAATTTCACGAGGAATCCAACGGTGCCACGGGGAATTGACGTACGACCTATAGTTTCGGAGTTATCGCCATTCAAAGTTTTGGAAAGTTGCATTTTGCGTCGAAAGGGCGAAATTTTGGCGATTTCGACGATTTTTCAACTTTTTTATTTGAAGAGATTTCTTGAATATCTCTTCGTTATCGTGTTTCTAGGGTCCGAAATGCTAAGAATCCGGTCTTAACTCGACCTCGAAAATGTCAAAATTTTTCGCAAAAATTTCTGACTCAATCGATGAAATTTGTTGATTTTAGAAATTCCCTTATAACTTTTGAACCGCTCGATGGATCGGGATGAGTTTTTGCACGTTCGTAGAACTCTACGGGAGCTACTTGGTGACGCAAAAAGTTCCAGGATTCTATCGTGTTATCATCGAAAAAAAGGGTGCCAAAATATGGGTCCGAAAAATCTCTTGAAATGTAAGGACCCCTATAAATCTTTTATTATTGCATTTCTGGTTATTAATTTGGTCCTATCTTACGTAGAATTTCACGAGGAATCCAACGGTGCCACGGGAATTGACGTACGACCTATAGTTTCGGAGTTATCGCCATTCAAAGTTTTGGAAAGTTGCATTTTGCGTCGAAAGGGCGAAATTTTGGCGATTTCGACGATTTTTCAACTTTTTTATTTGAAGAGATTTCTTGAATATCTCTTCGTTATCGTGTTTCTAGGGTCCGAAATGCTAAGAATCCGGTCTTAACTCGACCTCGAAAATGTCAAAATTTTTCGCAAAAATTTCTGACTCAATCGATGAAAATTTGTTGATTTTTAGAAATTCCCTTATAACTTTTGAACCGCTCGATGGATCGGGATGAGTTTTTGCACGTTCGTAGAACTCTACGGGAGCTACTTGGTGACGCAAAAAGTTCCAGGATTCTATCGTGTTATCATCGAAAAAAGGGTGCCAAAATATGGGTCCGAAAAATCTCTTGAAAATGTAAGGACCCCTATAAATCTTTTATTATTGCATTTCTGGTTATTAATTTGGTCCTATCTTACGTAGAATTTCACGAGGAATCCAACGGTGCCACGGGAATTGACGTACGACCTATAGTTTCGGAGTTATCGCCATTCAAAGTTTTGGAAAGTTGCATTTTGCGTCGAAAGGGCGAAATTTTGGCGATTTCGACGATTTTTCAACTTTTTTATTTGAAGAGATTTCTTGAATATCTCTTCGTTATCGTGTTTCTAGGGTCCGAAATGCTAAGAATCCGGTCTTAACTCGACCTCGAAAATGTCAAAATTTTTCGCAAAAATTTCTGACTCAATCGATGAAAATTTGTTGATTTTTAGAAATTCCCTATAACTTTTGAACCGCTCGATGGATCGGATGAGTTTTTGCACGTTCGTAGAACTCTACGGGAGCTACTTGGTGACGCAAAAAGTTCCAGGATTCTATCGTGTTATCATCGAAAAAAAGGGTGCCAAAATATGGGTCCGAAAAATCTCTTGAAAATGTAAGGACCCCTATAAATCTTTTATTATTGCATTTCTGGTTATTAATTTGGTCCTATCTTACGTAGAATTTCACGAGGAATCCAACGGTGCCACGGGAATTGACGTACGACCTATAGTTTCGGAGTTATCGCCATTCAAAGTTTTGGAAAGTTGCATTTTGCGTCGAAAGGGCGAAATTTTGGCGATTTCGACGATTTTTCAACTTTTTTATTTGAAGAGATTTCTTGAATATCTCTTCGTTATCGTGTTTCTAGGGTCCGAAATGCTAAGAATCCGGTCTTAACTCGACCTCGAAAATGTCAAAATTTTTCGCAAAAATTTCTGACTCAATCGATGAAAATTTGTTGATTTTTAGAAATTCCCTTATAACTTTTGAACCGCTCGATGGATCGGGATGAGTTTTTGCACGTTCGTAGAACTCTACGGGAGCTACTTGGTGACGCAAAAAGTTCCAGGATTCTATCGTGTTATCATCGAAAAAAAGGGTGCCAAAATATGGGTCCGAAAAATCTCTTGAAAATGTAAGGACCCCTATAAATCTTTTATTATTGCATTTCTGGTTATTAATTTGGTCCTATCTTACGTAGAATTTCACGAGGAATCCAACGGTGCCACGGGAATTGACGTACGACCTATAGTTTCGGAGTTATCGCCATTCAAAGTTTTGGAAAGTTGCATTTTGCGTCGAAAGGGCGAAATTTTGGCGATTTCGACGATTTTTCAACTTTTTTATTTGAAGAGATTTCTTGAATATCTCTTCGTTATCGTGTTTCTAGGGTCCGAAATGCTAAGAATCCGGTCTTAACTCGACCTCGAAAATGTCAAAATTTTTCGCAAAAATTTCTGACTCAATCGATGAAAATTTGTTGATTTTTAGAAATTCCCTTATAACTTTTGAACCGCTCGATGGATCGGGATGAGTTTTTGCACGTTCGTAGAACTCTACGGGAGCTACTTGGTGACGCAAAAAGTTCCAGGATTCTATCGTGTTATCATCGAAAAAAAGGGTGCCAAAATATGGGTCCGAAAAATCTCTTGAAAATGTAAGGACCCCTATAAATCTTTTATTATTGCATTTCTGGTTATTAATTTGGTCCTATCTTACGTAGAATTTCACGAGGAATCCAACGGTGCCACGGGAATTGACGTACGACCTATAGTTTCGGAGTTATCGCCATTCAAAGTTTTGGAAAGTTGCATTTTGCGTCGAAAGGGCGAAATTTTGGCGATTCGACGATTTTTCAACTTTTTTATTTGAAGAGATTTCTTGAATATCTCTTCGTTATCGTGTTTCTAGGGTCCGAAATGCTAAGAATCCGGTCTTAACTCGACCTCGAAAATGTCAAAATTTTTCGCAAAAATTTCTGACTCAATCGATGAAAATTTGTTGATTTTTAGAAATTCCCTTATAACTTTTGAACCGCTCGATGGATCGGGATGAGTTTTTGCACGTTCGTAGAACTCTACGGGAGCTACTTGGTGACGCAAAAAGTTCCAGGATTCTATCGTGTTATCATCGAAAAAAAGGGTGCCAAAATATGGGTCCGAAAAATCTCTTGAAAATGTAAGGACCCCTATAAATCTTTTATTATTGCATTTCTGGTTATTAATTTGGTCCTATCTTACGTAGAATTTCACGAGGAATCCAACGGTGCCACGGGAATTGACGTACGACCTATAGTTTCGGAGTTATCGCCATTCAAAGTTTTGGAAAGTTGCATTTTGCGTCGAAAGGGCGAAATTTTGGCGATTTCGACGATTTTTCAACTTTTTTATTTGAAGAGATTTCTTGAATATCTCTTCGTTATCGTGTTTCTAGGGTCCGAAATGCTAAGAATCCGGTCTTAACTCGACCTCGAAAATGTCAAAATTTTTCGCAAAAATTTCTGACTCAATCGATGAAAATTTGTTGATTTTTAGAAATTCCCTTAACTTTTGAACCGCTCGATGGATCGGGATGAGTTTTTGCACGTTCGTAGAACTCTACGGGAGCTACTTGGTGACGCAAAAAGTTCAGGATTCTATCGTGTTATCATCGAAAAAAAGGGTGCCAAAATATGGGTCCGAAAAATCTCTTGAAAATGTAAGGACCCCTATAAATCTTTTATTATTGCATTTCTGGTTATTAATTTTGGTCCTATCTTACGTAGAATTTCACGAGGAATCCAACGGTGCCACGGGAATTGACGTACGACCTATAGTTTCGGAGTTATCGCCATTCAAAGTTTTGGAAAGTTGCATTTTGCGTCGAAAGGGCGAAATTTTGGCGATTTCGACGATTTTTCAACTTTTTTATTTGAAGAGATTTCTTGAATATCTCTTCGTTATCGTGTTTCTAGGGTCCGAAATGCTAAGAATCCGGTCTTAACTCGACCTCGAAAATGTCAAAATTTTTCGCAAAAATTTCTGACTCAATCGATGAAAATTTGTTGATTTTTAGAAATTCCCTTATAACTTTTGAACCGCTCGATGGATCGGGATGAGTTTTTGCACGTTCGTAGAACTCTACGGGAGCTACTTGGTGACGCAAAAAGTTCCAGGATTCTATCGTGTTATCATCGAAAAAAAGGGTGCCAAAATATGGGTCCGAAAAATCTCTTGAAAATGTAAGGACCCCTATAAATCTTTTATTATTGCATTTCTGGTTATTAATTTGGTCCTATCTTACGTAGAATTTCACGAGGAATCCAACGGTGCCACGGGAATTGACGTACGACCTATAGTTTCGGAGTTATCGCCATTCAAAGTTTTGGAAAGTTGCATTTTGCGTCGAAAGGGCGAAATTTTGGCGATTTCGACGATTTTTCAACTTTTTTATTTGAAGAGATTTCTTGAATATCTCTTCGTTATCGTGTTTCTAGGGTCCGAAATGCTAAGAATCCGGTCTTAACTCGACCTCGAAAATGTCAAAATTTTTCGCAAAAATTTCTGACTCAATCGATGAAAATTTGTTGATTTTTAGAAATTCCCTTATAACTTTTGAACCGCTCGATGGATCGGGATGAGTTTTTGCACGTTCGTAGAACTCTACGGGAGCTACTTGGTGACGCAAAAAGTCCAGGATTCTATCGTGTTATCATCGAAAAAAAGGGTGCCAAAATATGGGTCCGAAAAATCTCTTGAAAATGTAAGGACCCCTATAAATCTTTTATTATTGCATTTCTGGTTATTAATTTGGTCCTATCTTACGTAGAATTTCACGAGGAATCCAACGGTGCCACGGGAATTGACGTACGACCTATAGTTTCGGAGTTATCGCCATTCAAAGTTTTGGAAAGTTGCATTTTGCGTCGAAAGGGCGAAATTTTGGCGATTTCGACGATTTTTCAACTTTTTTATTTGAAGAGATTTCTTGAATATCTCTTCGTTATCGTGTTTCTAGGGTCCGAAATGCTAAGAATCCGGTCTTAACTCGACCTCGAAAATGTCAAAATTTTTCGCAAAAATTTCTGACTCAATCGATGAAAATTTGTTGATTTTTAGAAATTCCCTTATAACTTTTGAACCGCTCGATGGATCGGGATGAGTTTTTGCACGTTCGTAGAACTCTACGGAGCTACTTGGTGACGCAAAAAGTTCCAGGATTCTATCGTGTTATCATCGAAAAAAAGGGGTGCCAAAATATGGGTCCGAAAAATCTCTTGAAATGTAAGGACCCCTATAAATCTTTTATTATTGCATTTCTGGTTATTAATTTGGTCCTATCTTACGTAGAATTTCACGAGGAATCCAACGGTGCCACGGGAATTGACGTACGACCTATAGTTTCGGAGTTATCGCCATTCAAAGTTTTGGAAAGTTGCATTTTGCGTCGAAAGGGCGAAATTTTGGCGATTTCGACGATTTTTCAACTTTTTTATTTGAAGAGATTTCTTGAATATCTCTTCGTTATCGTGTTTCTAGGGTCCGAAATGCTAAGAATCCGGTCTTAACTCGACCTCGAAAATGTCAAAATTTTTCGCAAAAATTTCTGACTCAATCGATGAAAATTTGTTGATTTTTAGAAATTCCCTTATAACTTTTGAACCGCTCGATGGATCGGGATGAGTTTTTGCACGTTCGTAGAACTCTACGGGAGCTACTTGGTGACGCAAAAAGTTCCAGGATTCTATCGTGTTATCATCGAAAAAAAGGGTGCCAAAATATGGGTCCGAAAAATCTCTTGAAAATGTAAGGACCCCTATAAATCTTTTATTATTGCATTTCTGGTTATTAATTTGGTCCTATCTTACGTAGAATTTCACGAGGAATCCAACGGTGCCACGGGAATTGACGTACGACCTATAGTTTCGGAGTTATCGCCATTCAAAGTTTTGGAAAGTTGCATTTTGCGTCGAAAGGGCGAAATTTTGGCGATTTCGACGATTTTTCAACTTTTTTATTTGAAGAGATTTCTTGAATATCTCTTCGTTATCGTGTTTCTAGGGTCCGAAATGCTAAGAATCCGGTCTTAACTCGACCTCGAAAATGTCAAAATTTTTCGCAAAAATTTCTGACTCAATCGATGAAAATTTGTTGATTTTTAGAAATTCCCTTATAACTTTTGAACCGCTCGATGGATCGGGATGAGTTTTTGCACGTTTCGGTAGAACTCTACGGGAGCTACTTGGTGACGCAAAAAGTTCCAGGATTCTATCGTGTTATCATCGAAAAAAAGGGTGCCAAAAATATGGGTCCGAAAAATCTCTTGAAAATGTAAGGACCCCTATAAATCTTTTATTATTGCATTTCTGGTTATTAATTTGGTCCTATCTTACGTAGAATTTCACGAGGAATCCAACGGTGCCACGGGAATTGACGTACGACCTATAGTTTCGGAGTTATCGCCATTCAAAGTTTTGGAAAGTTGCATTTTGCGTCGAAAGGGCGAAATTTTGGCGATTTCGACGATTTTTCAACTTTTTTATTTGAAGAGATTTCTTGAATATCTCTTCGTTATCGTGTTTCTAGGGTCCGAAATGCTAAGAATCCGGTCTTAACTCGACCTCGAAAATGTCAAAATTTTTCGCAAAAATTTCTGACTCAATCGATGAAAATTGTTGATTTTTAGAAATTCCCTTATAACTTTTGAACCGCTCGATGGATCGGGATGAGTTTTTGCACGTTCGTAGAACTCTACGGGAGCTACTTGGTGACGCAAAAAGTTCCAGGATTCTATCGTGTTATCATCGAAAAAAAGGGTGCCAAAATATGGGTCCGAAAAATCTCTTGAAAATGTAAGGACCCCTATAAATCTTTTATTATTGCATTTCTGGTTATTAATTTGGTCCTATCTTACGTAGAATTTCACGAGGAATCCAACGGTGCCACGGGAATTGACGTACGACCTATAGTTTCGGAGTTATCGCCATTCAAAGTTTTGGAAAGTTGCATTTTGCGTCGAAAGGGCGAAATTTTGGCGATTTCGACGATTTTTCAACTTTTTTATTTGAAGAGATTTCTTGAATATCTCTTCGTTATCGTGTTTCTAGGGTCCGAAATGCTAAGAATCCGGTCTTAACTCGACCTCGAAAATGTCAAAATTTTTTCGCAAAAATTTCTTGACTCAATCGATGAAAATTTGTTGATTTTTAGAAATTCCCTTATAACTTTTGAACCGCCTCGATGGATCGGGATGAGTTTTTGCACGTTCGTAGAACTCTACGGGAGCTACTTGGTGACGCAAAAAGTTCCAGGATTCTATCGTGTTATCATCGAAAAAAAGGGTGCCAAAATATGGGTCCGAAAAATCTCTTGAAAATGTAAGGACCCTATAAATCTTTTATTATTGCATTTCTGGTTATTAATTTGGTCCTATCTTACGTAGAATTTCACGAGGAATCCAACGGTGCCACGGGAATTGACGTACGACCTATAGTTTCGGAGTTATCGCCATTCAAAGTTTTGGAAAGTTGCATTTTGCGTCGAAAGGGCGAAATTTTGGCGATTTCGACGATTTTTCAACTTTTTTATTTGAAGAGATTTCTTGAATATCTCTTCGTTATCGTGTTTCTAGGGTCCGAAATGCTAAGAATCCGGTCTTAACTCGACCTCGAAAATGTCAAAATTTTTCGCAAAAATTTCTGACTCAATCGATGAAATTTG